>CM044002.1:47493090-47883098 GCA_024085815.1 Flaveria linearis | reverse complement strand
GTAATACGACTGATTCATTCGTACGCTTGAGTCAGACTGATGACTCAACCGTCCGATTGACTCAGCCTCTTAGTTCAACCGTGCGATTGGACCATTCGCATGGTCCAGTCGGGCGACTGAAAAGATGTTTAGTCAAACACATTCATGAACCTTTAATGATTCAGAACTGTGTCTCACAACTGTAAACCTATATACATGGTCATATTAAGGCGTGTAACAACTAATAAATAAGTAGATATAACATTATATAATCACAACCATATAAAGAAGAGATTCTCATTAGATTGAATTTAACAGTACAGATGTGTAACAAGATAGAAGTTTATTACATTTTAGCTCACTAGACTAGAACTGGGGACATGTGTACCAACAACTTCAGATGTTGTCACTTGCTCTCCAGTACCTTCAGTACTTCTAGTGACAACTCCTGAGTTGATCAGCCTTTTGGTCATGTGATAGTCTATCTCTGATGATGCTGATTCAGAGGATAGTAAGTCACATGATGAGAAGGATTGGTTATTGCTCTCCCCATCAGATTCAACTTCTGCTCTTGAAATGAAGTCTGTGGGAGGAGCAGTGTGATTATAACCAATGCCAAACTTCACATTGGAAGCTTTTGCTTGCTAAGAAGCATTTTCAAAACCCTTGCATGATTGCACCCATCGATCACACTCAACTGGGGTGGTTGCAAGAGTTTCCTGAGATCTTTGTACTTCTCAAGAAGTACATCTTCCCTAGCTTTAGCATCTTTGATTGGGCAGTTAAGCTTGTAAATCTCTCATCATTTTTATCTTTAGAACAACCCTCAAATCAGCTTTTCTTTTGGAAATAGTGTGCTCAAGCTCAAGATTTTTATCTATTAAAGATACATTTGCTTCTCTAATAGAAGCAAATGCTGCTATGCATGACTCTGACAAAGCTTGGCTTTTGCCTCAGTATACCTGAGATGAGGCATTAGATGATGACCCTTCAGCAGAATCAAGGGCCATCAGAGCAAGATTTCCAAAGGTTGGTCACCACCATGTTGACCAGCACCTTGGAGTAGTGGTTCCTGACCAGATAGCTCTTCTGGTAGACTACTCCAGTCAACAGCAGTTGGGGTGAAAGCTTTGTTTTTGAGGTTGTTGTGATGATGAATTGGGAAGAATGAGGCTCTGGAAGAGCATGAGGTGGTGAGCCGAGGTGCTTGAGTTTGACCAGCTGAGACATTTAGTAACAGGGGTAAGGATAGGCATATGACCCTGTGGCACAAAAAAGCCAGGTGGTGCTTGTGCTTGAGATGGATGGGAAGAACTGTAGGAAGGTTTACCCTTTGTGTTGTGAGCTATTGCAAAGTGTCCAAGCCTTTGGCACTTGTGACACCTCAACTTGCTCTTGTCAAAACAACTTTGGTTTGGCCAGAGAGTCCTGGGAATTTCCTACCAGTTCTTTGTAGAACTTCTGAGATCGGATATTTATCATTGCCATTTGGTTCAAAATATCCATCTCTTCCAGATCATCTGGAATGCCCTTCAAATCCTCCATCAAAGCACAAGTTGTCACCACCACCTCCTGAACTACTAACACCAACAAAAGCTTGTTCTGAGTTGGTAGAGAAATCGATATGCTCATCATAGAACTTTCAGATGAAGCATATTCTGACTCATGACTTTCAAGGCAGTATTACCTTGGACAAAGTCATCAGCAAGTTTGCCAGAAGATGACAACTTCCTCTTTTGCTCTACTCTCTCTCAAAAGTGAGTAGCTTCCCATGAAGTTGGGTGGAGAGATAGAGTGTCAAGGTCAGCACTAGAGCGTAGGAACAATGGTATATGTGGTCCCATCTCTCAGGCAATGACCTGAGGACCTGTTGTCATCTGGCTTTTGGAGTACTCTTGTTTAACCATCTTCAGCTCAGAGATTAAACAAGAGAACCGTTAAACTGCTGGGTCAGAGTCTCACCCTTTCTATATGAGAGAAGTCTCATATGTTTGGCAAGGATTTCCCTATTGTTTGCTAAGACCGAATCAGTTCCTCAACATTGTTCCTTTAAGCAACCCATAGGTCATGAGCAGACTCATGATGCAAACCCTGAATATATCTCGTTTGGAATGGCCATGGCTAAAATTCCATGGGCTCTGGCATCAATTTCGAACAGCTTTAGATCTTCGTCCGAATATTGTTCAGGTTTCTTGCACCTATTCATTAGACTCCGGGACGCTCACCATAGGCTTGTATGGCCCATGCACCACTGACTTCCAACAACCAGCACTGTTGACAGCCAGGGTGTAGCATACGTCTTTGCCATATGTTATACTCCCTAACCAGCATCGGAGGCTTGGTTGCGGAACCCGTATGTGAGGATCATTGGTTGGTGTGTCATCTCAGGTTTTGGTCAAAGACAAGTTTAAAAACACGACAAATGTAACTCAAACCACCAAAAAGATCTCAAGATTTTTGGCCGGAAACTGCAGAAACTTACTCTCTATGACTAATTCTTGCAAATTGCTAATTCGATCAAGCTGAGAGATCAAAAGCAGTTTCAAATGATCAATGATAAGATCGATCAATGATTAACCCCGCTCTGATACCATTTGACAGGATCTTAGCCTCTCTCGTTGATCAATTAGATTATGTTTTGCAGCGGATTTAGCTCATTAATTAGCAAGTTAAAGCAGAATCATAAAAGATATTTCAAATTAAAGCATGAACATAGAGAGAAGAGTTTCTGCAAACAATAAATGTTCTATTGGTTCGCACGTTTCGGCCCATCAAACATATGGTTACCCATCCTTTTATGGCGGCAAAAGATGGGCATGATGTCCTTTTTCTGACATCACTGAAATTCAATTACAACTGACAAAACATAAAACTACTGAAGATGTCAACACTGACATCTTCTTACAAAAGTTCCTAAGTACTGACAAAAGTAACTACTGAAACTATAACAGCTAAGAACATCTCTCAGCTGTTGTAAAACTACTGACACAAATAAACTTCGGAAAAGGAAAAACCACCACAACAACTGAAGAGGACTTCTTCAGTTGTTGAGACAAACTCTGTCTTCAGTACTTGGTCTTCAGACTTGGCTTCGAAGATGAAACTTCGGAAGATGTTACTTCGGAAGATGTACCAACTGATGACTTCAGTAGATATCATCAGTTGTTGTCTTCAGTCTTTTTCTTCAGACTTTGCTTCGGAAGATAGAACAGCTTCGGAAGATGTAACAACTGATGATCTCAGTAGATATCATCATTTTGTCTTCAGTCTTTGTCTTCAGACATTGTGCTTCGGAAGATCTTTAGTTCTTTAGATCTTCAGCCTTTTGATATCTTCAGCTGATGATCTTCAGTTCTTGATCTTCAGAATTTTGTTCTTCAGACTTCATCATCTCAGCAGAGAGCTGTCACTAGATGCTCTCGAGCCTGACATTCAGGCAAGAGAACACAATAGCTGATGAGAGTCCTCAGTTCCTCTCTGACCTTCCGGCAAGAGAAACCCATAGCTGATGAGAGTCTTCACTTTTTGTTGTATGGCATGTGGGACTTAGAGGTTTTCCTCCTGATCTTGGCTCATTGGTTCTTTTGGTCCAACAACGTATAGGGTATATAAACGTTAAATCAAGAATGTACCCTATACGCCGCGTATGGACCCATACGCGGCGTTATAGGTATAGGGGTGTTGATTTAAAATTGTGGGTGTCTAAATAAAGGGACCCTATAAAATAGATATAGAGGATGGTAGCGAACTGATAAATATGAGGGATCATTATGGTTTCCTTTGAATATATAAGGGATGGATAGCAGCCCTAAATATGAGGGATCATTATGATTCCCCGTAATATATAACAGATGGAGATGAGAAAGTGCACCTGATATAGAGTAAAGAGTAATTACCATTTGCATCCCGACTTTTGTTCATTTTAACCACTTGCGTCCCTACGGTTTCAAAATTGCCATCCGGCCCCTGACGTTTCATTTTTATTTCCATTGAGTCCAACAAACTAACGTCGTTAGATTTTTCCGTTAGTTTTTATAAAATGACAAAAAAATACCCTTGTAATTTCAGGGATGCAAAATGTAAATTTACTCTTAAATAAAAACCCCTATCCCACCCCTCCCTTCTATCTTCTCTCTCTATCTCTTCTTTCTTCACTGACAGCGGTGGTGTGGTGATGGTCACGATGGTGGTGATGGGGTTCGTGATGGTGGTGATGGGGTTCGCGATGGTGGTGATGGGTTCGTGTGGTGGTGATGGGGTCGCGATGGTGGTGATGGGGGGATGCGGTGGTGGTGTGATGGGGGGCTACGGTGGTGGTGGTGATGGGGGTGCGGTGGTGGTGGTGATGGGGGGCTGCGGTGGTGTGGTGATGCACACCGTCAAGTGCAAGCTCGATCCCACAGTTGGCTTTTATAGCTGAAAGTTTCTCCCATGTGCATCTTCTACCTTATTAGCAGCTTTCTGAAGCTCCAAGTGCAAGCTCGAACTGATCTGCAGATTTGGTTCTCATCAAGGCCCCCGTCTCATCCATGAGTTCAACTCCGCCTCCGATTCGCTATCACTCCTGTCGGGTGCACGTGGTGCCGCCAGTTCCGACCACCATAGTGTGGCGATGCAGCGGTGGCGTCTGTGAAGCTAGAGATTGTGTTACGAAGGTGATGAAGACGGTGGGACGATCACGGATTTGGTTCGGCAGATTGGGGCTTCAACTCTCGTCGTCGGATTACATGATCGGAGCTTTCTGTACAGGTAAATTTCTTCAAAATTTGTTTAAATCACGTTATGATCGTTCAATTTTGGCCGATTATTGTGTTTTTGATCGTAAATCTTTGATCACTGCGAATTAAAAGCTCATTTCTGTTCTCGTAGTGGTGTAGACGCTGTTGTTAGTCAACGCTATGAATCTGTGCTGTTGTTAGGTCAACGCTGTGTTAGTTCTTCATGTACATCCTTTGATCACTGGCGAATTAAAAACTAATACGATCGTTACAATCCAAATCATGTGATTGTTAGTTTTTACACATGAATGATTAATTAGGAACTCTGTGATGAATGGATTATGGATCATGGATGATTGTTTGTAACATTTCCCCTGATTGATTAGCAATCAATTAGGATGAATGGATTATGCTTCCGATGAGGGGTTGGAATCGGATTCGATTGAGTCTGTGAAGCTTCGATTCAGAGTTATAAGGGTTTGTTGTTAAGAACCAGAAGCTGGTGTGTGGAGCAGGGATAGGGCTTGCGGCGGTGGTGATGAGAGGGGCTGCTGGCGGCGGTGGTGGTGATAGGGGCTGCGGCGGTGGTGGTGATAGGGGCTGCGGCGGGTGCTGGTGATAAGGGCTGCGGTGGTGCTGGTGGTGATAACTGGGTGGTTGTGGTGGTGGTGATAGGGGTGGTTATGGTGGTGGTGGTTTTGAAGAGATGATATTGATGGATGGGGCCCACAGGGTTTTATTGTTATTATTTAATTTGAAGGGTAGTTTCGTCTTTTATTAATAATTTTAACAGAAACATTAACGGTGTTAATTATTTGAACTCAAATGGATATAAAAATGAAACGTATAGGCTCAAATGAGATAACATGAAACGTCAGGGGCCGGATGGCAATTTGAAACCGCAGGACGCAAGTGGTTAAATGAACAAAGTCAGGGATGCAAATGGTAATTTACTCAAGAGTAAAATTACATCTTTTTCATGTTTTCCTTATATATTAAGATAGGGTTGCAGATGGAGAAACTGAAGTGAATGCTCTAATGCAAAGACGAACCAAAAGAAAGGAATAACAATTAAATGACGAAGACAAAGGTTGATCTGATTGTAATAACTTAAGCTCAAACATGAACATCTCTTAATGAAAAAAAAGGCGGACAGAGATTATGAATTAGTTTTTAACTACAGAGGATGTGATTGCCTTCTTGAATTTCTTGTGTGATCCAGATTAGTTAATTCTGTATATTCTAAAGCATTCAAACTTAAAAAAACATATCATCCTGTAGCTATATAGTCCAGCCTATTTACAAGCTAATCAGCTACACCACATGCACTCTAGTCCATCGGCTGCTATCTGAGCCCATCAACAATCCCAATCCACAATCCACCCAAAACAACACACCAATGGTCCCACATGCAAAATAGACAACAACAAAATATAAGAATATATAAAAAAACACTAAATAATAATATATGTTTATAATTGGATTAGATTTGAATATATTTCAAACAATCTTAATCTAATTAGGATCAATGCACCAGTTTTCCCTAAGAGTCAATTTGTTGATTTTTCCTTCACAATGTTGTTTTTTAATGGATCCATGGAAAAAAATTTGTGTTCTCATCGCCTACCATGCTAAGTTTTCCCTTGATCTTTATTTAAGATTAAGATTTTTGTTGATGTTCCAATGGAAAAAACCGGCACCGGTCACCGGCACAACCACCAACGGCTCTCTCTCTGCTCCATCAACACCACATGGATAAAACCGTCTCTCTCTCTCTCTCTCCTTCTCTCTCTCTCTGCTTCCATCAACGGCTCTCCTCCGGTCACCACCACCACCTCCACCCCCCAGTCTCCGGTCACCACCATCGGCCACCGGTCACCGGACACAACCACCACACTGGTAATCTTCTTAGGTTTGACTCCTCTCTCTCTCTCTGCTCTCTCTCTCTCTCTCTAAACATCTCTCTCTCCCTCTGCTCTCTGCTCCCTCTCACTAACCACCAGTCAACCACCGTCACCCAACCACCGGACACCTCACCCCGTCACCGTCACACACAGCCCCCTTCACCGCTGCCCACCCCCACCCACCTAGCCGCCACCGCCACCCACCTAGCCACCACCCCACCACCCGACGACGCACAACCACCTTCACCGCTTGTCCACCCCCACCCCCCTAGCCACCCACCGCCCCCACCTTCACCGCTGTCCACCCCCACCCACCTAGCCACCCACCGCCCCTACCAGTGTCCACCCTCACCCACCTAGCCACCGCCACCACCACCGGCGACCCCCACCACCATCGGAGCCACCACAGCAGCTACCTCCTCTAACCCTACCTACCACCGCCTCCACCGACCAGTACCAGCAGCAAAGCGAAGAACCCTAAATTGGGTATACATTGGGTGAGATCTTTCTATCTGTTAGTTTAGATTGTTTGGCTGGGTTAGGGGTACCAGCATTCTGATTTTAAATAGCTACTTTTTCATGTAATTTGGGTGAGATCGTTCCGTCTCGGGTTTTTATCTCTGCTTCTAGTCTGCTCTATTTATATATTTTTTCGCTTGGACTGATTGGCTGGGTTAGGGGACCAGGTTAGGGTACCAGCACTCTGCTTTTAATTTGATTGTGCCAGTCACATTGTCTTGTGCCAGTCACATTGTCTTGTGATTTGATATATTTTTTGCTGCTGGTTTTAATTGTGTCATCTGTGTTTTGTTGACCTTGCGTGTGTGACTGCTTTTGTTTATACTTTATTAGTGTGGCATCCTCTTTTTAAAGGTGTTTCTTGTCACGCTGGGTGAGTGAGGTATAATTAATAACATGAGACATTATGTTGTCCCGAGATCATGTACGGTGACGAGAGATGAAACTAAAGGAGTAAGGGTTATAAATTGCGAGTGGCATCGTGGAATGTAGGAACCCTTACTAGTAAATTATTAGAGATAATAGATGTGTTAAGGAACCGTAAGGTTCAGATAGCGTGCCTCCAGGAGACTAGATGGCGGGGTGGGAGGGCAAAGGAGTGTAATGGGTATAAACTATGGTATTCAGGGTCAGATGGAACAAAAAATGGAGTAGGTTTTTTAGTTGATAAAGAACTTCAGGATAATGTAGTGGAGGTTAGAAGAATCGATGATAGACTTATGTTGTTAAGGATAGTAATAGGAGACGAAGTAGTGGTTGTAGTTAGTGTGTATGCACCGTAAGTTGAATTAGGGGATACAGAAAGAAAGAAGTTCTAGGAGAGTGTAGATCACGTTATGAGAGACATAAAATGAGAAGAAAAGATATTCATAGGAGGAGATTTTAATGGGCATATCGGTAAGGACAACGATCATTTCCCGTTAGTGCATGGAGGCTTTGGGTATGGTCTGAGGAATGACGTCGGTAGGGAGCTTCTTGACTTTGCATTAGCGCATGAACTAAGCATCATAAATTGTTTTTCAAGAAAAGAGAATCGCATCTAATTACGTTTAGCAGCGGCGGGAGACGCACACAGATAGATTATCTGCTGATGAGGAGAGAAGATCGTAGCTCGTGGAAGGACTGCAAGACAATACCGGGACAGACAGTAGTCACTCAACATCATATGTTGTGGCAGATCTACGACTGAAGAGAGCAATTGTCCAACCAACTAAGAGAAGTAGACCTACGATCAGATGGGGACAACTCAAAGACGAAAAGATTACCATCTTTAGAGATAAAATCATACCAATGAACCTGAGTGGGCCACAGAAGACGCCAACCAAAAGTGGGAGGCTATGGCAACTAGAGTCATTCAAGCAGCTAGAGAAACGCTTGGGACTACAACAAATAGGACAATCGGTCATAAGGAATCCTGGTGGTGGAACGAAGATTACAAGAAAGATAAGAATTAAGCAACAAAGTTTTAGAGAGCTTTTACACTGTAATAATGAGGAAGAACGAGCAGAGCTAAAAGATAAATACAAAGAGGCTAAACGAGAGGAGAAAAAGTCTGTGTCAGAGGCAAAGAACACAGCATACGAGAGGATGTATAAGCGATTAGAGACGAAAGAGGGTGAACATGACATGTTTAAGGTTGCCCAGGCAAGGGAACGTAGTAGACAGGACTTGAGATTGGTGAAGTTTATAAAGGCCGTGGATGGAAAGGTCTTGGTGAGGGAGAAAGACATCAAGGGGAGATGGAAAACTTACTTTGATAACCTTTTCAACATAACGAACCGTAATCAACAAACGGAGATCGATGAAACAACTCAAACGAAGCAACAAAACAAGTGTTATTATAGAAGCATCACAGTCGATGATGTTAAGAGAGCTTTGAAGAAAATGGGAAGGGCTAAGGCGGTGGGGCCAGACAATATTCCGATTGAAGTGTGGATGTGCCTTGGAGATGAGGGCCTACAATGGCTAACGGACTTATTCACACTATCTTTAAGACAGAAAAGATGCCAGAGCAGTGGAGAAGCAGTGTCATAGTCCCCATATATAAAAAAAGGAGATGTCCAATGTTGCGCAAATTACAGGGAAATAAAGCTATTGAGTCACACGATGAAGCTATGGGAAGAATTGTTGACACGAGAATTAGACGAGAAACTCGGATAGCGGTAAACCAATTTGGACTTATGCCAGGACGCTCTACAACAGAAGCTATACACGTCATAAGGAGTGTAAAACCTCTGAAATCTCCCAGAAATCAATAACACACGATCTCAATCACGTGAATGCGGAATGTAAACGTGATTGGATAGAAAAGAAGATTGGATTGAACATAAAATGCTTCTTCGATTGAATTGAACAACCTATTACAAGTCTTGTGCAGTTTTCGCACAGTACAGTATAATAATGAATGAAAAGCTTAAATACAAAACGAAACTAAGCTATTTATACTAAACAGTGTGGTCTCGCGCGACAGGCATTTCGCGCGGCTATGGCTTTCGCGTGGAAGCTTCTCTCGCGTGGAATCTTGCTCTCGCATAGGCTGATTCTCGCGAGACTTCTTCCTGTCGCGTGGATCTGGGTTTCGCATATGATGTTTAGCCGAGCCTTGATTTATCTTCTACAATCTCCCCCTAGGCTCGGTGAAACATATTCAATCAAAGTCAACATTCGCCTTCTTGTATGAGCCTGCATAGGCATACCATTTGTTCCTCAGGATCCGGTCAATCATCCATACGTACTGGCAAGATAGAAAATAAACAGACTCATCAGCTGAAATAGGGCAGTGTAACAGCTTGAGTAAGTCGTCTTTGCCAAACTTCATCAAGTCTGCTGGATCAATGATTCAATATGACCTGTCTATACATCTGATCACAGCGTGACCGGAATCCTTTTCACATCTCCAAGATATAAATTGCTTCAAAGTGTTGGGAGGAACTGGAGAATGCACAGGGACTTTTCTGATAAATTTGGGATGTTGATAGACTCGTATCTTCATAGGAGCTTTAGTATTTTCATCAATTCTTGTTGAGTCATCAATCAACTTTGATTTTGCAGTCTTAAAATCCTTGAAGTTTGTGCGCATCTCCCTTCGTATTAGTGATCTTATCAGTTCAGCTTCACTGTAATTACTTTCATTGAAGAATGGAGCTTTGCCCATGGAGTATAAATCAGCAGCACGTAGAGTATGGAAGTCTTGAGTGCTCTTTAGATAATCAATTTCTCCATTCTTTCTCTTTATGACATACATCCTTTTCTCGCCATCATAACCCCAGCTAATAACATGAGACATTTCACCATACTTCTGTTTTGGCTTTGATATAAACAGAAAATGAGCTTCAGTAGGTGGTGGTGGTGCTTTGAACATCAATCCTCCTCTAGTAAATAAAGCAATCTGACCAGTAGAATCTTTCTTTGTAGCAACAGCAGGAGTTTAACCACTCACAGTCTCATTGGGGATTTCTCCTTCTTCAAGATTGATGTCTTTGAATAGCTCTTGAAGGTTGTTCCCAAAAATGTCTGTATATTCATTCTGCTCTTCCAGATCATCAAACATATCAAGTTCTTCTTCAACAGCTCCAGATGAAGTTTGTTGAAAAGAATACAGTTCCTTTTCATACACACTTTCCGTGGCAGGGTCCAGTGGATCATATCCTTCTGGATCACTAACACTTGGTCGATCGACATTATCAGTGTTAGTATCTCCAGTTGGACTCGAAGAAGAACCTGTAGCATTACCTCCATCATTATCACCTCCATCATCATTATCACCATCATTACCTCCATCATCTCCACCATCATCATCATCATTTTCATCGTCATCCTCATCATCATCATCCTCATTATCATCAGAATCAGCATAATCAACTAACTCTTCATCCTCTTGTTCATGAACAATAGGTAAAGTGAACATGTGCTCTGGTTCAACGAAAGCTGTAGACGTGTAAGCTTCGGTGATAGGTACTTCAGATGAAATAGGAACATCCTCAGTAGTGCTACCACTTGGCTGTTCAGTGGAGATTTGAGCTTCGTTAACCACTTCCTTTTCTTGAACATTCTCAGTAGGAGGAGGGCTTGGAGATCGTCTACTCGATTCACCAATTACAGTTGTAGACCTTATGATTGGTGGCTGATGAAAATAAGTCTGTGAAATGAATTCTCTCAGCTCATTCAGTTGTCTTTCCAGCCCTGAATAATAATCGAACATGTTCTTCATTTGTTGTTCAAGAGAGGCCAGTCTTGGTCTTTAATTGCTGAGTCGAGATGAATCATGTTGATCAGATTTGTCTTCTCATCATTGCCTTTCTTTAATTCAGTAATCAACTTCATATTCTCAAATTTTTCTTTCTCCAGGTTCTTTATTCTTTCTTCCAATGTGATAGAACCAGGAGTGCTTGATGATTCCTCTCCTCTGAAACTCTGGAGGAGTATTCAAAGAGTATCAACATCAACTCTAAATTTTCTTGATGAGGCGGTGTAGAAAAACCAGAGCCAGAAATATTAGCTGCTCCAGAAACAGGAATTGTTTCTGTTTCAGGAGCAGAAGAAGTCACATTGGCTTCCTGATCTAGCTCAGTCTCGGTGACAACCACATGTGTTCGTGGTCTCCTTGGTACAATACCTCGGCCTCTCTTTCTTGCCGGAAAGTCTCTCCTCCTTGCCATACGTTTTCTTCAAGAGGATGTACTTGGTGACTCTTCAGGGACATAATCAGTATCCCTGTCTTCATCATTTGGTCGAGAAGTTATTGGAGTAGATGGTGTTTGATCCGTTTGTATAACATAAGGAACATTCCCAATTTGGTCACTAGCTGTCTCAGAACTGGAAACAGAGTGAACAACTCCTTCCATTCCTCCTTCACGCACAGGCTCATCATCAAACAACTTCTCAATCTCTTCATCCAAATTATCTCTAGTAGTAGAAGTAGAAGCACCAGTCTGTGCCTCATCAGTATGAGCACCTTCACCAAACTCATCAACATTTTCTTCAATCTCAGAGAATTTTCCGATCTTAGCAAAACTTTCACCAGAGCATTTGTTTCCTCTAGCTCCAGTTAGGTGTGTAAAAATCTCCTTCTTAATCGTCTGTACAACATATTTTGGAGATCTCTGAGTGGCAAGCTCAGGAAAAGCATCATTGATGATAAGTTGCACAAATCTCGGGTACATGATAAACTTTCTCCCTGGATTGGCTGTAGCGTTTTTCATCATCTCTTGAAATATAACGCCAGAAATACTGAATGGAATATCATCCACCAGAGAGACCAATAAGAACCAAACACAGCACTAAGACTGTCCATCCCAGCCTTCAGATTACTTAGACAGTGTATTACCACGTGAAATAAGTATTTCCAGTATGGTGGTAACCACTTCTTTTCCAGACTTGGACATCTATATTCATATCCCATCCGAGATAGACAATCCATAACTATATCATCATCTAGTCTTGTTGGCGCATTATCTTGATCATCAAACAGTAACACTCTGTTTAGAATAGCCTGTGAAACTGTCACTCTCTTATCCTTAACAGTAGCAGTGATAATCTGATTACCAGCTTGGTCTTTTTCTAGAGCAGCAGTGCTCCAGAAAGAATCAATAAGCTCTGAGTAAATTGCTGGATTAGCAGATATGGCATATACAATCCGAGAATTCTTCAGTCCCTCGATCATAGAAGCAAATAGTTCCTTTCCTTCCGGAACCTCGTCTAGATAAGCAACACAATTATGATTTTTATTGAAAATCATTTGTGCCATCTGCATTGTCACAACAATCAGGATTAGAACACTTAGAATATAACTTAATTATGCCAAAATAGTTGCAACACTTAGAACATGTGAAACAAAAACTTTTCACTTAGAAAATTTTATCACTTGGACACAATTTATTATCTCAAAGGTTTACTCAATTGTGATTATCTCAAAGGTTTACTCAATTGTGAATACATGTATTCCACTTAAAGTGTATCATTAAACGATTATTGTGTAAAAGTCCAGACACTTAGAAATAATTTCAGAAACCTTTTGTCAAGCAAAACTGTCCATGCGAAAAGTGTTAATGCGACAAAACTGTACATGCAACAAAAACTTTAATGCGAGAACTCAGTTTGTGAGACAAGTTCTATTAATGCGACAAAACTGTTTTGTGCGAGACTAATGTTCACGCGAAAGACCTCTGCGAAAACTGGTTCAAACAACACTTGTATTTCACGCGAAAACAAGGCTCACGTGCGAATCAGTTTCACGCGACAACCCCTTTATCGCGTCCGTTCATTTCTTTTGTGCGATTCGCACAATACACAGTCAAATTAACATATCAAAACGTGTTTTTAATCCATGAAAGCCAGATCATTGCTGTCGCCTAAGTCTATTAGGTGTCTTACATCGTTTAATTTCTACTTTAAAGTCCTTTTTGTAAGATTTTTGGATCAAGATGTTAGGTTTCCCTTAGCATTTCAAATCTACAGTAACCCAATCAACCATGTTATACCTGTAAGTCACAATCTGAGAGTAATGCTAACGAAATATGGAACACAATCACAACAAGAGTGAGATGATGACAGTTTTTGGTGTATGCGAAAAGGGAATTCGGATGATGTGCGAAAAGGGTTTTCGGGTGTGAGTTTGAGCGAAAAGTGATTGTGTCTTGTTCACTGTGACTTTTATACCCCTGACGATTCACGCGAAACCGTATTTCGTGAAACCACCCCTTTTCGCGTGACTTTTCTTTTCACACGAGATGAAGAATTTTTCAAAGTTTTCAAATTTTTTCAACTTTTAAACTTTTTCAAACCTTTACACAACTTTCAATCTTTTTATTTTCAATGAATTAAGTCAACATAAAATGTTATTTACCAAGTGACCAATTAATTTAATGAATCTTAATTTTCAAAAATTTTCTTGTTATTTATTTGTCCTAAAAATAAAACACTATAAAAGTGAAATAAAAACAAACACTTACATACAAAATAACAAAAAATGAAAACAATTAAAGAATAAAGATCGGATTTGCTTGTTTTTGTATAAGAATTTTCATAATGAGATCATATAGTTCTTTGTCAAGTTAAGACTCTGTCCGGCTTTATTTAAAATAACTGGTTAAGTTGATTGTCAATATATTTTGTCTTTTTAAACTTATACTTCAGTTTTACTCAGACACATAGTGAGTGATATATATCATGTTTTGTGTTGATTTAATATAAGTCAGTGGATCCCACAATCAGAACTTTTGTAAAGTAATTATTATCCTTCAAGACACTATTGAGATTTTCAATTTCAAGTCACCCCAATTTGACTTAAACCATGCATTGATGATCAGTGATAACATTTATTGTATTCCTAAATATAACTATTTGAGCATAACTAGCCTGAGAAATATTTCTTAACCCGGAATATTAACAAGTTTAAGGACTTACTGACAGCCATCCGGACTTACGTCTGCCCTCTCAAGATGTTTAGGACTTATAAGCCATCCGGACTTACATGCCCCATCTTTCGATTTTGCCTTCCAAAGTTAAAAACTATTCTCAAAATAGAAAATATATACCATATAGTATGTATGTCTTTTAGACATATCTTTTGATTTGTTGTGCTTCTTGGCATCTTATATCCTATATGGCCTTTTCCTTTTGGCATCTTTTTGCTCAATTATTTTCTTTTTATGTTTTTCTCCTTTGTTTCTTTTTGTATTTTTATCTTTTATATATATATATATAGTTATGATAATCACTGAATCAATCACATACAGGCTTGAGTATGACAAGATTATATCTCTCAGTCTGTGTTAGAACATTTTTGGTACATAATCCTGATATGTTCCCCACTAAATTATATTTCTTTAATTCAAGTGTAATCACTCAATTATGATCTTTTCATTTCTAAAAGCAAAGCCTATCGACATATCAAACATAATCCAAGTGTATTCGTATTTATGCCTTTGAAAGTACTTATACTCGTTTTGAACTTTGTAATATCATTTCTCATTTTAAGTATGAAAATTCCTTCTTTTGATTTTGGAAATCCTTTGATCTTAACTCCCCCTAAGACCAAAAATATTTTTCAGAACTTATTTTTCTAATTTTCTCCCCCTAAAATTGTGATTGTTCTTTCAAGAAAAAGAAACAATTGCATTTTTATTCTTTATTAAAAACTGAAAAATTCTTTTGTGAAGATTCATTAAACCAATTTATCCAAAGTTAATCATTCCCAATGATTGCACAAGGAAATCAAATCGAGAATGATCAAACGCCTTGGTAAATAAATCAGCGATATTTTCAGTTGACGGCACTTGTTTTAGATGAATAAGTTTACGATCAAAACAGTCACGGATAAAATGGATACGGATGTCAATGTGTTTAGTTTTCGAGTGTTGAATGGGATTTTTCACGATGTTCAGAACTGCCGTGTTATCACACCAAATTGGTGTGTCATAAATGTTGAGACCATAATCGAGAAGTTGTTGCTGAATCCAGACAAGCTGGGAACAACAGCTCGAAGCAGCCGCATATTCAGCTTCGGCAGTGGATGTGGAGACAGTGTTCTGCTTCTTACACTGCCAAGAAATGAGTCGGTTACCCAAGAATTGACATCCTCCTGTGGTCGATTTCCTGTCTAAGTTACAACCACCATAATCACTGTCAGTATAAGAAAATAAATTGAAATCAGAATTTCGAGGATACCAAAGACCAAGTTTAGGTTGACCCTTGAGATACTTGAAAATCCGCTTGACAGCTTTCATGTGTGATTCCTTTGGATCACTTTGATAGCGGGCACACTGACAAACAGGGAACATGACATCCGGCCTGCTTGCAGTGAGATACATGAGGGAACCAATCATCGATCTGTAAAGATGTTGATCAACTGATTCTCCTAATAGATCCGGAGTAAGAGTAGGACGAGAAGCCATTGGAGTTGGAGCTACTTTGGAATCTTGAAACTTGTATTTCTCAAGAATTGTCTGAACATACTTTTCTTGATGAATGAGAATACCCGTCTCAGATTGAGTAACCTGAATACCCAAGAAAAATGAAATTTCCCCAAGGGAACTCATCTCAAACTTCTTCTTCATCACCTCTTCGAACTCCGTGCACATACTATCATTTGTGGAGCCAAAAATGATATCATCGACGTAGATTTGAACCAAAATGATATCATCGCCTGATTTTCGTATGAATAAGGTTTGATCAATTGCACCTCTTGAATAACCATTTGCAAGCAAATGTTCAGTCAGAGTTGCATACCAAGCACGAGGTGCTTGATGTAAACCATATAGCGCCTTATCCAACTTGTATACATAATCAGGATGATCTGGGTCTTCAAATCCTGGAGGCTGACAAACATAGGTTTCTTCCTTCATTTCTCCGTATAAAAATGCAGTCTTAACATCCATCTGGTACACCTTGATGTTCATGTATGAAGCAAAGGCTAAAAAGATGCGTATTGCTTTTAGTCTTGCAACTGGAGCATACACTTCTTCATAATCCAATCCTTCAACTTGGTAAAATCCCTGCACCACAAGACGTGCTTTATTCCGAACTATAACACCTTTTTCATCCGTCTTGTTTCTAAAAATCCACTTTGTCCCAATCGGAAGCTTATCCTTTAGAAGTTCAACAAGATGCCAAACATTGAGTTTCTTGAATTGCATCAACTCATCTTGCATTGCTTCTATCCAGCTGTTTTCTTTGAGTGCCATTTCCACATTCTTGGGCACTATTTGTGATAGAAAGCAAGCATATAGACATGTGTTGATTGCCCCTGATTGACTTCTGGTAATTACACCTTCGTGCAACGGACCAATGATTGCTTCAGTTGGATGAGTTTTATGTATTCTTAATTGAGGAATCTCATCTGCAACTATTCCATCTTCCAAATTGGTAATATGTTCAACATTATCAATAACATCTTCAGAATGTTGAGATTGATACACAATAGTTTCTTCAAGTGTGTCATCTGAAATAGGAGTTTCAGAAGCAGTAGACACATTTGGAGATTCTTCAAAAGGAACTTGAATGATTTCTATCGGTGTATGTATAGTTTCTGAAGAAGATGAAGATAATGGAGAACTCAATGATTCTTCAGCTCCTGAGTAGGAATTTGTTCTGAAGAAACATCTAATGACTCAGAACATGCAGATACAGGTTGAAGCTGTAGGAATATCTTTGGATGATGAAGCAACAGCAGAATCATCAGATATCAAAGATGAAAGGTCCTCAATGATTTTATTGTCCAAGGAGATTGCTTGAGAAGTAGAATCTGTAGATGAAGGTTTAGAAATTTTAAAATTTATGAACAAAGATTCATAATCATAAACCCATGAAGGAGCTGAACCGGCATCAGTTATGTTAAGCTCGTGCCAATCAATGTTAAATGACTCGACTATTTGTCTAGTTCTTTTATTATAAACACGATATGCAACTTTATTGGCAGCATATCCCACAAAGTAACATTCATCAGCCTTTTCAGAAAATTTTGAACTAGATTCAGTTGTATGCAATAAAGTGCAACAACAACCAAAAGCTTTAAAATATTTAACTTTGGGTTTGTGTTTATAAAATATTTCATATGGAGTCTTATTTAATCTTTTGTTGATTAAAGCACGATTTTGAACATAACATGCAGTATTTACTGCTTCAGCCCTAAAGAACATAGGTAATTTGGCAGCAGAGATCATCGTTCTAGCAGCTTCAATCAATGTTCTATTCCTTCTTTCTGCAACTCCATTCTGTTGTGGAGTGCCAGCAGCACTAAATTGTCTGGCAATTCCCTTGGATTCACAAAACTCATTCAGAGTTTGATTGCAAAACTCTGTCCCATTGTCACTTCTGATGCATGTTACCTTTTTCTGTGTCTGATTCTCCACCAAAGTAATGAACTTGATCAAAAGGTGTGGAGTCTCATCCTTAGATGCTAAGAAAAACACCCAAGTAAATCTAGAAAAGTCATCAGGTGCAACCAGACAGTAAGATCTTCGACCCAAACTTAAAACACTTACTGGACCAAAAAGATCCATGTGTAAGAGTTGTAAGATTGATTCGACTGAGTTATGTGCAACTGGTTTGTGAGGAAGTTTATGTTGTTTACCCTTTGAACATGACAAACAATGTTCATTTAATTGAAATTCTTTTTCAGGTAAACCAATAACATGATTTCCACGTACAAGTTTATTCATGTTTTTAAGATTGACATGTCCTAATCGACGATGCCATAACATGGAATCATTCTCCGAGGCTTTGGATAGTAAGCAAGAAGCTGTTACCAAAGAATTAGAACAATGCATATCAAGAAGATATGTATCATTGTCTCTCGGAGTCCTCATCAAAATCCATTCATCAGGAACAACAAAACCTGGTTTTAAAATTAAGCATTCTTTGTTAGTAAAGTGTGTAGAATATTGTTTGTCACAGATTTGAGACACACTTAACAGGTTATGTTATTTGTAACTGTACCACGTTTTGTAATTCGTCCTCCTCTATCTCCTGCAAATATCACTCTCCCTCCGTTGTATGATTGCACATCTTGTAGTAATGATAAGTTACCCGTCATATGTCTTGAACAACCGCTATCTACATGCCATAGACTTTCAGTAGTCTTTTGCGGTTGTCCCTGCATTCGTAACAAAATTACTTAGATTTTGGTACCCAAGTCAAACAAGACTTGAGCACATTTTGTGTTGCAGCAAGACAAAATGATTTGATATTATTATATTTGGTTTGCACATCATTCTTTTCATTTATGCTTTTAATCTTGACATTTTCTATTACATCATTAGTCAAATTCATATCCCGTTTGACATCAAAGTCATTAACAACCTTTGATTTCATATTATTTGAAAATTTTCCACGAGTGAAAAATAGTTTTCTATTATGAGAAATAGAATTATGAAATCTTTGTTTACTTAATGATTTTTGTCGAAAAGGACAATTGTTTGCCAAATGATTTATGTTTCCACACTGATAGCATCTCTTTTGTTGAGTGTGGAAAACAAACTGTGGATGACAATTATGAAAATTGTCATAAAAACCAAAGTCAGATTGACTAGGTTTAACTTTCTCCACAGTCTCTCGAATCTTTGTCTTGTTTGACAATTGCAAATTCATCTTTTGCAGATTCGAGGAAATCGATGAATTTTGAACACTTTGGATTGGAGATTTGGCAGTTTTGACTTTTGGAATTGGTGATGTTGGAATAGGAACAGTCTTTGATTCTGCTGGAGTTGGACCAGACTTTGAAATTGCTGGAGTAGGACCAGGCTTAGATATACGGATTGGTGCTGGAGAAGGACCAGGCTTTTGAATTTTGAGATTGAATGCAGAAGAATCATTTACTTGCAAATCTGGGCTACACATATCTTTATTCACAAGGTTAGCATTATAATGAAGTTTATTTTTAAAGAATCGAGAATTCGTTTCTTTAAAAATATGCTCTTCATTTTCAATTACACCCTTAGAAATGAATCTACTTTTAAAATCCTTTTCAATTCTTTCCTTTTGATTTGTCCTTTGATTTGTATTCAAATTATTTTTACTATTTGATTTCATCTCATTCAAAACAACATTCTTTTCATTTCCTGACAAGTTTTGTTTACAAGCAGATTGTAAAACTTTTACATTCTTATTTTTCAAACATTCATTCTCATTCTCTTCCTCACTCTCACTTTCCCAATCTTCAACCAACCCATCCACCTTCATTTTATCTGCAAAAAGATTTTCAGGTGATTGTTTAGGTTTGGGTTCTATGATAGGATCAACAGATAAATTTATTTTAACAGAAGGTTTTAAGTCTTGAGATGGAGAGAATCCAATTCCATAGACCATATCAGAATCACAAATGTTATCAGATGATGGTAAACATGAGTAATCATGATTAATTGGAGGAGCAATGTTAGAAAACCCAACACCACATTTTCCTCCTTTGATCTTCTGAGTCATTTGTGACTTGATTATTCCTTCAACCATCGTTGATGAAAGTTCAAATTTCTCAACAGTCAATTTAACCGTGGCTAATTCACTGTTGAGTCTATTAATTTCTAGAGCGAGTTCATTGTTTCTATTTGTCAAGTCATTATTAGTACATTCTTTATCATGAAGATTTAATTTTAAATTATATATTGTTTTGTTTAAACCTTCAAGTTTTTCTTTAAAAATCTTTTCATTTGACTTGTGTTTGCAAGCTTGATACTGAAGTTTTTCAACTTCCATTATCAGGCTCTCATTATGAACTCTGTATTTTGAACTTTCTCAACACATGAATTTTTGCACAAACCATCATATACCTTGGGTTCAGAAGTTTCCCCTTCAGCCTTTTCTACCTTCTTGACCATGAATGCTTTCAATTCATCAGCTGGTTCTTCCACTGGAGAAACATCAACAGTCTTTAGATAAACACATTGGCTTTTGACTGGAGGCTCGACAGTGTACTCATCAATCACACTTTCTTCTTCAGCAACCTTCTCAACCTGATCTTCCTTCTCAAATGTCTCCTTTTCTTCAACTTTCTTAACTTCTCCTTCAGTATTCACTTTCTCCACTTCAACTTTCTCCCTCTCTTCTTCCACTGTAGCAAACAAACCCTCCAACAGATCATCATACACAAATTCAGCAAACAGATTCTCTTCTTCTTCTGGTTCTGGAACAATCTTTGCGATAAAGGCAGTAGACAAATGTAGATCAAGGGCTTCCATTTGATCCGACCAATCATATTCAGCATTGGTTTGAGAAACTAATGCTTTAGTACTACCAGAAGTACTTGCTTTGTCTTTCTTCGGCTCTATCTCCACAGTCACCATTTTCTTGGGGCCTTCAGTTTGACCAGTCTTTGGTTCAGTACACTCTCTAGCGAAATGACCTGGTTTGTCATAGTTGTAACACCTCAGGTTAGACTTGTCAAAACCAATTTTGCTAGATGTGTTAACGCCAAACATTTTCCTCCCAGTTCATCTGGCAAAGTTCTTAGCCCTGTAAACAACCATGGCCATTTGATATTTGATGTCATTCTCTTCAACATCATCAGGATTGACTTGTTGAAGATCATCAACCAATACATTTGGAGCAGTAAGTCTTCCGGCCATGAAAGCTTCATAACTTGACATGAATGTGGTGAAAAGAGCAAGATGCTCCTCAGCAATCTGAACAGTCTGCTTCAAAGGATTAGTGGTAGCAACATAAGCATGTTGACCACTATGAGAATCTTGAGATTGAGAGACTTGTTGATGGATGATGGGGGATTAGTTTTGAGCAGCTGGAACATGAACTTGATGGTTTACTGCTGGTTGTATAAAAGAAGATGCTGCACTTCCAGATTGTTGTTGCTAACACATTTGTGTATAACTGACATAGTAATTCGGATTACTAGCCATCTTTGCATAGAGAGCAGTTCCTTCAGCACCCAGAGAACTGAGATGATTAGCAGCTCGCTGCTTATCATCCATAGCATAAGACTTGATTGTTGAAATGAGATCAGTCAACTGAAGAGTATACAAGTCTTTGGTTCTCTTTATCAAAGTACAGTTGTTATTCCAACTGTGTGGAAGTGAATTGAGCAACTTCTTGTTCACAGTGATGGGTTCCAGAGTAATACCCGCACTCTTCATCTTTGTTACCAGTCTAACAAACCTGGCCATCTGAACTTCCAGCTCTTCACCAACAATACGATTGAACATGTTGAATTCTTGATTCAACATATCCTTTTTGCTCTCTCTCATGTCTTTGTTGCCCATAATCTGAGACTCCAAAGCATCCCATAGTAGTTTAGCACCCCTGAACTCTTGAAACTTTTGTGAAATCTCAGTAGTAAGTGCCATAGTGATAACAGCATAAGCTTTATCATCAAGTTCCAACCTCTTGATGTCATCTTCATCCCACAAGTGTTCAAGTTTCTGAACCATCTCTCCTTTATCATTTTTATACAACGGAATGTAAGGACCATACTGGATTGATCTCCACATCTTCGGTTCCGTGTAAATAACATATCTCTCAAATCGGAAAGCCCAATCAGAATAATCATCTTCACAGAGAAGCCTCGGTGGCTTGTTACCAGTACCAATTTCCGTGTCTAAATGAAGTGAAGCAGTAAGATGCTTCAAATTCGGTGTTGTTGAAGCCATATTGATCAGAAAGGCAAAACTCTGATTTCGTGCGAAATAAGAACTCGTGCGAAAAGTGTTTTCGCGCGGCACAATTTTTCGCGCGAGATAGCAGTGTGTGCAAATTTCCAAGTTACCTTTTCACGCGAATCGCACAAAAAGGTGAAATACCTAACTGAGCGAAAACACCACCTTTTTGCGTGCGAAAACTTACAGATCAAGCGAAAACTTCAACTTTGTGCAGAATCAAATTTCCAACCGTTTGTTCACGCGAATGTCACCTCCAATTCACTGAATAGGTTTGATTAAACCCATTTTAGTCCAAATTTAATGAATAGTTCAATTTTAAGTATAATTTTGATTAAAATTCAACTAAAGTCCACTAATTCAGTTTCAATTGGTCTAAATCAGTCCAAAACCTCCAAAATCGAGCAGCATAACATTGCCATATCAGAATCTAAAGTGATCAATGTAGAATTCTTCAAAAACGAGTAGAAAATAATCGAAATCTTCTCCAAATCATGGTTCAAGAGCCTAATGCTCTGATACCAATTGTAAAACCTCTGAAATCTCCCAGAAATCAATAACACACGATCTCAATCACGTGAATGCGGAATGTAAACGTGATTGGATAGAAAAGAAGATTGGATTGAACATAAAATGCTTCTTCGATTGAATTGAACAACCTATTACAGGTCTTGTGCAGTTTTCGCACAGTACAGTATAATAATGAATGAAAAGCTTAAATACAAAACGAAACTAAGCTATTTATACTAAACAGTGTGTTCTCGCGCGACAGGCATTTCGCGCGGCTATGGCTTTCGCGTGGAAGCTTCTCTCGCATGGAATCTTGCTCTCGCATAGGCTGATTCTCGCGAGACTTCTTCCTGTCGTGTGGATCTGGGTTTCGCATATGATGTTTTGCCGAGCCTTGATTTATCTTCTACAAGGAGGATAATGGAGAAATATAGAGAAAAGAAAATAGACCTACATATGGTATTCATTGACCTAGAAAAAGCCTATGACAGTGTGCCGCGGAAACTTATCTGGGAAAGTCTACGACTTAGAAAGGTACCAGAGAGGTATATCAAAATAATAAAGGATATGTATGACGGGGCTAAAATGTGTGTACGAGCACCTGTCGGAGACACGGACTTCTTCCCGGTGGAAGTAGGACTCCACCAAGGATCGGCATTGAGCCCATTCCTCTTCACAGTAGTGTTGGACGAGATGACCAAGTTTATACAAGAGCCAGTCCCATGGTGTATGCTGTTTGCGGATGATATTGTCTTAATATCAGAATCTAAGACGGTGCTTAACGAGATATTAGAACAGTGGGGAGCAGCACTAGAACGCAGGGGCTTAAGGATGAGTCGCTCTAAGACAGAATACATGCATTGTAACTTTAGTGGTAAGGCCGAAGAGGACAACCAAATCAGTATCCAGGGCATGGCGGTCCCCCGGACGTCTAGGTTCAAATACCTTGGCTCGTACGTACAGGAAGATGGAGAGATACACAGCGATGTAGCACACCGTGTACAATTAGGATGGTGCAAGTGGAGAGCAGCATCAGGGATTTTGTGTGATAAGAGGTTCCCAGCAAAACTAAAGGGAAAACTATACAGAGTGGCAGTACGTCCAGCTATGTTATGCGGCATAGACTGTTGGGCCATAAAGAAATCGCACGAGAGACAAATAGAGGTCGCAGAAATACGAACGCTGAGGTGGATGTGTGGACACACAAGATTGGATCGGATAAGAAACGACGTCTTTCGCCAGAGGCTAGAGGTGGCTTGTATCACAGAAAAATAAGAGAGGGAAGATTAAGATGGTTTGGGCACGTGAAGAGGAGAACGATAGCAGCACCTGTCCGAGCAGTAGAGAACATCAGCTTAGAGGGTAGGAGGAGTAGAGGTAGACCTAGGTTGACTTGGGACGAGGTTATTAGGAGGGATATGATAGACTTGCATCTTTCTGAGCACATGATCGAGGATAGGAGTGAGTGGAGGCGTAGAATTAAAATTAAGGACTTTTAGTGGCTTTTGTGGGAGGGAAGGGTACACGGTGACATATGGCCAGACCCCACACGTTAGGTGTAGTTTTCATCATCTACCCTTTTTTGGTGTTACATGCCTTTTTTTATGTGCGCATTATCTAATTGTTCACGTGATATCTACCTTTGTGTTGTATGCTTTGTATTATGATTGTTATTGTTATTACCTTTGTTAACGAGTCGGGGGTCTCTACGAAAGCGGTCTCTCTATCTTTCAAGATAGAGGAAAGACTTGCCACCATCTACCCCTCCCAGACCCTGCTCTTCAGCGGGATACACTGGGTATGTTTGTTTGTTTGTTTGTTGAGTTCCAATTCTATTAAAGGATTTAAAGGATACATAATTCCAAGCTTTAAAGGATTTTCGATTGAAGTAAGATCAAGTGCATCTATTTTCGATTAAAGCATACATAACTCAGCATCCTCTTTCTCCCATATAACATGATTCCAAGCTTTAAAGGATTTTTTTCACTTTAATTTCAAGAGCATCATTCTATCAGGAGGACCTCTCATTGAAAATTGTTGAAGTAGCACCTTAGACAAATATCATAAAACCCTTCTTTTAGAAACCATGAGTTATAGATTTTCAAAAGTATTGTAACAAAATCCGCCACGTAAGTTTTGAAGATGACCAGACAATGGTAAGAAAAATCCCACAGTAGAGCGAACAAAGAGGCAGTCAGCCAATGGTTTGAGAATGAATTACGAATGAGAATATTATCAATTTTGGCTCATTTTATGCGGTCATATGAGAGGATGATGAATTTGCGACCTCCCATGTTATATGCACCTACTTTGGGATCATCGATAAGTTTATTAAAATCACTAGCAAATGATTAATAGAAAGTAGAATTTAACTTGTCATTAGAAGTTCTATTATGAGTTAAAATCACCAAGGAGAATCTAGATTCCGTTTATTTTGTTCATAATTTTCACCCAAATTTCCTTTTTCTATGTAACGTCATGTGGTAGTCCATAACGTTTACCACAACCATATCTTCTTGTAAGCGTTTCATTGAGCCGATAATCACCAAGGAATGATTGTCTATGTTCCTAAATTTGTTCATATTGCTTCTAGCCAAATAGTTTTCTTCCACACTGATTGACACTCTTCGATCCAAGGTTTATGAGACTATATATCATGTCTAGCTTGAGAGACATTTTAGACTAGTAATGAGTGGTGCTTGACTTCTCTTTTAAGTTATTATAGTAGTTCTGTTAATTGCTGATTTTCTCTTATAACATTGTCATAATAGTTCTATACTTTTCATAATAAATACAAAGAACATATAACATATATCCCAAATCAAACTCATACCTCATATCTATTTTTCTTATCTTCTTATTTTTCCTTTTTTTGAACGGCATCCGTATTTCTTATCTATATGATCAAGTCTCACACGTTAATTGACCCTTCTGAAAATATATATTATTCTATAGAATAGTAGTGGTAAATTTGAGATGGAGAAAAAAAGAGATCGGTCCAGATTATTTTGTACTTACTCGACTTATTAGCCCCATACAATAAAGTTGATGAGGACAGCCCTATAGAAAAATAGCAACAACTAGCACTAAAAGCCATAGCCGCCCATGTTTAGCCAAATATCCATTGCCTCTAGATTTCCACCTTTCACAATTTGATAACTAGTTTTTTTAAATACAATTTACACCCTATTCTATCCATTAATTATGTTTATTTATAACACACTAGGGGTGTTCAAAAATATCCGAATCCGAAACCGAATCCGAAATATCCGAAAATCCGAAATTCGGATATCCGAAATTTCGGATATCCGAAAATTCGGATATCCGAACTTCGGATATCCGAAATTTCGGATTCGGATTCGGATAGTGATTTTGAGAATTTTCGGATATTTCGGATATCCGAAATATCCGAAATATCCGAAATATCCATATAAAAATTTAAAAATATTAAATATTAATTAAATATTTTAGATATTTTCGGATATTTTGGATATTTTAACAAAAACTTTGGATATATAAATAAATTTCAATAAAAATTTATTATATTTTTATAAAATTTATTTAAAAAAATAATTTTTTTTTGAATTTCGGATATCCGAACGGATATCCGAATCCGAATCCGAAATTTCGGATATCCGAATTTCGGATATCCGAAATTTCGGATTCGGATTCGGATAGTGAAATCCACTATCCGAAATTTTCGGATATCCGAAATTCGGATATCCGAATTTCGGATATCCGAAAATGAACACCCCTATAACACACCAATCAAAATTCTTCTTCTTAAAATAAAACTGCAATTTAGGACTAGAAAGTAATAAAAGAGTAAATGATACATTGAACTCTACACATATATAAAAATGTGTTGCTATTAGTATCCTACCCTATAACACTTTACTATATAATATTAAATATTAACTATTGTCAATAAATATAACACCTTTAATTATGATATTCTTATTAAATGCAACTTAATTAAATGTTAATTTTAATATAGTAAACTATTTTTTAGCTTTTAACCTTTTTAAATGTTTAGTTAAATGATGGTTTGAATTTATTTAAAAGTATTTTTTGTAATAGTTTGTTGTTATTTTTTTAAAGAAAGACTTAAAATATATCTAAATTCGTTTTTAGTTAATTGTAAATATTCAATAAGAAAGAAAATTTTAATGGAAACTAAAAAAAGTATTTTTAAATCATTTAATGATTAAAATTTTAATGGAAACTAAAAAAAGTATTTTTAAATCATTTAATGATTAAAACAAAATGTTTATTTAAATAGTGAGTTACTTCTTTTCGTCAAATAAAGCCGAGTTTAGTTGTACGAGTCTAATCCCAAGATTTTAGTACTATTACATCTAGAGATTTTTTATCTTCTTTTGGTTTTTGGTGCTAAATAGACATAGGTTTTTAGTATTAAAAAAATCTTTAACAAAATTATATTTATTTGAGTCTTTACGACTTGTTTAGAAAAACATATATATTTTTTCTAAAATACAATAAAGTTGATGTTTATTTTTCTTAGAATGCCAATATCTTAATAAAAGAAACTAGCCAAATGTTAAGTAACAAAAAGGTGAAATTGAAATATTACAAATTAAAGTTACATAAAGATTCCAACGATAAGCTTATCAAATTTATCTAATTTAAACTAATATTTATCGATTATAAATATATAAATTGAAATTATCTAACTTATACAAATTAACTTCCTTACAAGAGCCTCTTTTGAGGCGACAATTTTTTTTTTTGCGAGAGTGCGTTGATTTAAACTAATATTTCTTTAATTTATATGTAACATCTCGTATTTCACGACGTATTAATACCTTTTAAGTATTAAATAATAATAATAATAATAATAATAATAATAATAATAATAATAATAATAATAATGATAATAATAATAATAATAACATATATAATTATAATAATAATAAGTATAATAATAATAATACTAATGATAATAATAGTAATAATAATAATAATAATATTAATAATGATGATAATAATAATAATAATAATAATAATAATAATAATAATAATAATAATAATAATAATAATAATAATAATAGTCCAGGGGCAGTTTTAACAACTTTAAAACTTCAAAAGAAGTTTCATAGCATGAAATAATAAAATTTAAACCTCGGGGACCAAATGTGTAAATATAGAATTTACAACCCAACCCCCCGGCCCCTTTTCCCCTTCGTTTTCCCGGCGCCGAATCCGGCGAGTTTCCGGCGAGCACCGGCGACGACAAAATAATCAAATTACTCGCTTTTAAACCCCACAACCGGACCAAATCATTTCTTGGATCCAATTCGAACAGGTATCCAACGAAAATATGCGTTGAATTAGTCAACAACGGCTATAAATCTGTAGAAGATAAATCAAGGTTCGGCAAAACATCATATGCGAAATCCAGATCCACGCGACAGGAAGAAGTCACGCGAGAAACAGCCTGTGCGAAAGCAGATCCCACGCGAGAAGCAGCTCTCACGCGAGAAGCACACCAAGCGAGAAAGGAATCCACGCGAAAGACAAAGCCGCGCGAAAAGCCTGTCGCGCGAGAACTCCATGTTTTGTATAAATAGCTTGTTTTCGTTTTTGTAATTAAGTTGTTCATTCATTATCATACTGTACTGTGCGAAAACTGCACAAGACCTTTCATAGGTTGTTTATTTCAATCGAAGAAGCATTTTATGTTCAATCCAATCTTCTTTTCTATCCAATCACGTTTACATTCCGCATTCACGTGATTGAGATCGTGTGTTATTGATTTCTGGGAGATTTCAGAGGTTTTACAATTGGTATCAGAGCATTAGGCTCTTGAACCACGATTTGGAGAAGATTTGGATTATTTTCTACTCGTTTTTTAAGAATTCTACATTGATCACTTTAGATTCTGATATGGCAATGTTATGCTGCTCGAATTTGAGGATTTGGACTGATTTGGACCGATTTGAACTGAATTAGTGGACTTTAAGTGAATTTTAATCAAAATTAAGCTTAAAATTGACTTAAATTCATTAAAATTGGATTAAAATGGGTTTAATCAGACATTTTCATTGATTTGGAGGTGGTTATCGCTTGAACTAACTGTTGGAGACTCAATTCTGCACGAAATTGACAGTTTTCGCTCGATCTGTAAGTTTTCGCGTGCGAAAACAGGGTGTTTTCGCTCAGACAGTTAGATCACCTTTTTATGCGATTTCGCGTGAAAAGGTAATTTGGAAATTCGCACGCACTACTATCTCGCGCGAAAGATTGTTACGCGCGAAATCACTTTTCGCACGATTTCATTTTTCGCACGAAAACCTGAGTTTTGATTTTCTGATCACTATGGCTTCAACAACACCGAATTTAAAGCATCTTACTGCTTCACTTCATCTAGATACGGAAATTGGTACTGGTAACAAGCCACCGAGGCTTCTCTGTGAAGATGATTATTCTGATTGGGCTTTCCGATTTGTGAGATATGTTATTTACACGGAACCGAAGATGTGGAGATCAATCCAGTATGGTCCTTACATTCCGTTGTATAAAAATGATAAAGGAGAGATGGTTCAGAAACCTGAACACTTGTGGGATGAAGATGACATCAAGAGGTTGGAACTTTATGATAAAGCTTATGCTGCCATCACTATGGCATTGACTACTGAAATTTCACAAAGTTTCAAGAGTTCAGGGGTGCTAAAGTACTATGGGATTCTCTGGAGTCTCAGATTATGGGAAACAAAGATATGAGAGAGAGCAAAAAGGATATGTTGAACCAAGAATTCAACATGTTCAATCATATTGTTGGTGAAGAGCTGGAAGTTCAGATGGCCAGGTTTGTTAGACTGGTAACAAAGATGAAGAGTCCGGGTATTACTCTGGAACCCATCACTGTGAACAAGAAGTTGCTCAATTCACTTCCATACAGTTGGAATAACAACTGTACTTTGATAAAGAGAACCAAAGACTTGTATACTCTTCAGTTGACCGATCTCATTTCAACTATCAAGTCTTATGCTATGGACGATAAGCAGCGAGCTGCTAATCATCTCAGTTCTCTGGGTGCTGAAGGAACTGCTCTCTATGCAAAGATGGCTAGTAATCCGAATTACTATGTCAGTTATATGCAAATGTGTCAGTAACAACAATCTGGAAGTGCAGCATCTTCTTTTATACAACCAGCAGTAAACCACCAAGTTCATGTTCCAGCTGCTCAAAACTATTCCCCCATCAACCATCAACAAGTCTCTCAATCTGAAGATTCTCATAGTGGTCAACATGCTTATGTTGCTACCACTAATCCATCAAAGCAGACTGTTCAGATTGCTGAGGAGCATCTTGCTCTTTTCACCACATTCATGTCAAGTTATGAAGCTTTCATGGCCGGAAGACTTACTGCTCCAAATGTTCTGGTTGATGATCTTCAACAAGTTAATCCGGATGATGTTGAAGAGAATGACATCAAGTATCAGATGACCATGGTAGTTTACAGGGCGAAGAATTTTGCTAGAAGAACTGGGAGGAAAATGTTTGGAGTTAACAATTCTAGCAAAATCGGTTTCGACAAATCTAACCTGAGGTGTTACAACTGTGACAAACCAGGTCATTTCGCCAGAGAGTATACTGAACCAAAAACTGGTCAAAATGAAGGCCCCAAGAAGATGGTGACTGTGGAGATAGAGCCAAAGAAAGACAAGGCAAGTACTTCAGGTGGTAATAAAGCATTAGTTTCTCAAACCAATGCTGAATATGATTGGTCGGATCAAATGGAAGCCCTTGATCTACATTTGTCTACTGCCTTTATCGCAAAGATTGTTCCAGAACCAGAAGAAGAAGAGAATTTGTTTGCTGAATTTGTGTCTGATGATCTGTTGGAGGGTTTGTTTGCTACAGTGGAAGAAGAGAGGGAGAAAGTTGAAGTGGAGAAAGTGAAGACTGAAGGAGAAGTTAAGAAAGTTGAAGAAAAGGAGACAGTTGAGAAGGAAGATCAGGTTGAGAAGGTTGCTGAAGAAGAAAGTGTGATTGATGAGTACACTGTCGAGCCTCCAGTCAAAAGCCCATGTGTTGATCAAACGACTGTTGATGTTGCTCCAGTGGAAGAACCAGCTGCTGAATTAAAAGCATTCATGGTCAAGAAGGAAGAAAAGGCTGAAAGGGAAACTTCTGAACCCAAGGTATATGATAGCTTATGTAAAAATTCATGTGTTGAGAAAGTTCAAAGATACAGAGTTCACAATGAGAGCCTGATAATGGAAGTTGAAAAACTTCAGTATCAAGCTATCAAACACAAGTCAAATGAAAAGATTTTTAAAGAAAAACTTGAAGGTTTAAACAAAACAATATATAATTTAAAATTAAATCTTCATGATAAAGAATGTACCAATAATGACTTGACAAATAGAAATAATGAACTCGCTCTAGAAATTAATAGACTCAACAATGAATTAGCCACGGTTAAATTGACTGTTGAGAAATTTGAACTTTCATCAACAATGGTTAAGGAATAATCAAGTCACAAATGACTCAGAAGATCAAAGGAGGAAAGTGTGGTGTTGGATTTTCTAACATTGCTCCTCCAATTAATCATGATTATTTATGTTTACCTTCATCTGATAACATTTGTGATTCCAATATGGTCTATGGGATTGGTTTCTCTCCATCTCAAAATTTAAAACCTTCAGTCAAAATAAATTTATCTGTTGATCCTATCATAGTACCCAAACCTAAACAATCACCTGAAAATCTTTTTGCAGATAAATTGAAGGTGGATGGGTTGGTTGAAGATTGGGAGAGTGAGAGTGAGGAAAAGAATGAGAGTGAATGTTTGAAAAATAAGAATGTAAAAGTTTTACAATCTGCTTGTAAACAAAACTTGTCAGGAAATGAAAAGAAGGTTGATTTGAATGAGTTGAAATCTAATAGTAAAAATAATTTGAATGCAAATCAAAGGGCAAATCAAAAAGAAAGAATTGAAAAGGATTTTAAAAGTAGATTTGTTTCTAAGAGTGTAATTGAAAATGAAGAGCATATTTTTAAAGAAACGAATTCTCGATTCTTTAAAAATAAACTTCATTATAATGCTAACCTTGTGAATAAAGATATGTGTAGCCCAGATTTGCAAGTGAATGATTCTTCTGCATTCAATCTCAAAATTCAAAAGCCTGGTCCTTCTCCAGCACCAATCCGTATATCTAAGCCTGGTCCTACTCCAGCAATTTCAAAGTCTGGTCCAACTCCAGCAGAATCAAAGACTGTTCCTATTCCAACATCACCAATTCCAAAAGTCAAAACTGCCAAATCTCCAATCCAAAGTGGTCAAAATTCATCGATTTCCTCAAATCTGCAAAAGATGAATTTGCAGTTGTCAAACGAGACAAAGATTCGAGAGACTGTGGAGAAAGTTAAACCTAGTCAATCTGACTTTGGTTTTTATGACAATTTTCATAATTGTCATCCACAGTTTGTTTTCCACACTCAACAAAAGAGATGCTATCAGTGTGGAAACATAAATCATTTGGCAAACAATTGTCCTTTTCGACAAAAATCATTAAGTAAACAAAGATTTCATAATTCTATTTCTCATAATAGAAAACTGTTTTTCACTCGTGGAAAATTTTCAAATAATATGAAATCAAAAGTTGTTAATGATTTTAATGTCAAACGGGATAAGAATTTGACTAATGATGTAAAGGAGAATGTCAAGATTAAAAGTATAAATGACAAGAATGATGTGCAAACCAAATATAATAATATCAAATCATTTTGTCTTGCTGCAACACAAAATGTGCTCAAGTCTTGTTTGACTTGGGTACCAAAAACTAAGTAATTTTGTTACGAATGCAGGGACAACCGCAAAAGACTACTGAAAGTCTATGGCATGTAGATAGCGGTTGTTCAAGACATATGACGGGTAACTTGTCATTACTACAAGATGTGCAATCATACAACGGAGGGAGAGTGATATTTGCAGGAGATAGAGGAGGACGAATTACAAAACGTGGTACAGTTACAAACGGCGTCCTTAGTTTTGAGAATGTTAATTTTGTTGAGGAATTAAAACATAACCTGTTAAGTGTGTCTCAAATCTGTGACAAACAATATTCTACACACTTTACTAACAAAGAATGCTTAATTTTAAAACCAGGTTTTGTTGTTCCTGATGAATGGATTTTGATGAGGACTCCGAGAGACAATGATACATATCTTCTTGATATGCATTGTTCTAATTCTTTGGTAACAGTTTCTTGCTTACTATCCAAAGCCTCGGAGAATGATTCCATGTTATGGCATCGTCGATTAGGACATGTCAATCTTAAAAACATGAATAAACTTGTACGTGGAAATCATGTTTTGGTTTACCTGAAAAAGAATGTCAATTAAATGAACATTGTTTGTCATGTTCAAAGGGTAAACAACATAAACTTCCTCACAAACCAGTTGCACACAACTCAGTCAAATCAATATTACAACTCTTACACATGGATCTTTTTGGTCCAGTAAGTGTTTTAAGTTTGGGTCGAAGATCTTACTGTCTGGTTGTTACTGATGACTTTTCTAGATTTACTTGGGTGTTTTTCTTAGCATCTAAGGATGAAACTCCACACCTTTTGATCAAGTTCATTACTTTGGTGGAGAATCAGACAGAGAAAAAGGTAAAATGCATCAGAAGTGACAATGGGACAGAGTTTTGCAATCAAACTCTGAATGAGTTTTGTGAATCCAAGGGAATTGCCAGACAATTCAGTGCTGCTGGCACTCCACAACAGAATGGAGTTACAGAAAGAAGGAATACAACATTGATTGAAGCTGCTAGAACGATGATCTCTACTGCCAAATTACCTTTGTTCTTTTGGGCTGAAGCAGTAAATACTGCATGTTATGTTCAAAATCGTGCTTTAATCAACAAAAGATTAAATAAGACTCCATATGAAATATTTTATAAACACAAACCCAAAGTTAAATATTTTAAAGCTTTTGGTTGTTGTTGCACTTTGTTGCATACAACTGAATCTAGTTCAAATTTTCTGAAAAGGCTGATGAATGTTACTTTGTGGGATATGCTGCCAATAAAGTTGCATATCGTGTTTATAATAAAAGAACTAGACAAATAGTCGAGTCATTTAACATTGATTGGCACGAGCTTAACATAACTGATGCAGGTTCAGCTCCTTCATGGGTTTATGATTATGAATCTTTGTTCATAAATTTTAAAATTTCTAAACCTTCATCTGCAGATTCTACTTCTCAAGCAATCTCCTTGGACAACAAAATCATTGAGGACCTTTCATCTTTGATATCTGATGATTCTGCTGTTGCTTCATCATCCAAAGATATTCCTACAGCTTCTGTACTAGTATCTGCCTGTTCTGAGTCTTTAGATGTTCCTTCAGAACAAATTCCTACTCAGGAGCTGGAAGAATCTTTGAGTTCTCCATTATCTTTATCTTCTTCAGAGACTATACATACTCCAATAGAAATCATTCAAGTTCCATTTGAAGAATCTCCAAATGTGTGTACTGCTTCTGAAACTCCTATTTCAGATGACACACTTGAAGAAGATATTGTGTATCAATCTCACCATTCTGAAGAAGTTATTGATAATGCTGAACATATTACCAATCTGGAAGATGGAATGGTTGCAGATGAGATTCCTCAATTGAGAATACATAAAACTCATCCAACTGAAGCAATCATTGGTCCGTTGCACGAAGGTGTAATTACCAGAAGTCAATTAGGGGCAATCAACATATGTCTATATGCTTGCTTTCTATCACAAATAGTGCCCAAGAATGTGGAAATGGCACTCAAAGAAAACAGCTGGATAGAAGCAATGCAAGATGAGTTGATGCAATTCAAGAAACTCAATGTTTGGCATCTTGTTGAACTTCCTAAGGATAAGCTTCCGATTGGAACAAAGTGGATTTTTCGAAACAAGACGGATGAAAAGGGTGTTATAGTTCGGAATAAAGCACGTCTTGTGGTGCAGGGATTTTACCAAGTTGAAGGATTGGATTATGAAGAAGTGTATGCTCCAGTTGCAAGACTAGAAGCAATACGCATCTTTTTAGCCTTTGCTTCATACATGAACATCAAGGTGTACCAGATGGATGTTAAGACTGCATTTTTATACGGAGAAATGAAGGAAGAAACCTATGTTTGTCAGCCTCCTGGATTTGAAGACCCAGATCATCCTGATTATGTATACAAGTTGGATAAGGCGCTATATGGTTTACATCAAGCACCTCGTGCTTGGTATGCAACTCTGACTGAACATTTGCTTGCAAATGGTTATTCAAGAGGTGCAATTGATCAAACCTTATTCATACGAAAATTAGGCGATGATATCCTTTTGGTTCAAATCTACGTCGATGATATCATTTTTGGCTCCACAAATGATAGTATGTGCACGGAGTTCGAAGAGGTGATGAAGAAGAAGTTTGAGATGAGTTCCCTTGGGGAATTTCATTTTTCTTGGGTATTCAGGTTACTCAATCTGAGACGGGTATTCTCATTCATCAAGAAAAGTATGTTCAGACAATTCTTGAGAAATACAAGTTTCAAGATTCCAAAGTAGCTCCAACTCCAATGGCTTCTCGTCCTACTCTTACTCCAGATCCATTAGGAGAATCAGTTGATCAACATCTTTACAGATCGATGATTGGTTCCCTCATGTATCTCACTGCAAGCAGGCCGGATGTCATGTTCCCTGTTTGTCAGTGTGCCCGCTATCAAAGTGATCCAAAGGAATCACACATGAAAGCTGTCAAGCGGATTTTCAAGTATCTCAAGGGTCAATCTAAACTTGGTCTTCGGTATCCTCGAAATTTCGATTTCAATTTATTTGCTTATACTGACAGTGATTATGGTGGTTGTAACTTAGACAGGAAATCGACCACAGGAGGATGTCAATTCTTGGGTAACCGACTCATTTCTTGGCAGTGTAAGAAGCAGAACACTGTCTCCACATCCACTGCCGAAGCTGAATATGTGGCTGCTTCGAGCTGTTGTTCCAGCTTGTCTGGATTCAGCAACAACTTCTCGATTATGGTCTCAACATTTATGACACACCAATTTGGTGTGATAACACGGCAGTACTAAACATCGTGAAAAATCCCATTCAACACTCTAAAACTAAACACATTGACATCCGCATCCATTTTATCCGTGATTGTTTTGATCGTAAACTTATTCATCTAAAACAAGTGCCGTCAACTGAAAATATAGCTGATTTATTTACCAAGGCGTTTGATTATTCTCGATTTGATTTCCTTGTGCAATCATTGGGAATGATTAACTTTGGATAAATTGGTTTAATGAATCTTCTCAAAAAGATTTTTCATTTTTTTTAATAAAGAATAAAATTGCAATTGTTTCTTTTTCTTGAAAGAACAATCACAAGTTTAGGGGGAGAAAATTAGAAAAACAAGTTCTGAAAAAATATTTTTGGTCTTAGGGGGAGTTAAGATCAAAGGATTGCCAAAATCAAAAGAAGAAATTTTCATACTTAAAATGAGAAATGATATTACAAAGTTCAAAATGAGTATAAGTACTTTCAAAGGCATAAATACGAATACACTTGGATTATGTTTGATATGTCGATAGGCTTTGCTTTCAGAAATGAAAAGATCATAATTGAGTGATTACACTTGAATTAAAGAAATATGATTTAGTGGGGAACATATCAGGATTATGTACCAAAAATGTTCTAACACAGACTGAGAGATATAATCTTGTCATACTCAAGCCTGTACGTGATTGATTCAGTGATTATCATAACTATATATATATATATATAAAGATAAAAATACAAAAAGAAACAAAGGAGAAAAACACAAAAAGAAAATAATTGAGCAAAAAGATGCCAACAAAGGCCATATAGGATATAAGATGCTAAGAAGCACAACAAATCAAAAGATATGTCTAAAAGACATACATACTATATGGTATATATTTTCTATTTTGAGAATAGTTTTTAACTTTGGAAGGCAAAATCGAAAGATGGGGCATGTAAGTCCGGATGGCTTGTAAGTCCTAAACATCTTGAGAGGGCAGACATAAGTCCGGATGGCTGTCAGTAAGTCCTTAAAATTGTTAATATTCCGGGTTAAGAAATATTTCTCAGGCTAGTTATGCTCAAATAGTTATATTTAGGAATACAATAAATGGTATCACTGATCATCAATGCATGGTTTAAGTCAAATTGGGGTGACTTGAAAATCTCAATAGTGTCTTGAAGGATAATAATTACTTTACAGAAGTTCTGATTGTGGGATCCACTGAATTATATTAAATCAACAAAAAACATGATATATATCACTCATTATGTTTCTGAGTAAAACATGAAGTATAAGTTTAAAGGGACAATATATATTGACAATCAACTTAACCAGTTATTTTAAATAAAGCCGGACAGAGTCTTAACTTGACAAAGAACAATATGATCTCATTATGAAAATTCTTACAAAACCATGCAAATCCGATCTTGATTCTTTAATTGTTTTCATTCTTTTGTATTTTGTATGTAAGTGTTTGTTTTTATTTTCAATTTTATAGTGTTTTATTTTTAGGACAAATAAATAACAAGAAAAATATTTGAAAATTGAAGATTCATTAAATTAATTAGTCACTTGGTACATAACATTTTATGTTGACATAATTCATTGAAAATAAAAGATTGAAAGTTGTGTAAAAATAAAAGGGATTTGAAAAGTTGAAATTTTTGAAAATCACTGTTTCGCACGCGAAAGGGAAAGTCACGCGAAAGAGCAGGTCTTGCGAAAAGCCTTGTCGCGTGATTCGGCTGGGGTATAAAAGTCACAGTGAACAAGACACAATCACTTTTCGCTCACACTCACACCCGAAAACCCTTTTCGCACATCATCCGAATTCTATTTTCGCATACAACGAAATCTGTCATCTTCTCACTCCTGTTGTGATTGTGTTTCTTAGTTAGTTATCATTACTCTCAGATTGTTCTTTAAAGGTATAACACGTTTGTTCTGGTTACTGTAAATGATAAGGGAAACTTAACATCTTGATCTAAAAATCTTACATAATGGACTTAACAGTTGAAATTGAACGATGAAATACACCTAATAGACTTAGGCGACAGCAATGAACTGCATTTCATGGATCAAAATCGATGTTTGAACGGTTAATTTGAAAGTCACTTTTGTGCGAATCGCGTAGAAATGAACAGACGCGAAAAATGGTCATCGCGTGAAACTGATTCGCGCGTGAGTCTTGATTTCGCGTGACATACACATGTTGTTTGAACCAGTTTTCGCAAAGTGTTTTCGCATGAATTCAAAAGTGAGCCCAGTTTTCGCGTTATGTTGACTTTCGCGTGAAGTTGACCTTCGCATGAAGTATTCATTTCGCATACTGTTCATTTTCGCGTGAACTGATTTTTCGCATGACAAAAAGGCTGTCAAATTTTTCTAAGTATTGATGCTTTTATTCTTCCAATGTACCTGTACACAATAATCATTTAATGATACACTTTAAGTGGAATACATGTATTCACAATTGACTAAACCTTTGAGATAATAAATTGTGTCCAAGTGATAAAATTTTCTAAGTGAAAAGTTTTTATTTCACATGTTCTAAGTGTTGCAACTATTTTGGCATAATTAAGTTATATTCTAAGTGTTCTAATCCTGATTGTTGTGACAATGCAGATGGCACAAATGATTTTTAATAAAAATCATAATTGTGTTGCATACTTGGATGAGGTTCCGGAAGGGCAGGAACTGTTTTCGTCTATGATCGAGGGTCTGAAGAATTCTCGGATTGTTTATGCCATATCTGCTGATCCAGCAATATATTCTGATCTTATTGATTCTTTCTGGAGCACTGCTGCTCTGGAAAAAGACCAAGCTGGTAATCAGGTTATCACTGCCACAGTCAAGGAGAAAAGAGTGATTGTCTCACAGGCTATTCTAAACAGAGTGTTACTGTTTGATGATCAAGATAATGCTCCAACTAGACTTGAGGATGATGTTGTAATAGATTGTTTGACTCGTATGGGATACGAGTATAGATATCCAAGTCTGGAAAAGAAGTGGTTACCACCATACTGGAAATACTTATTTCACGTGGTAATCCACTGTCTAAGTAATCTGAAGGTTGGGATGGACAGTCTTAGTGCTGTGTTTGGATCTTTACTGGTCTCTCTGGTGGATGATATTCCATTCAGTATTTCTGGCGTTATATTTCAAGAGATGCTGAAAAACGCTACAGCCAATCCAGGGAGAAAGTTTATCATGTATCCCAGATTCATTCAGCTGGTTATCAACGATGCTTTTCCTGAGCTTGCCACTCAGAGATCTCCAAAATATGTTGTACAGACGATTAAGAAGGAGATTTTTACACACCTCACTGGAGCCATAGGAAACAAATGCTCTGGTGAAAGTTTTGCGAAGATCGGAAAATTCTCTGAGATTGAAGAAAATGTTGATGAGATTGGTGAAGGTGCTCATACTGATGAGGCACAAACTGGTGCTTCTACTTCTACTGCTAGAGATAATTTGGATGAAGAGATTGAGAAGCTGTTTGAAGATGAGCCTGTGCGTGAAGGAGGAATGGAAGGAGTTGTTCACTCTGCTTCCAGTTCTGAGACTGTTAGTGATCAAATAGGGAATGTTCCCTATGTGATCCAAACTGATCCAACCCCTTCTACTCCAACATCTTCTCGACCAAATAATGAAGACAGGGATACTGATTATGTCCCTGAAGAGTCGCCAAGTACATCCTCTCGAAGAAAACGTATGGCACGGAGGAGAGATTTCCCTGCAAGAAAGAGAGGTCGTGGTATTATACCCAGAAGACCAAGAACACATGTGGTTGTCACTGAAACTGATCAAGATCAGACAACCAATATGACTTCTTCTGCTCCTGAAACAGAAACAGTTCCTGTTTCTGGAGCAGCTAATATTTCTGGCTCAGGTTTTTCTACACCGCCTCATCAAGAAAATTTAGAGTTTGATGTTGATACTCTTTTGAATACTCCTCCAGAGTTTCAGAGGAGAGAGGAATCATCAAGCACTCCTGGTTCTATCACATTGGAAGAAAGAATAAAGAACCTGGAGAAAGAAAATTTTGAGAATATGAAGTTGATTGCTGAATTAAAGAAAGGCAATGATGAGAAGACAAATCTGATCAACATGATTCATCTCGACTCAGCTATCAAAGACACAAGATTGGCATCTCTTGAACAACAAATGAAGAGCATGTTTGACTACACTTCTGGGTTGGAGAGAAAACTGAATGAGCTGAGAGAATTCATTTCACAAACTTATTTTCATCAGCCACCAATCATAAGGTCTACAACTGTGATTGGTGAATCGAGTAGAAGATCTCCAAGCCCTCCTCCTACTGAGAATGTTCAAGAAAAGGAAGTGGTTAACGAAGCTCAATCTCCATTGAACAGCCAAGTGTTAGCACTACTGAGGATGTTCCTATTTCATCTGAAGTACCTATCACCGAAGCTTACACGTCTACAGCTTTCGTTGAACCAGAACACATATTCACTTTACCTATTATTCATGAACAGGAGGATGAAGAGTTAGTTGATTATGCTGATTCTGATGATAATGAGGATGATGATGATGAGAATGACGATGAAAATAATGATGATGATAGTGGAGATGATGGAGGTAATGATGGTGATAATGATGATGGAGGTGATAATGATGGAGGTAATGCTACAGGTTCTTCTTCGAGTCCAACTGGAGATACTAACACTGATAATGTCGATCGATCAAGTGTTAGTGATCCAGAAGGATATGATCCACTGGACCCTGCCACGGAAAGTGTGTATGAAAAGGAACTGTATTCTTTTCAACAAACTTCATCTGGAACTGTTGAAGAAGAACTTGATATGTTTGATGATCTGGAAGAGCAGAATGAATATACAGACATTTTTGGGAACAACCTTCAAGAGCTATTCAAAGACATCAATCTTGAAGAAGGAGAAATCCCCAATGAGACTGTGAGTGGTGAAACTCCTACTGATTCTACAAAGACAGATACTACTGGTCAGATTGCCCTATACACTAGAGGAGGTTTACAGTTCAAAGCACCACCACCACCTACTGAAGCTCATTTTCTGTTTATATCAAAGCCAAAACAGAAGTATGGTGAGATGTCTCATGTTATTAGCTGGGGATATGATGGCGAGAAAAGGATGTATGTCATAAAGAGAAGGAATGGAGAAATTGATTACCTAAAGAGCACTCAAGACTTCCATACTCTACGTGCTGCTGATTTATACTCCATGGGCAAAGCTCCATTCTTCAATGAAAGTAATTACAGTGAAGCTGAACTGATAAGATCATTAATACGAAGGGAGATGCGCACAAACTTCAAGGATTTTAAGACTGCAAAATCAAAGTTGATTGATGACTCAACAAGAATTGATGAAAATACTAAAGCTCCTATGAAGATACGAGTCTATCAACATCCCAAATTTATCAGAAAAGTCCCTGTGCATGCTCCAGTTCCTCCCAACACTTTGAAGCAACTTATATCTTGGAGATGTGAGAAGGATTCCGGTCACGCTGTGATCAGATGTATAGACAGGTCTTATCGAATCATTGATCCAGCAGACTTGATGAAGTTTGGCAAAGACGACTTACTCAAGCTTTTACACTGCCCTATTTCAGCTGATGAGTCTGTTTATTTTCTATCTTGCCAGTACGTGTGGATGATTGACCGGATCCTGAGAAACAAATGGTATGCCTATGCAGGCTTGTACAAGAAAGCGAATGTTGACTTTGATTGAATATGTTTCACCGAGCCTAGGGGGAGATTGTAGAAGATAAATCAAGGCTCGGCAAAACATCATATGCGAAATCCAGATCCACGCGACAGAAGAAGTCACGCGAGAAACAGCCTGTGCGAAAGCAGATCCCACGCGAGAAGCAGCTCTCACGCGAGAAGCACACCATGCGAGAAAGGAATCCACGCGAAAGACAAGCCGCGCGAAAAGCCTGTCGCGCGAGAACTCCATGTTTTGTATAAATAGCTTGTTTTCGTTTTTGTAATTAAGTTGTTCATTCATTATCATACTGTACTGTGCGAAAACTGCACAAGACCTTTCATAGGTTGTTTATTTCAATCGAAGAAGCATTTTATGTTCAATCCAATCTTCTTTTCTATCCAATCACGTTTACATTCCGCATTCACGTGATTGAGATCGTGTGTTATTGATTTCTGGGAGATTTCAGAGGTTTTACAAAATTTTCACTTTTAGCCTCGGATCCGATCCAGCTCATGAATACACTCACACAACAATTATAATCAAATTAAATACGCACACACAATCGTTTAATCATTTATAATCTCCCATCGAGTTTAATTTGACCTGAAACACTCAAAATCACTCCACCGATCATCATCTTCATTGTCGACCTGCAACTTGGTCGAAGACCACCTTCGGGACTTCAAAACTTCAAATTGATTGAGGGCTATAGTTCGTGATGACGATCCGAAGCTTCTCACAAGAGGAATTCGATTATAATCATCGATTTCTCAACCTATGATTCGACATAGACCGCAACCTGTTCTTCATCGGGTTTAACTTCAAATCGACATCAAATGGGTAATTGAACACACCCACACACTCGATTCTTCATGGGAACAAAAGCTCCATGATTTCAGACACCATCGAGATCGAATTTGGGTTCAATTGGGGCTTCGATCGAACTAGGGCTCGTATGATTTGGGGGTGATTTGAATCAGTGTTTAAAAGAATTAAGAACCATTCTGTAACGCGGCTGAGGCCTTGGTTTACCGGTTCCATACTCACTATCCAACTTAGAGGTCACGGGTTCGAACCCAGTGACCTCCAATATTTTTTTAAAATGTTTTTGCTAATTTTAAAATATATAAAAAATTCTAAAAATTATAAAAATGATTTTACAAACTTTTAATCTTCTAAAATCAATAAAATAATATCATTACGTTAATATCATTACGTCAATTATGAAATCTTATTTACATTTTAAGAATTTAATCATTTTATAAGAATGTAATTTCTTAAAAAAATTTTATAAAATGGATTAATAAAGTTTTTCCTTATTGTATAAAGATATATATAATCTTGATAACTAATTTTATTTATAAAAACCCCAAACTCCACCTAAAACCCTAGTTCGCGTTAAAACGTTAAAACTTAATATATTAGACTTAATTTCATTTCTAGAAAAGACATATTTCTTTCGAACAAATATAATATACAAAACCCCCAAAATCCTAAAACCTTAATTCACGTCTAAATGTTAAACTTAATATCGAACTTAATCTTGTAATAAATATGTTTTAGGTACCTTGTAAAAGAATTCGTTGAAACGACGCGCATTATTATTTCTTATTAATCATCCAATATATACTTAATCGCCAAGTGAGTATTTCTATACCCATTTTATCATTTTCACACTTTTGGGTGAAACATGTTACCGTATAAACGTTGCACTTGTAAACACATTTGATTCTTGTAAACTTATGGCAATTTACTTAAAGTTGTGGTTAGTTGAACTTTTGTGGTTACCATGTTATGGCGTTATATGTACAATCATTAACTATTGCTAGCCCAGCGAAGTCATAGATCTATGGGTAAGACAAGCCTGCTTGGTTGATCCAAGTACACTTAGCTGATCGTATATACTTTTAACGTTAATAGAATATTAACATCGTTTAATACTTGTAAAACATTGTCGAGGTTTGATTGTTGCATTGTTCATAACATCCCTAATCACTTTATTCACTAATTTACAACTTGAATTGCCATCTTTTATATACTTATGTATTCAAAACTATAGAATGCTCACCAACAATATGTTGACCTTTTATTTTTAACATGTTTCAGGCAATAGCGTTATGTGGTTGTGAACAATCATAACTCTCACACTTCGACGATTCCGCCATCAAGGTTGGGGTGTGACAGATTGGTATCAGAGCCCATAACTATAGGGATCTAGGTTATAAGAAATGGTGATCTAGACTATAGCTTATGCATGCACCTTATAGTATTTTTTTTATCTTGTAAATACATGGTTTGCATGTTACATAATGCTATGCCTTCTTATGTGCAATTTGATGCCTTAGCATAGGATTGCCTAAACTTAGTTACTTGTCTCCCTAAACTCATCTTTGACTCTCCCCGAACATAAAATCACTCAATCTTATTCTCGACGACATGTGGAATCGTAAACTTTTACTTATGATCTGGATCTTTAGACGTATGTCTAATCTATACAAATCTCATCAAGGTTTTGATTTTATAAACCATGAAAATTTGTGTGACACATAGACACCTGTATTCTGGATTTCCTGGCAAAAAGGCCTTAGGGCTAAGGCAAGCGTATTCGTATAAATCTCATTGTGAGACCCGTTACGCTACCTGGGGATTTCTGGGATGAGTGATAAACTATGGTCAAAATACACAAATCTTTAAGGCAAATGAGTCAATTTACCTTGACGTGTCAACGATTCCAAATGGTAATGCGTTACCAAATGGAACCATCCTTTTGTATCTTAAAAATCCTTGAACCCTTGAACTGGTTTATCATTAAAGTTTAAATACTTTCTCATTCTTAACCTAAATAATATTCCTGTTAATATTAAACCCATCCTACAATTCAACTCTTACGTTTAAACGCTCAACGTGTAACGTGTAACAGTATTGAACTCGGCATTTCATGTAACTATCTTCTTATTTTGACCAACGTGAACATGGATTTCAATATACCCAAAGATATTGAGAATCTAAACCGTATGGTCTTTAAAACTTTAAACCGTTACTTATGATTCCAAAATCCTCTTAAGGATGTGTCCTATAGCTAAGAACATGCAATGTTGTGAGTGGAATTTCTACATCTCGGGATACTTTGTCTAAACAAAGTGTAAATGGTGATTTGATTCGATCATTGAATCCATTTACTTGACTCGAAACCCTTAAGATGAGTCAGCACTTATAAGTACGCGTGTCTGCAATAAGGTTATGACTGACCTCATGTCTTGAGAAGTCCATGTATTCCCTTCGATTGTGAATCGAATGTTCACATCTTATTGTGGTGTTGAATCATTCTTGTCCTTGATTTCGTCAACCTGATTTAAGACATCCAAGATTTGAACATCATAACAAATTCTGTTACCTCAAATTCTGACCGTAAGGTTTGTAAACATGATTTCCCTTGGTTACATTGATGTAACTTGAAATTTTCTGAATTTCTAAGTGTTATTCTTTTCCTTTCGTTGTTAAGCCGAACCTTGAACTGTCTGCATTGTGGGAGATGCAAGAGTTTGTAAGTCAATCTATGACTAAGAACACTCGTACCTCCTAAACAATTCTAACTCATCAAAGCAGGGGTGATTCCCTTACTTTGATGATTCTCTATTCGTTCTGATAAATGGTTTCCAATTGTGTATTTTATGAAATTTCATCCTCTGGATTAGGGCAAATTCCTCATCCTGAGGATTGACTTCAATTATTCTCATTGGAACTTGCACTTCACAAATGACATGATCTCACCAAAATAGGATTAAAACCCGTACTTTGGTGACAAATGTTAATCTTTGATTGTTTTCTTGTTATTATGGAACTCAATCATCAAGATAGGCATAATTCCATACCTTGATGATAATTTCATTTTTATGGATTGTAATTTTGTCAAATGAAACGACCTCGTCAAAGTAGGAGTGAATTCTGGATTTTGATGAAGAAGTTCATTTTGTTATATTTTGTTTTTGTAAGAACTTCACCGTTAAGATAGGAGTGATTTTCCTTACCTTAATGGTGACTTACCACGTCTTATTTATGTGAATCCTCAACAATTAGTTGGGATCAAACTGGTTGAATGGTAAGTTGGTGGACATACCTTGGAAATACACCATCAAGTTAGGAGTGAAAACCACACCTTAATGACTATTCTCATTTATTGATCTTCAACTTACCAAGGTTGTAATCAAGTGACGAGAAGCATGTAGTAACTTAACGGGTGAAACAATGTTAGTGTTTTGACCTATTAAGCCAAAGCATGATCTCTGAACTTAAAAGAAGGCCCGATCGTTTTAGGTTGATTTTGACTTCAACCTTGGAGCATTTAAATTCTTAAATCGATTTCTTTATCTTCATGTTTTGACTCGATCTAGCTACATCGAACCATTTATTCCTTACTTACCAACTTTCATCTTGAGATATCGTCAAACCTATAAGTATAGTCTTCCTAAATAATCTTTTGTCAAATAAAGATATTTATCTTATTGGTTGATGAATTACGTATGCAAATCTGCATTTGGAAATTTGTTACCTTGCAAAACATGGTTACAAATACCTTTCTTATTGTTTGCGTCATTTCTTGAATCGTTTTGAATCTTTAATCTTGAAAATCATTGAAATTCTAACTTGGTTTTGAACAACAAGACTCGTTATTATCCTCACTGCGACGTGGATATAATGGTTCATAAACCTTCGTAACTTGTAGTCATGGGTTTGGCATAAAAGAAAAGACGTAACTTGGTATGTGTCCAAGTGTTTCACTTTCATTTATGACAAAACCTAACCCCTGTGTTCCTGTAAATCTCCTGTTTAACTTTTCATCCACTAGGTGCCTCTTATTTTGAATGTCATGATGATAATTGGTGCATTAAAGACCGATTGGCTAAAAAAATTCAATTCGACCCATTATCTCACAACATCGAGAAATTGACCTGTATCTGTTTCAAATATTTGTATACCATGGTATAGCGTTAAAACATCGATCGTTATTTTGAACGATTGATTCATTCTCTGTTTTTAATAATATTCTTAACCATCGTTGTGAATTTATTTCAAGATCTTCGCATAGTGTATTATTCTTAGACCGATGGTTGGTCAAAGGAGAAATACATATTCACAAGATATGCGTTAAGATCGTTTCATATGGTGACTTTTGGAATTCTTAAAATTCTGACGGTTAACATTTCTTATCATTGTTGGTCTTTTATTGATTTCTAGACATCACCTTACCATGAAATTATATTCTGGAAGTTGTGATTTATAAGTATAATATACGATGGTAACTCGGCATCGCCTTCCAACATTTCATCTCAAAACGTCTCATATTTCACTGATAGGGTTCAAATTGGCATGCATTATGCCAAGAATCTTGTAAGATTCCATCAAGTGAAGCGTTTCATCTGTAATTAAACGTCAATCACTGTTAGTTTGGACACTTAACTTTCATTTTAACTCTTTTGCTCATTTAAGTTCATTCTTAATTTCGAAACGAAATTCTTTAAAGTAGGGAAGACGGTAACATCTTGTATTAACGTTCATTCTTAATCAACGTGAAAGCTTATAATGTTAACTAGAAGCCACATACTTTAGGCTCTCTTTTTACCTCTAATGGCTCTGCCATTGCACATAAAGTAAACACTAAAGCGGTCAGCCTAATCGATGATGAATTTTCTTCTTTTAATACCCTATCAAAACCCGAAAGTTCATCAAGGTGTACCTCAGAAAATGAAAACACAAACTGCATCAAGAAAGAAAAAAAGAATCACTATGATCTATCTGTGGCTTCATGCTCACCTCCTGAATCACCTGGTAACGTGAGGACCAAATGAAATCCAAGCGTTCTTATCTTTTCGTCTCAGCCTCCTCGTGAACAAATTTCGAGACGAAATTTCCTAAAGTAGGGGAGACTGTAACATCTCGTATTTCACGACGTATTAATACCTTTTAAATATTAAATAATAATAATAATAATAATAATAATGATAATAATAATAATAATAACATATATAATAATAATAATAATAAGTATAATAATAATAATAATACTAATGATAATAATAGTAATAATAATAATAATAATATTAATAATAATAATAATAATAATAATAATAATAATAATAATAATAATAATAGTCCAGGGGGCAGTTTTGACAACTTTAAAACTTCAAAAGAAGTTTCATAGCATGAAATAATAAAGTTTAAACCTCGGGGACCAAATGTGTAAATATAGAATTTACAACCCAACCCCCCGGCCCCTTTTCCCCTTCGTTTTCCCGGCGCCGAATCCGGCGAGTTTCCGGCGAGCACCGGCGACGACAAAATCAATCAAATTACTCGCTTTTAAACCCCACAACCGGACCAAATCATTTCTTGGATCCAATTCGAACAGGTATCCAACGAAAATATGCGTTGAATTAGTCAATAATGGCTATAAATCTTCACTTTTAGCCTCGGATCCGATCCAGCTCATGAATACACTCACACAACAATTATAATCAAATTAAATACGCACACACAATCGTTTAATCATTTATAATCTCCCATCGAGTTTAATTTGACCTGAAACACTCAAAATCACTCCACCGATCATCATCTTCATTGTCGACCTGCAACTTGGTCGAAGACCACCTTCGGGACTTCAAAACTCCAAATTGATTGAGGGCTATAGTTCGTGATGACGATCCGAAGCTTCTCACAAGAGGAATTCGATTATAATCATCGATTTCTCAACCTATGATTCGACATAGACCTCGACCTGTTCTTCATCGGGTTTAACTTCAAATCGACATCAAATGGGTAATTGAACACACCCACACACTCGATTCTTCATGGGGAACAAAAGCTCCATGATTTCAGACACCATCGAGATCGAATTTGGGGTTCAATTGGGGCTTCGATCGAACTAGGGCTCGTATGATTTGGGGGTGATTTGAATCAGTGTTTAAAAGAATTAAGAACCATTCTGTAACGCGGCTGAGGCCTTGGTTTACCGGTTCCATACTCACTATCCAACTTAGAGGTCACGGGTTCGAACCCAGTGACCTCCAATATTTTTTTAAAATGTTTTTGCTACTTTTAAAATATATAAAAAAATTCTAAAAATTATAAAAATGATTTTACAAACTTTTAATCTTCTAAAATCAATAAAATAATATCATTACGTTAATATCATTACGTCAATTATGAAATCTTATTTACATTTTAAGAATTTAATCATTTTATAAGAATGTAATTTCTTAAAAAAATTTTATAAAATGGATTAATAAAGTTTTTCCTTATTGTATAAAGATATATATAATCTTGATAACTAATTTTATTTATAAAAACCCCAAACTCCACCTAAAACCCTAGTTCGCGTTAAAACGTTAAAACTTAATATATTAGACTTAATTTCATTTCTAGAAAAGACATATTTCTTTCGAACAAATATAATATACAAAACCCCCAAAATCCTAAAACCTTAATTCACTTCTAAATATTAAACTTATTATCGAACTTAATCTTGTAATAAATATGTTTTAGGTACCTTGTAAAGGAATTAGTTGAAACGACACGCATTATTATTTCTTATTAATCATCCAATATATACTTAATCGCCAAGTGAGTATTTCTATACCCATTTTATCATTTTCACACTTTTGGGTGAAACATGTTACCGTATAAACGTTGCACTTGTAAACACATTTGATTCTTGTAAACTTATGGCAATTTACTTAAAGTTGTGGTTAGTTGAACTTTTGTGGTTACCATGTTATGGCGTTATATGTACAATCATTAACTATTATTAGCCCAGCGAAGTCATAGATCTATGGGTAAGACAAGCCTGCTTGGTTGATCCAAGTACACTTAGCTGATCGTATATACTTTTAACGTTAATAGAATATTAACATCGTTTAATACTTGTAAAACATTATCGAGGTTTGATTGTTGCATTGTTCATAACATCCCTAATCACTTTATTCACTAATTTACAACTTGAATTGCCATCTTTTATATACTTATGTATTCAAAACTATAGAATGCTCACCAACAATATGTTGACCTTTTATTTTTAACATGTTTCAGGCAATAGCGTTATGTGGCTGTGAACAATCGTAACTCTCACACTTCGACGATTCCGCCGTCAAGCTTGGGGTGTGACATTATATATACTAGTATTAAGCCCCCCCTCCCGGTATTGCGGCAGGAGCGTAAAACCCTACAAAGTGACACTAATGTCACACCACTGTCAGCGATCATCAACAACAAAAAAATAAAGTCAAACACAAAATAGACATAAAAACTTTGAACCACGCATGTGAAACATAAAACATTAAAAACAATAGGTAAGTCGATCTAGGACTCGCACGTTACAACGGAGATGTTAAATGGGAAAAAAACGTAACAATGTTGAATCACTCGTGTACACGACGTGTTAACTCTCAAAATTTAAAAGTATTATGTTAAAGAAGAAAAAACTAAAAGGAAAAGAAAGATACGTACAACATTTTATGCACATAGTATAATATCTAATGCATCCGCAAGTTGATAATTACTAATATTAAAATTTTTAATTTAAATACAAAACTAATAATGGTAATAATAAATTGATTAATGAGTTAAGTAAAGTGAATTTTTAACAAATATTTTAATTTTTTACATTAAATTAATTGTTTAACATGGGATTTTCACGGAAAATCACATGCACCACATTTAACAGCACCTTGAAATATTAAATGCTAATTAATTTTTATGTTTAAGTCATTTTTTTAACGGCAAAATAATAATAATAATAATAAGAGTAAATTACAAATTATGTCCTTTATTAATACATGAAATTACACAGTGTGTCCTTTAATTTCAATAATTACACCGTATGTCCTTTTTATATAAAGTTTGCACACATATGGTCCTTTACACTAACGTTCGTTAAAATTTACAGTTAAGTCATACATGTGCCCTTCACATGAGGGGCATTTAAGTATTTACATGCCTACAATGAGTCAGAAATATTTTTACGTCGTTTTATATCATGTCGTCTTCATGTTAGTTGTTCAAAGTTTGATGTTTGAAATTTTCGGATAATAGAAATCACTATCAGTATTCGGATATCCAAAATTCAGGTTTTTAAAATTTCAGATATAGATACAGATAGCGATTTAAATATTTGAACTTATTTTTTCTTTTATCTTTTTACAATAATTTTATAATAATGGAAAAACAACAAACATAAAAAAAGTCCAAATATACACTAACAAGTCCTAACAAAAAAATGTTATCCGTATCCAAAATTTCGAATATTCGAATTTTAGATATCTGAAATTTCAAATAAGGATACAGATAGTGAATTCAACTATCCAAAAATTTTCAGATATTCAACGTTGGACACTCTAACATGAAGGTGACGGGAATGAAGCGGCATAAAACTATTTTTGACTCATTATATGCATGTAATATATATAAATACTTTCATATGAGTAGCACATACTTAGCTTAACCGTGAATTTGGATGGATGTTAGTTTAAAGGACGATAGATGTGCAAATTATTTTAAAAAAGGACGCTCCCTGTAATTATTAAAACTAAAGGACATAACATGTAATTTTATATATTAATAAAGGACATAATTTGTAATTGTAAAACCTCTGATATTCTCCCAGAAACAATAACACACGATCTCAATCACGTGAATGCGGAATGTAAACGTGATTGGATATAAAAGAAGATTGGATTGAACATAAAATGCTTCTTAGATTGAACAAACAACCTATTACAGGTCTTGTGCAGTTTTCGCACAGTACAAGAAGATAATGAATGAAAAGCTTAATTACAAAAACGAAAACAAGCTATTTATACAGAACATGGAGTTCTCGCGCGACAGGCATTTCGCGCGGCTATGGCTTTCGCGTGGCATCTTCTCTCGCGTGGAAGCTTGTCTCGCATGGTCTGCGACTCGCGTGGGATCTGCTTCTCGCGTGACTTCTTTAATTCGCGTGGATTCAGTCTTTCGCACAGGCAGTTTGTTTTGCCGAGCCTTGATTTGTCTTCTACAATCTCCCCCTAGGCTCGGTGAAACATAATCAATCAAAGTCAACATTCGCCTTCTTGTAAGAGCCAGCATAGGCATACCATTTGTTTCTCAGGATCCGGTCAATCATCCATACGTACTGGCAAGATAGAAAATAAACAGACTCATCAGCTGAAATAGGGCAGTGTAATAGCTTGAGTAAGTCGTCTTTGCCAAACTTCATCAAGTCTGCTGGATCAATGATTCGATAAGACCTGTCTATACATCTGATCACAGCGTGACCGGAATCCTTTTCACATCTCCAAGATATAAGTTGCTTCAAAGTGTTGGGAGGAACTGGAGCATGCACAGGGACTTTTCTGATAAATTTGGGATGTTGATAGACTCGTATCTTCATAGGAGCTTTAGTATTTTCATCAATTCTTGTTGAGTCATCAATCAACTTTGATTTTACAGTCTTAAAGTCTTTTAAATTTGTGCGCATCTCCCTTCTTATCATGGATCTCATGAGTTCAGCTTCACTGTAATTACTCTCATTAAAGAATGGAGCTTTGCCCATGGAGTATAAATTAGCAGCACGTAGAGTATGGAAGTCTTGAGTGCTCTTTAGATAATCAATCTCTCCATTCCTTCTCTTTATGACATACATCCTTTTCTCGCTATCATAACCCCAGCTAATAACATGAGACATTTCACCATACTTCTGTTTTGGCTTTGATATAAACAGAAAATGAGCTTCAGTGGGTGGTGGTGGTGCTTTGAACTGTAAACCTCCTCTAGTGTATAGGGCAATCTGACCATTAGTATCTGTCTTTGTAGAATCAGTAGGAGTTTCACCACTCACAGTCTCATTGGGGATTTCTTCTTCTTCAAGATTGATGTCTTTGAATAGCTCTTGAAGGTTGTTTCCAAAAATGTCTGTATATTCAGTCTGCTCTTCCAGATCATCAAACATATCAAGTTCTTCTTCAACAGCTCCAGATGAAGTTTGTTGAAAAGAATACAGTTCCTTTTCATACACACTTTCCGTGGCAGGGTCCAGTGGATCATATCCTTCTGGATCACTAACACTTGGTCGATCGACATTATCAGTGTTAGTATCTCCAGTTGGACTCGAAGAAGAACCTGAAGCATCACCTCCATTATTATCACCTCCATCATCATTATTACCATCATTACCTCCATCATCTCCACCATCATCATCATCACCATCATTTCCACCATCATTTCCACCATCATTTCCACCATCGTCATCATCATTTTCATCGTCATCCTCATCATCATCATCCTCATTATCATCAGAATCAGCATAATCAACTAACTCTTCATCCTCCCTTTCATGAACAATAGGCATAGAAACCATGTGTTCCGGCTCAACGAAAGCTGTAGATGTGTAAGCTTCGGTGATAGGTACTTCAGATGAAATAGGAACATCTTCAGTAGTGCTAACACTTGGCTGTACAATAGATGCTTGAGCTTCGTTGACCGTTTCCTTCTCAGGATCAGTCTCAGTAGGAGGTGGGCTTGGAGAGCGTCTACTCGATTCACCAATTACTGTTGTAGACCTTATGATTGGTGGCTGATGAAAATGTCTGTGAAATGAATTCTCTCAGCTCGTTCAGTTGTCTCTCCAACCCAGAAGTGTAGTCAAACATGCTCTTCATTTGTTGTTCAAGAGAGGCCAATCTTGTGTCTTTGATAGCTGAGTCGAGATGAATCATGTTGATCAGATTTGTCTTTTCATCATTGCCTTTCTTTAATTCAGCAATCAACTTCATATTCTCAAAGTTTTCTTTCTCCAGGTTCTTAATTCTTTCTTCCAATGTGATAGAACCAGGAGTGCTTGATGATTCCTCTCTCCTCTGAAACTCAGGAGGAGTATTCAAGAGTGTATCGACATCAAACTCTAAATTTTCTTGATGAGGTGGTGTAGAAAAACCTGAGCCAGAAATATTAGCTGCTCCAGAAAAAGGAACTGTTTCTGTTTCAGGAGCAGAAGAAGTCACATTGGCTGCCTGATCTTGCTCTGTCTCGGTGACAACCACATGTGTTCTTGGTCTTCTGGGTATAATACCATGACCTCTCTTTCTAATTGGATAATCTCTCCTTCTTGCCATACGTTTTCTTCGTGAGGAGGTACTTGGCGACTCTTCAGGGACATAATCAGTATCCCTGTCTTCCTCATTTGGTCGAGAAGATGTTGGAGTAGAAGGGGTTGGATCAGTTTGGATCACATAGGGAACATTCCCTATTTGATCACTAGCAGTCTCAGAACTGGAAGCAGAGTGAACAACTTCTTCCATTCCTCCTTCACGCACAGGCTCATCTTCAAACAACTTCTCAATCTCTTCATCCAAATTATCTCTAGCAGTAGAAGTAGAAGCACCAGTTTGTGCCTCATCAGTATGAGCACCTTCACCAATCTCATCAACATTTTCTTCAATCTCAGAAAATTTTCTGATCTTCGCAAAACTTTCACCAGAGCATTTGTTTCCTCTGGCTCCAGTGAGGTGTGTAAAAATCTCCTTCTTAATCGTCTGTACAACATATTTTGGAGATCTCTGAGTGGCAAGCTCAGGAAATGCATCGTTGATAACCAGCTGAATGAATCTGGGATACATGATAAACTTTCTCCCTGGATTGGCCGTAGTGTTTTTCACCATCTCTTGAAATATAACTCCAGAGATACTGAATGGAATATCATCCACCAGAGAAACCAATAATGAACCAAACACAGCACTAAGACTGTCCATCCCAGCCTTCAGATTGCTTAGACAGTGTATTACCACGTGAAATAAGTATTTCCAGTATGGTGGTAACCACTTCTTTTCCAGACTTGGATATCTATACTCGTATCCCATACGAGTCAAACAATCTATCATAACATCATCCTCAAGTCTAGTTGGAGCATTATCTTGATCATCAAACAGTAACACTCTGTTTAGAATAGCCTGTGATACAATCACTCTTTTCTCCTTGACTGTGGCAGTGATAACCTGATTACCAGCTTGGTCTTTTTCCAGAGCAGCAGTGCTCCAGAAAGAATCAATAAGCTCAGAATATATTGCTGGATCAGCAGATATGGCATATACAATGCGAGAATTCTTCAGACCCTCGATCATAGAAGAAAACATTTCCTTCCCTTCCGGAACCTCATCCAAGTATGCAACACAATTATGATTTTTGTTAAAAATCATTTGTGCCATCTGCATTGTCACAACAATCAGGATTAGAACAATTAGAATATAACTTAATTATGCCAAAAGATTTGTAACACTTAGAACAAAAATTTACATTTAGAAAATTTCATCACTTGTAAACAATTAATCATCTCAAAGTTTATTACACTTAAGGTTTATCAACAAAAAATTATTGTGTACAAGTACATTTGAGACACAAATGCTTCAACACTTAGAAACTTTTACAACTTTCTGTTATGCGAAAAATCAACACTTGCGAAAATTAACGATGAGCAAAAGTGTTAATGCGACAACATTGTTCACGCGACAAAACTGTCAATGCGAGAACTCAGTTTGTGCGACAAATGCTATTCATGCGACAACACTGTTTCGTGCGAAAATAATGTTCACGCGAAATTACTTTGCGAAGACTGGGTTCAAGCAAAAACGTGTATGTCACGCGAAACCAAGGCTCACGCGCGAATAAGTTTCACGCGACACGTCTGTTCATTTCTACGCGATTCGCACACCTGAGATTTTCAAATTAACCTTTCAAACATCGATTTTAATCTATGAAAATCAGTTCATTGCTGTCGCCTAGGACTATTATGTTGATTTCATTAATCGATTTCAACTTTAAAGTCCATTTTGTAAGATTTTTAGATCAAGATGTTAAGTTTCACTTATCATTTCATCTCTACAGTAACTGGCTCAAACATATTATACCTTTAAATCACAATCTGAGAGTAATGAGAATGAAATACAAAACACAATCACAACAGGAGTGAGAAGATGACAGATTTTGGTGTATGCGACAAGAGATTTCGGATGGTGAGCGAAAAGGGTTTTCGGGTAAAATTTTGAGCGAAAAGTGATTTCGTCTTGTTCACTGTGACTTTTATACCCCTGACAAGTCACGCGAAAATTCCTTTCGCGAAATAACCTCTTTCACGTGACTTCCCTTTGTCGCGTGACTTCCCTTTGTCGCGTGACTTCAAATTTTTCAACTTTTCAAATCCCTTTTATTTTTACACAACTTTCAATCTTTTATTTTCAATGAATTATGTCAACATAAAATGTTATGTACCAAGTGACCAATTAATTTAATGAATCTTTAATTTTCAAAAATTTTCTTGTTATTTATTTGTCCTAAAAATAAAACACTATAAAAGTGAAATAAAAACAAACACTAACATACAAAATAACAAAATAATGAAAACAATGAAGAAATCAAGATTGGATTTGCATGTTTTTGTAAGAATTTTCATAATGAGATCATATAGTTCTTTTGTCAAGTTAAGACTCTGTCCGGCTTTATTTAAAATAACTGGTTAAGTTGATTGTCAATATCTGTTGTCCGCTTTAAACTTATACTTCATGTTTTACTCAGAAACATAATGAGTGATATATATCATGTTTTGCTTTGATTTAATATAAGTCAGTGGATCCCACAATCAGAACTTCTGTAAAGTAATTATTATCCTTCAAGACACTATCAAGATTTTCAAGTCACCCCAATTTGACTTAAACCATGCATTGATGATCAGTGATACCATTTATTGTTTTCCTAAATATAACTATTTGAGCATAACTAGCCTGAGAAATATTTCTTAACCCGGAATATTAACAAGTTTAAGGACTTACTGACAGCCATCCGGACTTACGTCTGCCCTCTCAAGATGTTTAGGACTTACAAGCCATCCGGACTTACATGCCCCATCTTTCGATTTTGCCTTCCAAAGTTAAAAAACTATTCTCAAAATAGAAAATATATACCATATAGTATGTATGTCTTTTAGACATATCTTTTGATTTGTTGTGCCTTTTGGCATCTTATATCCTATATGGCCTTTTCCTTTTGGCATCTTTTTGCTCAATTATTTTCTTTTTTATGTTTTTCTCGTTTTGTTTCTTTTTGCATTTTGATCTTTTATATATATATATAGTTATGATAATCACTGAATCAATCATATACAGGCTTGAGTATGACAAGATTATATCTCTCAGTCTGTGTTAGAACATTTTTGGCACAGAATCCTGATATGTTCCCCACTAAATCATATTTCTTTAATTCAAGTGTAATCACTCAATTATGATCTTTTCATTTCTGAAAGCAAAGCCTATCAACATATCAAATATAATCCAAGTGTATTCGTATTTAAGCCTTTGAAAGTACTTATACTCGTTTTGAACTTTGTAATATCATTTCTCATTTTAAGTATGAAAATTTCATCTTTTGATTTTGGCAATCCTTTGATCTTAACTCCCCTTAAGACCAAAAAATATTTTTCAGAACTTGTTTTTCTAATTTTCTCCCCCTAAAATTGTGATTGTCCTTTTAAGAAAAAGACACAATTGCAATTTTATTCTTTATTAAAAATAATGAAAAATCTTTTTGTGAAGATTCATTAAACCAATTTATCAAAGTTAATCATTCCCAATGATTGCACAAGAAAATCAAATCGAGAATGATCAAACGCTTGGTAAATAAATCAGCTATATTTTCAGTTGACGGCACTTGTTTTAGATGAATAAGTTTACGATCAAAACAGTCGCGGATAAAATGGATGCGGATGTCAATGTGTTTAGTTTTAAAGTGTTGAATGGGATTTTTCACGATGTTTAGTACTGCCGTGTTATCACACCAAATTGGTGTGTCATAAATGTTGAGACCATAATCAAGAAGTTGTTGCTGAATCCAGACAAGCTGGGAACAACAGCTCGAAGCAGCCACATATTCAGCTTCGGCAGTGGATGTGGATACAGTGTTCTGCTTCTTACACTGCCAAGAAATGAGTCGGTTACCCAAGAATTGACATCCTCCTGTGGTCGATTTCCTGTCTAAGTTACAACCACCATAATCACTGTCAGTATAAGCAAATAAATTGAAATCGGAATTTCGAGGATACCAAAGACCAAGTTTAGGTTGACCCTTGAGATACTTGAAAATCCGCTTGACAGCTTTCATGTGTGATTCCTTTGGATCACTTTGATAGCGGGCACACTGACAAACAGGGAACATGACATCCGGCCTGCTTGCAGTGAGATACATGAGGGAACCAATCATCGATCTGTAAAGATGTTGATCAACTGATTCTCCTAATGGATCCGGAGTAAGAGTAGGACGAGAAGCCATTGGAGTTGGAGCTACTTTGGAATCTTGAAACTTGTATTTCTCAAGAATTGTCTGAACATACTTTTCTTGATGAATGAGAATACCCGTCTCAGATTGAGTAACCTGAATACCCAAGAAAAATGAAATTTCCCCAAGGGAACTCATCTCAAACTTCTTCTTCATCACCTCTTCGAACTCCATGCACATACTATCATTTGTTGAGCCGAAAATGATATCATCGACGTAGATTTGAACCAAAATGATATCATCGCCTGATTTTCGTATGAATAAGGTTTGATCAATTGCACCTCTTGAATAACCATTTGCAAGAAAATGTTCAGTCAGAGTTGCATACCAAGCACGAGGTGCTTGATGTAAACCATATAGCGCCTTATCCAACTTGTATACATAATCAGGATGATCTGGATCTTCAAATCCAGGAGGCTGACAAACATAGGTTTCTTCCTTCATTTCTCCATATAAAAATGCAGTCTTAACATCCATCTGGTACACCTTGATGTTCATGTATGAAGCGAAGGCTAAAAAGATGCGTATTGCTTCTAGTCTTGCAACTGGAGCATACACTTCTTCATAATCCAATCCTTCAACTTGATAAAATCCCTGCACCACAAGACGTGCTTTATTCCGAACTATAACACCTTTTTCATCCGTCTTGTTTCTAAAAATCCACTTTGTCCCAATCGGAAGCTTATCCTTTGGAAGTTCAACAAGATGCCAAACATTGAGTTTCTTGAATTGCATCAACTCATCTTGCATTGCTTCTATCCAGCTGTTTTCTTTGAGTGCCATTTCCACATTCTTGGGCACTATTTGTGATAGAAAGCAAGCATACAGACATGTATTGATTGTCCCTGATTGACTTCTGGTAATTACACCTTCGTGCAACGGACCAATGATTGCTTCAGTTGGATGAGTTTTATGTATTCTTAATTGAGGAATCTCATCTGCAACTATTCCATCTTCCAAATTGGTAATATGTTCAACATTATCAATAACATCTTTAGAATGTTAAGATTGATACACAATAGTTTCTTCAAGTGTGTCATCTGAAATAGGAGTTTCAGAAGCAGTAGACACATTTGGAGATTCTTCAAAAGGAACTTGAATGATTTCTATCGGTGTATGTATAGTTTCTGAAGAAGATGAAGATAATGGAGAACTCAATGATTCTTTCAGCTCCTGAGTAGGAATTTGTTCTGAAGAAACATCTAATGACTCAGAACATGCAGATACAGGTACAGAAGCTGTAGGAATATCTTTGGATGATGAAGCAACAGCAGAATCATCAGATATCAAAGATGAAATGTCCTCAATGATTTTGTTGTCCAAGGAGATTGCTTGAGAAGTAGAATCTGCAGATGAAGGTTTAGAAATTTTAAATTTATGAACAAAGATTCATAATCATAAACCCATGAAGGAGCTGAACCTGCATCAGTTATGTTAAGCTCGTGCCAATCAATGTTAAATGACTCGACTATTTGTCTAGTTCTTTTATTATAAACACGATATGCAACTTTATTGGCAGCATATCCCACAAAGTAACATTCATCAGCCTTTTCAGAAAATTTTGAACTAAATTCAGTTGTATGCAACAAAGTGCAACAACAACCAAAGGCTTTAAAATATTTAACCTTGGGTTTGTGATTATAAAAGATTTCATATGGAGTCTTATTTAATCGTTTTTAATTAAAACACGATTTTGAACATAACATGCAGTATTTACTGCTTCAGCCCAAAAGAACAAGGTAATTTGGCGGCAGAGAGCATCGTTCTAGCAGCTTCAATCAATGTTCTATTTCTTCTTTCTGCAACTCCATTCTGTTGTGGAGTGCCAGCAGCACTGAATTGTCTGGCAATTCCCTTGGATTCACAAAACTCATTCAGAGTTTGATTGCAAAACTCTGTCCCATTGTCACTTCTGATGCATTTTACCTTTTTCTCTGTCTGATTCTCCACCAAAGTAATGAACTTGATCAAAAGGTGTGGAGTTTCATCTTAGATGCTAAGAAAAACACCCAAGTAAATCTAGAAAAGTCATCAGTAACAACCAGACAGTAAGATCTTCGACCCAAACTTAAAACACTTACTGGACCAAAAAGATCCATGTGTAAGAGTTGTAAGATTGATTCGACTGAGTTGTGTGCAACTGGTTTGTGAGGAAGTTTATGTTGATTACCCTTTGAACATGACAAACAATGTTCATTTAATTGAAATTCTTTTCGGGTAAACCAATAACATGATTTCCACGTACAAGTTTATTCATGTTTTTAAGATTGACATGTCCTAATCGACGATGCCATAACATGGAATCATTTTCCGAGGCTTTGGATAGTAAGCACGAAGCTGTTACCAAAGAATTAGAACAATGCATATCAAGAAGATATGTATCATTGTCTCTCAGAGTCCTCATCAAAATCCATTCATCAGGAACAACAAAACCAGGTTTTAAAATTAAGCATTCTTTGTTAGTAAAGTGTGTAGAATATTGTTTGTCATAGATTTGAGACACACTTAGCAGGTTATGTTTTAATTCCTCAACAAAATTAACATTCTCAAAACTTAGGACGACGTTTGTAACTGTACCACGTTTAGTAATTCGTCCTCCTCTATCTCCTGCAAATATCACTCTCCCTCCGTTGTATGATTGCACATCTTGTAGTAATGATAAGTTACCCGTCATATGTCTTGAACAACCGCTATCTACATGCCATAGACTTTCAGTAGTCTTTTGCGGTTGTCCCTGCATTCGTAACAAAATTACTTAGATTTTGGTACCCAAGTCATACATGACTTGAGCACATTGTGTGTTGCAGTAAGACAAAAATTTGATAGTATTATATTTTGTTTGCACATCATTTTTTCATTTATGCTTTTAATCTTGACATTTTCCTTTACATCATTAGTCAAATTCTTATCCCGTTTGACATTAAAACCATTAACAACCTTTGATTTCATATTATTTGAAAATTTTCCACGAGTGAAAAACATTTTTCTATTATGAGAAATAGAATTATGAAATCTTTGTTTACTTAATGATTTTTGTCTAAAAGGACACTTATTTGCCAAATGATTTGTGTTTCCACACTGATAGCATCTCTTTTGTTGTGTGTGGAAAACAAACTGTGGATGACAATTATGAAAATTGTCATAAAAACCAAAGTCAGAGTGACTAGGTTTAACTTTCTCCACAGTCTCTCGAATCTTTGTCTCGTTTGACAATTGCAAATTCATCTTTTGCAGATTCGAGAAATTGATGAATTATGACCACTTTGGATTGTAGATTTGGCAGTTTTGACTTTTGGAATTGGTGGTGTTGAAATAGGAACAGTCTTTGATTCTGCTGGAGTAGGACCAGACTTTGAATTTGCTGGATGAGGACCAGGCTTAGATATACGGATTGGTGCTGGAGAAGGACCAGGCTTTTGAATTTTCAGATTGAATGCAGAAGAATCATTCACTTGCAAATCTGGGCTACAAACATCTTGATTCACAAGGTTAGCATTATAATGTAGTTTATTTTTAAAGAATCGAGAATTCGTTTCTTTAAAAATATGTTCTTCATTTTCAATTAAACCTTTTGAAACAAATCTATTTTTAAAATCCTTTTCAATTCTTTCTTTCTGATTTACCCTTAGATTTGCATTCAAATTATATTTGCTATTTGATTTCATCTCATTCAAAACAACATTCTTTTCATTTCCCGACAAGTTTTGTTTACAAGCAGATTGTGAAACTTTTACATTCTTATTTTTCAAACATTCATTCTCATTCTCTTCCTCACTCTCACTTTCCCAATCTTCAACCAACCCATCCACCTTCATTTTATCTGCAAAAAGATTTTCAGGTGATTGTTTAGGTTTGGGTACTATGATAGGATCAACAGATAAATTTATTTTGACAGAAGGTTTTAAGTCTTGAGATGGAGAGAATCCAATTCCATAGACCATATCAGAATCACAAATGTTATCAGATGAAGGTAAACATGAATAATCATGATTAATTGGAGGAGCAATGTTAGAAAATCCAACACCACACTTTCCTCCTTTGATCTTCTGAGTCATTTGTGACTTGATTATTCCTTCAACCATTATTGATGAAAGTTCAAATTTTTCAACAGTCAATTTAACCATGGTTAATTCACTGTTGAGTCTATTAATTTCTAGAGCGAGTTCATTGTTTCTATTTGTCAAGTCATTATTAGTACATTCTTTATCATGAAGATTTAATTTCAAATTATATATTGTTTTGTTTAAACCTTCAAGTTTTTCTTTAAAATCTTTTCATTTGACTTGTGTTTGCAAGCTTGATACTGAAGTTTTTCAACTTCCATTATCAGGCTCTCATTATGAACTCTGTATCTTTGAACTTTCTCAACACATGTATTTTTACATAGACTATCATATACCTTTGGTTCTGAAGTTTCCCCTTCTGTTTTCTCTACCTTCTTGACCATGAATGCTTTATTTCAGCAGCTGGTTCTTCCACTGGAGCACTTCAACAGTCTTTGGATCAATGCATGGGCTTTTGACTGGGAGCTCGACAGTGTACTATCAATCACACTTTCTTCGTCAGCAACCTTTTCAACCTGATCTTCCTTCACAACAGTCTCCTTATCTTCTATCACTTTCTCATTCTCTATTTCAACTTTCTCCTTCTCTTCTTCCACCGTAGCAAACAAACCCTCCAACAAATCATCAGACACGAATTCAGCAAACAAATTTTCCTCCTCTTCTGGTTCTGGAGCAATCTTTGCAACAAAGGCAGTAGACAAATGTAAATCAAGGGCCTCCATTTGATCAGACCAATCATATTCAGCATTAGTTTGAGAAACTAATGCTTTAGTACCACCAGAAGTACTTGCTTTGTCTTTCTTTGGCTCTATCTCCACAGTCACATCTTCTTTGGGCCTTCATTTTGACCAGTTTTTGGTTCAGTACATTCTCTGGCGAAATGACCTGGTTTGTCACAGTTGTAACACCTCAGGTTAGATTTATCGAAACCAATTTTGCTAGAATTGTTAACGCCAAACATTTTCCTCCCAGTTCTTCTAGCAAAATTCTTTGCCCTGTAAACTACCATGGCCATCTGATACTTGATGTCATTCTCTTCAACATCATCCGGATTAACTTGTTGAAGATCATCAACCAGAACATTTGGAGCAGTAAGTCTTCCGGCCATGAAAGCTTCATAACTTGACATGAATGTGGTGAAAAGAGCAAGATGCTCCTCAGCAATCTGAACAGTTTGCTTTGATGGACTAGTGGTAGCAACATAAGCATGTTGACCACTCTGAGAATCTTGAGATTGAGAGACTTGTTGATGGATGATGGGGGAATAATGTTGAGCAGCTGGAACATGAACTTGGTGGTTTACTGCTGGTTGAATAAAAGAAGATGCTGCACTTCCAGATTGTTGTTGCTGACACATTTGTGTATAACTGACATAGTAATTCGGATTACTAGCCATCTTTGCATAGAGAGCAGTTCCTTCAGCACCCAGAGAACTGAGATGATTAGCAGCACGCTGCTTATCGTCCATAGCATAAGACTTGATTGTTGAAATGAGATCGGTCAACTGAAGAGTATACAAGTCTTTGGTTCTCTTTATCAAAGTACATTGTTATTCCAACTGTATGGAAGTGAGTTTAGCAACTTCTTGTTCACAGTGATGGGTTCCAGAGTAATACCCGCACTCTTCATTTTTGTTACCAGTCTAACAAACCTGGCCATTTGAACTTCCAGCTCTTCACCAACAATATGATTAAACATGTTGAATTCTTGATTCAACATATCCTTTTTGCTCTCTCTCATGTCTTTATTGCCCATAATCTGAGACTCCAGAGCATCCCATAGTACTTTAGCACCCCTGAACTCTTGAAACTTTTGTGAGATCTCAGTAGTAAGAGCCATTGTGATTGCAGCATACGCTTTATCATCCAGTTCCAATCTCTTGATGTCGTCTTCATCCCACAAATGTTCAGGTTTCTGAACCATCTCTCCTTTATCATTTTTATACAACGGAATGTAAGGACCATACTGGATTGATCTCCACATCTTTGGTTCCGTGTAAATAACATATCTCTCAAATCGGAAAGCCCAGTCAGAATAATCATCTTCACAGAGAAGCCTCGGTGGCTTGTTACCAGTACCAATTTCCGTGTCGAGATGAAGTGAGGCAGTAAGATGCTTCAAATTCGGTGTTGTTGAAGCCATAGTGATCAGAAAGTCAAAGAATCAGGTATTCGTGCGAAATAAGATCTCGTGCGATAAACAATTTCGCGCGGAGAGAGTTTTCGCGCGCGATGGAGTTGTTCGTGCGAATTTTCAAAAGTACCTTTTCACGCGAATCGCACAAAAAGGTGAAATACCTAACTGAGCGAAAACACCACCTTTTCGCGTGCGAAAAATTACAGATCAAGCGAAAACTTCAACTTTGTGCAGAATCAAATTTTCAACCGTTTGTTCACGTGAATGTCACCTCCAATTCACTGATTAGGTTTGATTAAACCCATTTTAATCCAATTTTAATGAATTTAAGTCAATATGAAGCTTAATTTTGATTAAAATTCACTTAATGTCCACTAATTCAGTTCAATTCGGTCCAAATCAGTCCAAAACCTCCGAAATCGAGCAGCATAACATTGCCATCTCAGAATCTAAAGTGATCAATGATGAATTCTTCAAAAATCCAGTAGAACACAATCCAATTCTTCTCCAAATCGTGGTTCAAGAGCCTATTGCTCTGATACCAATTGTAAAACCTCTGATATTCTCTCAGAAACAATAACACACGATCTCAATCACGTGAATGCGGAATGTAAACGTGATTGGATATAAAAGAAGATTGGATTGAACATAAAATGCTTCTTAGATTGAACAAACAACCTATTACAGGTCTTGTGCAGTTTTCGCACAGTACAGGAAGATAATGAATGAAAAGCTTAATTACAAAAACGAAAACAAGCTATTTATACAGAACATGGAGTTCTCGCGCGACAGGCATTTCGCGCGGCTATGGCTTTCGCGTGGCATCTTCTCTCGCGTGGAAGCTTGTCTCGCATGGTCTGCGACTCGCGTGGGATCTGCTTCTCGCGTGACTTCTTTAATTCGCGTGGATTCAGTCTTTCGCACAGGCAGTTTGTTTTGCCGAGCCTTGATTTGTCTTCTACAGTAATTTACTCTAATAATAATTAATATAGTAGAGTAGGTTGCGATGTTTAACTCATAGTTGATTGGTGTGGTTGTTGTCAAAACTTAATTAATATAGTAGAGTATGTTGCGATTAAAAAATAGAGTAGGGTTCAATCACAAAACTCATATAAAAAATCAATAAATTCAAAAGAAAATGAAAAAAAGTAATTTTTCTAAAAAATTGTTTATAAAGTTAATTTTCAAGTGACTGTTAGTTCAAAATATTTATCAAATTGCACTTGATTAATTTATTTTAGTATTCTTATAATTAAATAGCATATTATACATCTTTTTTATTTTTTCTTTCGATGTGTCTATTATTTATTTTAGCAGGAAAATGAATGTTTGCTTTTATATATGTCTCGACATTTTAGCAGGAAAATGAATATTGCAAGTTTTTTTTAATAATGTTTTGACTTTTTTCATTCAACTTTTTAAAAGTCGCACTGTTACGTACGTGTAATCATGTATGTTTCGATATCTAAACTTCGCTTAACCTTCTAATGAAGTATGCATACATGCCGCTTCGCCCACCGTCCGCTAACGCCAACATAATTTTCAGACAAAATAAATTCTAGTTAATTTTTTAATGCCCACTACGTGTAATGATTTGGTTTAACGCACCGCATTGTAAGGATTTTCTTACATGTTTTGTCTATGTTTAGTTAGCTATACATTTAAATAGAGCTTAGCCCTGTAATTTAAGTACGTATATGCGACGCATCGCATGTACACAAATACTAGTTAAGAATTAAAGTTGAAAGTGTTGGAGAATGGATTTAAAGTTGAGGGGCTGATTCTGTCATTACTTCATAGTATGTTTCTTAGAGTGATTAATGTCTTGTTAATAACTCTAAGGACTAGTTATGTTAGTTTTAATACTTGAAGGTTAAAGTTGTCTAATGGTTGTTAGAAGTTAGTTACTATAACCGATTGTGTGACAACCCTAAAAATAATACTACGGACATTGTCGGGGGTCTCTTTGGAAGCGGTCTCTCTACCTAACAAGATAGAGGAAAGACTCGCCTACACCTACCCTCCCCAGACCCTGCTCTCGAGTGGGATATACTGGGTTTGTTGTTTGTTGTTTGTTTGTTTATTATTGTGTATATAAGTATGTTATGTTTATATATTTTTATTGTATACATGTTGTGCATGCATATAAATAGAACTTTTACGTAAGCATGTCTACATGCATGTATAAATATATGTAAACTTTTGTAATAACATGCATATAGTATTATGTACTTTACGTGTATATATGTTACATAAATGCATGGTTACATGCATGGCTGCAAGCATGTTACGTGTACATGTATCAATATTCATAAATTTTAAATACCAACCAATAGGTAGTCATAAATCTCAACCTTTTAAAGCAACAAATCATACATCAAGTAAATCAAAAATAACAACTCAACCAAACAAACATAATTATGCAAAACCTTAAACACACGAGCATCAAATTAAGGTTATTAACTTAGAAACAGCCACATGATGCCTCGGTTAATGACTAACTAAAGTCATTAGTACTAGTAACAAGTGAGAACTCTCGGCCAAGTATCTCTCGGTTGAAGTATATCACCAAAAACACCAAACCACCATCTAGAACCTCTCGGCCCATGTGCATCAACAACCATAGATCACCACCTTGTATTCCTAGTTCATTAGTCATCAAATCACCATCATTGCAAGATGGAGGTGGCAAATTCTTAAAGCAATTCTCGGCCAACCTATCCACCTTGCATTACCACCACATCAACCACCACCTTAACACCCTAAGTCTTGATTCATTGAACCCGATAACCTAGAAGGATTGCTAGCTCCCTTAAGTCAACACCTATCTATTAATGAGCTTCATGATTTCAAAATGGATGTGGCAATCCCAAAGATTCCCGCAGCCACCTATGCACACATCAAACATCACCACCAATTGCCACCTAATCTAAAAAGGTTACTAAGCACTCTTATAGGTATGACTCATCTAAGCTAGAACCTAAACTATTTAGTGACTCATTGAAGCTATGAACCAACCCATGCACCCTTAAAGGTTCTCAGAACATCTGGACATCCACACACCACAATCAAAAACCAAACTCCTTTGCTCTCTCTCTCTCTCTCGGGGTATCTTTTGAAACACCACTCTCCAACACAACCGCAACCATCACCACCATCCTCTATTGTCTTGCTATCTCACGGTCCCGATCCCCATCACCACAACCATCAAACAAACATAACCATCTACACCATCACCCGAAACAACACCACCTTTGTTCCACCCCCTCTCTCGGCTTTCACATAACAATCAACAACCATATCATAAACACCACCCGTAGCTCCATCATCACCCTTATTCTCTTCACTTCTCGATGGTACAAGCAAGACAAGCATCCAAGACACCCTCCTCTCTCATTTCAAAGGTTTAAAAGTCTTTTTAATACTTAATATATCAATACTTACATATGTGTTATAAACACATATAAAAATTAGTTTTGGTACAAATCTACCAAAACTAATCTTAAAAAGCCTTGAAAACCTTAATTCTCATTAAATTACAGTAATAAAATTTGAAATCTTATGACAAAAACGATATTTTGGAAATTTATGAAATTTAATCATGTAATATTAAGGAAAAATATGTAAAATACTAAATAATTGTGATTGTGGGAATAAACATTGAAAAACCTTTATTTAGATACTGAAACATTATTCTATAAATTTTGACAAAATTATGATAAATATAACAATTTATACAAATTGTTTTAAATATAGAAAATACTTAAAAATATAAAATAATTTGATAAAATTCTGATAAATTCACAGAATAATACTTTTGAAGTATAAAGGTCTCTGGATCTATTGCAGAATTTATCTCTTCATTATAATTGATATATGAATTTTTATGTGTTCTGCAATAGGAAAATCGAAATAAATATTTAAGGTATATAATAAATTATGAGAAAATCATGGATATAATATTAAATCTGAATTTGAAGAATATATAAATTTCATAATTTTTGGAATTTTATAACTATTTTTTCTAAATATTAATATTATTGTAAAATTTACAGAAACTTATCTGCTATGATTTAGATTTTGATATATTTATATGATGTTCTATTTTATATATGAAACTTTACGTAAAATTTTAGGAATTTATGGACTACAGAAACTATTTTTTATGAATTTTGGGAATACTATAGAGATTACAGAAAACAATCTGTTAGGAATTAGATGTTATAAAATTTATGAGATGTTACAACCTATTGAAATAACATTCTGTAAATTTTTGGTGATTTTTGGATAACCGTAGCTATTTTAGTGATTTATGGAGACTTTGGACTAATTATAAGTATTTATGTATAGTAAAATAAATATGGAGATTTTATGATAACATCATTTGACTATTTTACAGCTGAACTTTCAAAAATTTATTAAATCTGAGATTTTAAAAATTTTGAAAAAATTAATGTCTAATTTTGTGAATTATTTTATAGGTTTCACTTTGGAGATATGGTGAGATTCATAACCCCGTTTTTTGAGTCTCACCTGGTATTTATAAAGTTTTGGGGGAAAAAGCATACTGGTTACGTTGATGTATTATTTTGAAAATATTTTGAGACTTACTGTCATTTGTGATACAACCATTAGTTCGAATGAGGAACCGTCTGATAATATTAGTAGCGCTACTTAGGAGAATATTTGTACCAACAGGATGAGTGTTGTGATGCTATTTTCTTGCACCTAACCGAGTAGGGGTTGAGATGTAATATTATCTGATTTTGTGAATATTCGTGACAGTATGATTATGTTGTGTACAGGTTTGGTTGTAACTGATACATCAACAAAATTATTTTGTCTGGAAATAAACCTATGTTCTCACCAACTTTTGTTGACTATTTTGAGTATGCTTTTTCAGAAAACGATGACTAATACCTTTGACTTTAGTTTTAAGGTTCAAAATGGTTGGGGAGAAATTGTTGGAAGGGTTGTGTTACACTAACAGTCAACATAGTTAACTATAGTGTGTATGTTGACGCACACTTCCACTGTATCTGAAGACATGCAATAGTTTAACCAAGTTATAGAAAGATTATATCTAATTTTAAAAACTTATGTATAAGATGTAATCTCGAATATTATGAATAAATGCATGTCCTACTTTATTAATTTAAGTATGTAAGTTTATTATTTACTCCGCTATAATTAATGCACTCTGATCAAACGAGTCACACCCGAACCGCATTTCACGCTTCCGCTGGGATGTGACAGGTTGATATCAGAGCCATTGGTATAGTGAATTAGGTATAATAAAAATACCTAGACTACGACCATAAGCTCAACTAATAGTAATATTAGGTATATTTATGTGATATAATTATTATGTGAAGTTCTGTGATTTTATGATTTCATGCTTAATAGTTATAGTAATATGTGACTAACCATTTTGTGAATATTATAAAGAAATTTGTGCAGTTATAAATTCAGATAGTTACCACAATGTGTAACACCCGTATATTCTTTTAAAAAGAAAATAAAGGAAGGAGATAGAAAAAGAAGGAAAAAGAGAAAGAAACAAAAGTCAACCAAAGTGAAGGGGGCCAAAAGTGCCAAATATGCAAAGTTTATATTTATTTGGCACAAAAAGGTGGTATGGCCGCCCACCCTTGTTTCACATCACTACCTTCTTCGGACATTTCAGAGAGAGAAAGCAGAATTCGAGTTTTAGAAAGAGAAAGAAGGAGAATTTGAAGTTTTTGGTAAGAAATCTCGAATTTTTGAAGTTTAGATGATTCTAGAACCGTATGTGAGCTTATAAATGTGTCTTGTGTGTTCGGGTTTGTGTGTTTTAGACACATCTAGGCTTTCGGATCCTTTGGAAAAGCTCGAGCAGAAGAGTTTGAACTTGAAGAGCAGCTAAGGTGAGTTCTAGACCCCTTTTTACTGATTTTTAAACGATTTGGGGCTGGAAATGCATATATATGTTTTTGTAAAGTTTGGGATGATACCCGTATGAAATGATTGTATGCATGTTTATGATTATGTTAGATTTATGCCTAAGAATCATGTATGTATGTTTAGAACTAGGCATTTTGATGTTTGGGGCTTAGATATCTGAACAGGTTACTAATACTACTGAAATTTGGACTTAAGAATAAATAAATGCAGGTTGATAAGTCCACCAGTGCTCATACGACCAGTAGTGTGGTCGTATGACCAATTGATGTTTCTAAGTGTTGAGTCCAATAGGACTCATACGACCAGTAGTGTGGTCGTATGACCAAGATTATATTCCTAAGTGTTGAGTCCAATAGGACTCATACGACCAACAGTGGTCGTAGGACAAATGTGATATTTTCTAAGTATGAGACCCACAGGACTCATACGACCAACAGTGGTCGTATGACTATGATGAAATTTTCTAAGTATGGACTCATGCGACCAACAGTGGTCGTATGATCCAAATATGTGCCCAAGTCCAGGGATGGTACGACCACCAGTGGTCATACGGCCAACAGTGTGGTCGTATGACCAGTTGATAAATGTGTTAAGTGAAAAGTCCAGCAGTGTTCATACGGCTAACAGGGCTCATACGCCCAGAGGGCTTATACGCCCAATAGGGCTAAAATGCCTAAACACTTGGAAATTTTCAGGAATTTCCAGTAAGTCCGAAGTTCGAGGTTTGACCAGGGTTGACTAGGGTTAATAAATAATGATGTCTCATGCATATAATGATGAGTATGATTAACCCTAATTGTTACTAATATTATTATTAGTATATTATTGTTAACAATATTATTAAAATATTGTTAAGTAAGGTATGATGCTATGTATGATGATGAATGTATGACGATGAATGTATGATGATGAATGCATGATGAATATGTATGATGTGTGTATGTTCCTTGTGATTGTGTATGCTTATCTTTCTGAAACTTTACGAATAACGAGAAATGAATTAATGAAGTATTATGTATCGTAAAGTGAAAGATAATGAAAGAGGAACATGATGATGAATGAATGTATTAACGAATGAACGAAAAGAAGAATGATGATGAATACATGCATTAATGAACGAACGAATTATGTCTTGCAAGCATTGAATAACGCGATTGGTCCTTCTATGTGATTGACCATGGTCATGGTACCTCTACCGCTTACCTCTAGTACCGTGGCATACGTTTTGTTGTTCATATGTTGACTTCGGCCCGGTAGCTAATAACGTTCGGGGTGTAGCCTAGGGTATTGGTACAATTCACCTTTCAATGTGCGCAAGTAAGTATGAACGGGATTCTTGTCATTCGACCACAGTAATCATAGCCAGGTGCTATGAAGTGGGTAAAGCCTGACAGAATCCATACGAGAAGTTAAAGATAACGATGAATAACGAATGATGAAGATAATAACGAATATTATCTCTGTGTACGTATGATGTATGAACGCATGCACGAAAGGATACTTTTAAATAAGTAAAAGTATGTTTTATTACAAAACTAGAACTCACTCAGCAACGCTGACTTTTAGGTGTTTACCAGTTGGCAGGTAGTGTGGCTGAGGATGGTACGAGGCGGCTACTCAGCTCTTTTAGGATGGCATTCTTTTGTTAATGTTTTTGTATTGTAATGCAAACAAATGATATTTTGTAACGGGTGTTGTATTACTTTGCAAAAACATTTATAGTAAATTTAAAGTTTCCGCTGCATGGTTTTTATTAAATTGTATTAAATGTATGTTTTATGGGTAATGACGACCAACTGTGAGGTGCCCGGGAATGGGGCCTTACAAGTTGGTATCAGAGCCAAAGTTTAAGTGAAATGGGTAAAATTTTTTAAAACAAACCAAAAACTTAAACTGAGAATGGGACAGGGAGAATGAGAATGCCATCTGAGTAGCTGCGTGCCATCAGGTATTTTCTTGAAAGTTAACCAGTGTTACGTGCGCATGTTATGTGTTTATGTGTACTGTTAGACTTAGATACTAATGTAGTCAGGACAGGTAATGCTCGGGGTGTGAAGAGTAGAGTAAGTGGCTAATCACAACTGGCCACTGTAATTAGGGACTTACTATACTTGACATAAACTGAGCTATTTCCTTGAATGACCGTGTTGGTGTTTAAATCTTTCAGTGTAGTAGAAGATGGTCGGTGGTAGATCATCTAAAGCCCCAATTGGTGGAGGCAGTGGCGGAAGCGGTGCGGAACCACGAGCCACAAGAGGTAGGCCTAGAAAAGAGAAGAAGGTTCCCGAAGAACCTAATACTACTCCCTCGGGGGGAGTGGATGAGAGTGATAATGTGAGAGCCTCGGTGAAAGAGACGGTGATCGAGGAGGTGCACCAAGTCATGCAGACGATCTTACCGTCTGTAGTGACTGAAGTGATAAAGGCAGTACGTGAAGACGATAGACGAGGGAGGAATCGGTCCTCAGGAAGACAACAACAGACGGAAGCAGAGACGGTACTATCTGATGATGAAGAGGAAGAGGAAGAAGAACAACTACGGGAGACCGCCCGGGGTTGTAACTACGGGGCATTCATGAGGTGCAAACCCCCAACTTTTGATGGGTCGGGTACTGCTACTGATGCTCACCAATGGGTGATGGAAATGGAAGCTGTCCTCGATATTAGCGATTGCCAGGAGGACAAGAAGGTGAAGTTTGCTACCCACTCTTTTACAGGGTCGGCTTTATGCTGGTGGAAAAATATAGTCCAAGCCGAGGGTAGTAGGGCTATAGGGAAGATGAAGTGGGCTGAGTTGAAAAGGCTGGTGATCGAGGAATTCAGTCCTCGTCGGGAAATGGATAGAATAGAGAGAGAGTTCCTGCAGTTGGAGGCGGGGACGATGACCCACCAACAATATACCACCAAGTTTAATGAATTGGCGCTGTTGGTGCCAGAGCAGGTGACGCCGGTGTCTCGAAAGATCAACCGGTATATTCAGGGGCTGCCAGCTGAAATTCGTTGGCACTTGATTTCTGCCCGACCAAGCACTTTCAGGTCGGCAGTGGATTTGGCGGGAAGGTTATTCGATGAACGTGCTGCTTTGGTGAAGGCTGAGGGAAGCAAGAAGGGAAGTGGAGAGAAGAACTGGCAGGGGAAGAAATTTGGTCGGGGTGATACTTCGACAAACAACAAGAAGACAAGGGTGGATGACCGCCGAGTGGTCGTGTCTGGAGCTGGGGTGAGGAAGTGTGGCAAGTGTGGAAAGGAGCACTCAGGGGAGTGCAAGTGGGGATACAACATCTGCTTCAAGTGTGGGAGGACTGGGCATATGGCCAAGGATTGTCGGATGGGCAAGTGCTTTAACTGTGGGGAAAGTGGTCATATGAGCAGAGATTGCAAGAAGCCGAGGGCTGAGGGCTCGGGGGAGAAGAAGACGGGAGGAGAAGCACCAAAGGCAAAGGCTAGGGCTTTCACCATGACGCAGGAAGAGGCTAGGACGGACCCCGATGTGGTGTCAGGTACGTTTCTAGTAAACCAAACTCTTGCTTCTGTGTTATTTGACTCTGGTGCTAATAGGAGTTTCATTTCTGCTACTTTCTGTGCTAAATTGCCTGTTAGTAGCAAAAGCATTAGTGAGCCTTTTTATGTAGAAACTGCTATTGGTAAGTCCACTAGAGTTACTGATGTGATAGAGGACTGTACCATAGAATTAGATGGTCATAGGTTTGCTGCCAAGTTACATGTGATGCCTCTAGGAGGATTTGATGTAGTGTTAGGGATGGACTGGTTAGCAATCTACGAAGCGAATATCGTGTGCCGAAAGAAGATGATTAGACTGACGGCGACTGACGGAAGTCCGGTGACAATATATGGCGATCGGGTTACGACGATTCCGAAGGTGATCTCGATGGCGGTGGCGGGAAAGTGTATGAGGCGCGGATGTAGCGCCTACTTATGTTATGTAAAGAATGTAGAGACGCCAACACCACAACTATCTGATGTACCAGTTGTGCATGACTTTCCGGACGTGTTTCCCGAAGACTTATCGGGATTGCCACCTGACCGAGAGATCGAATTCCAGATCGACCTGATACCGGGTGCCCAACCTGTCGCAAAAGCACCGTATCGCTTGGCTCCGACGGAGATGAAAGAGTTGATGGAGCAGTTGCAGGAGCTGCTGGATAAGGGGTTTATCCGACCGAGTATCTCACCTTGGGGTGCTCCGGTTCTGTTCGTAAAGAAGAAGGATGGTAGTATGAGGATGTGCATCGACTACCGCGAGCTGAATAAGCTGACGGTGAAGAACAGATACCCCTTACCAAGGATCGATGACTTGTTTGATCAACTTCAGGGTGCTAGTTGGTTTTCAAGGATAGATCTTCGATCGGGTTACCATCAACTAAAGGTGAAGGAACAAGATATCCCTAAAACAGCCTTTCGTACGCGCTATGGTCACTACGAGTTTCTTGTCATGTCTTTTGGGTTGACCAATGCGCCAGCTGCTTTTATGGATTTGATGAACCGAGTGTGCCGACCAATGTTGGATAAATCAGTAATTGTATTCATCGATGATATTCTGATTTATTCAAGAAGTGAAAAAGAGCATGCCGGGCATATTCGGGAAGTGTTGGAAACGTTGAGAAGGGAGAAATTGTATGCCAAGTTCTCCAAGTGCGCCTTTTGGTTACGCGAGGTGCAATTTCTGGGTCACGTAGTGAATGCAGAAGGAATAATGGTGGACCCAGCAAAGGTTGAGGCTGTGATGCAATGGAAATCACCAAAAACGCCATCCGAGATTCGTAGCTTCTTGGGATTGGCGGGCTATTATAGAAGATTCATTCAAGACTTTTCAAAGATCGCCTCACCTTTGACAAAATTGACTCGTAAGGACGTAAAATTCGTGTGGGGTCGAGAGCAGGAAATGGCTTTTGAGGAGTTGAAGGCAAGACTAACACAAGCTCCTGTCTTGACTTTGCCTGAGGGAAGTGAAGACTTAGTGGTCTATTCGGATGCATCTTATTCTGGGCTAGGTTGTGTGTTGATGCAACGTGGAAAGGTGATAGCCTACGCATCTCGACAACTGAAAACCCACGAAGTCAACTATCCCACACACGATCTAGAACTAGCTGCGGTGGTTTTTGCGTTGAAGATTTGGCGGCACTATCTATACGGGACGAAGTGCACAATCTTCACTGACCACAAAAGCTTGAAGTACTTCTTCGAGCAGAAGGATCTAAACATGAGGCAGAGGCGGTGGTTGGAACTGATAAAAGATTATGATTGTGAGATCCATTACCACCCGGGCAAGGCCAACGTGGTGGCTGATGCCCTTAGTCGAAAAGAAAGGCCTGAGCCGATCCGGGTGAAGGCTTATCAGCTGATCATGACCCCGATGTGATGACACAGGTTAAGGAGTTTCAAGACGAGGCTTTGAAAGAGGATCGTCTTAACTCCGAAAGGATGAGAGGCCTAGTGACGGAATTGGGTGAGAACACTTTTAGTGTTAAGACCCGATTTGAGCGAATGTGGATTCCTCGATACGGGGATCTACGTAGTAGAATTATGGATGAGGCCCATAAGACCCGATACTCCATTCACCCCGGTGCTACCAAAATGTACCACGATATGAAGAAAGACTATTGGTGGCCGGGTATGAAACGTGACGTAGTGGAGTACGTGAGTAAGTGCCTAACTTGCTTACAAGTAAAGGCAGAACACCAGAAACCATACGGGAAGATCCAACCGTTGGATATACCTGAGTGGAAGTGGGAGCATATCACCATGGATTTCATCACGAAGTTACCACGTACCCCTAGAGGGTATGATGCTATATGGGTGATAGTTGACCGCTTGACAAAGAGTGCCCACTTCCTACCGATCCGTGAAACGTACTCATCCGAAAGATTGGCGGATCTGTTCATCAAAGAAATCGTAGCTCGTCATGGTGTGCCGGTGTCTATTGTGTCTGATCGTGACACCCGGTTTACCTCCAAGTTTTGGAAAAGGTTTCATGATGCGATGGGGACGAGACTACACATTAGTACAGCATATCACCCTCAGACGGACGGTCAGTCTGAGAGGACGATCCAAACACTCGAAGACATGCTTCGGGCGTGCGTGATCGATTTTGGAGGAAGTTGGGATGATCACTTGCCGCTAGCAGAATTCTCGTACAACAATAGCTATCATGCCAGCATTGGCATGCCACCATACGAGATGCTATACGGTAGGAGATGTAGGACGCCGTATGTTGGGGAGACATTGGGCAGAAGGAACTGGGAGGTGTCGAGGTGATTGAAGCAACGACTGAGAAATTAGAAAGGATCAAAGCCTTCATGAAGGCGGCGAAAGATAGGCAAAAGTCGTATGCTGACAAGAGGCGAAGACCGATAGAGTTCAAGTTCGGTGACCGAGTCATGTTGAAGGTCTCGCCTTGGAAGGGAATCATTAGATTCAGGAAACGAGGTAAGCTAAGCCCGAGATACATAGGACCTTTCCGGATTGTCGCACGGGTAGGAGAGGTGGCCTATCGACTCGAATTGCCAGATGAGTTAAGTGGAATTCATCCTACATTCCATGTATCTCATCTAAGGAAGTGCTTAGCTGACGAAGATATGATTGTTCCACTGGAGGATATTGAAGTAGACGAACGGCTCAACTACGTGGACCAACCAGTGGCAATCATTGACCGTAAAGAAAAGAGGTTGAGGAATAAAGTGGTTCCTCTTGTGCGTGTACAGTGGAAGCACAGGAAGGGATCCGAATCTACGTGGGAGACTGAAGAAGAGATGAGACAGCACTACCCACAGCTGTTTGAAGAATAACAGGTTTCGGGGACGAAACCTATATAAGGGGGGTGGACTTGTAACACCCGTATATTCTTTTAAAAAGAAAATAAAGGAAGGAGAAAGAAAAAGAAGGAAAAAGAGAAAGAAACAAAAGTCAACCAAAGTGAAGGGGGCCAAAAGTGCCAAATATGCAAAGTTTATATTTATTTGGCATAAAAAGGTGGTATGGCCGCCCACCCTTGTTTCACATCACTACCTTCTTCGGACATTTCAGAGAGAGAAAGCAGAATTCGAGTTTTAGAAAGAGAAAGAAGGAGAATTTGAAGTTTTTGGTAAGAAATCTCGAATTTTTGAAGTTTAGATGATTCTAGAACCGTATGTGAGCTTATAAATGTGTCTTGTGTGTTCGGGTTTGTGTGTTTTAGACACATCTAGGCTTTCGGATCCTTTGGAAAAGCTCGAGCAGAAGAGTTTGAACTTGAAGAGCAGCTAAGGTGAGTTCTAGACTCCTTTCTACTGATTTTTAAACGATTTGGGGCTGGAAATGCATATATATATGTTTTTGTAAAGTTTGGGATGATACCCGTATGAAATGATTGTATGCATGTTTATGATTATGTTAGATTTATGCCTAAGAATCATGTATGTATGTTTAGAACTAGGCATTTTGATGTTTGGGGCTTAGATATCTGAACAGGTTACTAATACTACTGAAATTTGGACTTAAGAATAAATAAATGCAGGTTGATAAGTCCACCAGTGCTCATACGACCAGTAGTGTGGTCGTATGACCAATTGATGTTTCTAAGTGTTGAGTCCAATAGGACTCATACGACCAGTAGTGTGGTCGTATGACCAAGATTATATTCCTAAGTGTTGAGTCCAATAGGACTCATACGACCAACAGTGGTCGTAGGACAAATGTGATATTTTCTAAGTATGAGACCCACAGGACTCATACGACTAACAGTGGTCGTATGACTATGATGAAATTTTCTAAGTATGGACTCATGCGACCAACAGTGGTCGTATGATCCAAATATGTGCCCAAGTCCAGGGATGGTACGACCACCAGTGGTCATACGACCAACAGTGTGGTCGTATGACCAGTTGATAAATGTGTTAAGTGAAAAGTCCAGCAGTGTTCATACGGCTAACAGGGCTCATACGCCCAGAGGGCTTATACGCCCAATAGGGCTAAAACGCCTAAACACTTGGAAATTTTCAGGAATTTCCAGTAAGTCCGAAGTTCGAGGTTTGACCAGGGTTGACTAGGGTTAATAAATAATGATGTCTCATGCATATAATGATGAGTATGATTAACCCTAATTGTTACTAATATTATTATTAGTATATTATTGTTAACAATATTATTAAAATATTGTTAAGTAAGGTATGATGCTATGTATGATGATGAATGTATGACGATGAATGTATGATGATGAATGCATGATGAATATGTATGATGTGTGTATGTTCCTTGTGATTGTGTATGCTTATCTTTCTGAAACTTTACGAATAACGAGAAATGAATTAATGAAGTATTATGTATCGTAAAGTGAAAGATAATGAAAGAGGAACATGATGATGAATGCATGTATTAACGAATGAACGAAAAGAAGAATGATGATGAATACATGCATTAATGAACGAACAAATTATGTCTTGCAAGCATTGAATAACGCGATTGGTCCTTCTATGTGATTGACCATGGTCATGGTACCTCTACCGCTTACCTCTAGTACCGTGGCATACGTTTTGTTGTTCATATGTTGACTTCGGCCCGGTAGCTAATAACGTTCGGGGTGTAGCCTAGGGTATTGGTACAATTCACCTTTCAATGTGCGCAAGTAAGTATGAACGGGATTCTTGTCATTCGACCACAGTAATCATAGCCAGGTGCTATGAAGTGGGTAAAGCCTGACAGAATCCATACGAGAAGTTAAAGATAACGATGAATAACGAATGATGAAGATAATAACGAATATTATCTCTGTGTACGTATGATGTATGAACGCATGCACGAAAGGATACTTTTAAATAAGTAAAAGTATGTTTTATTACAAAACTAGAACTCACTCAGCAACGCTGACTTTTAGGTGTTTTCCAGTTGGCAGGTAGTGTGGCTGAGGATGGTACGAGGCGGCTACTCAGCTCTTTTGGGATGGCATTCTTTTGTTAATGTTTTTGTATTGTAATGCAAACAAATGATATTTTGTAACGGGTGTTATATTACTTTGCAAAAACATTTATAGTAAATTTAAAGTTTCCGCTGCATGGTTTTTATTAAATTGTATTAAATGTATGTTTTATGGGTAATAACGACCAACTGTGAGGTGCCCGGGAATGGGGCCTTACACAATGAGACCGATCCTTTCGAATGTCCAGACCATAGCAACTCTAAGGAAATAACACCTGAACCAGAACCCCAACAAGATATGGAAATCCCTCAACTGGAAAAAGAATCAAAATTTTATGTTCGACGTGCACCGGTACATATTGGAGGATATACAATTAAGACTCCTAGGAAAAAGATACAACATGAGAGCTGGTTTATAACTAAGCAAGCTGAGGACGTAGAAATACAACATTCTGATTCCCCTGAAAGTAAAGATATGATAACTAAAAGACAAGAGTTGGATCAGGTGAAAACGACTCAACAAACTCTTAAAAAACTTAAGAAAATACAGCTAGGAATCTGGAAAATCCAGAAGGACATCAAGAAGCTCAAAACACCCAAAAAGAGTATCTTCACAAGGATATGGAAATGGATTCGCAGAAACTAGAAGACTATAGTCTAACCTATCTAAATAAAAGAAATAAGAGCTTAAATGATCTATGTACTTTTATGTTAAAATATTTATTTGGTATGTGTTAAATGATTTTGTGTTAGAATATTTATTTACGATACTAATGTTATAATTCACTATAGTGAATCATGCCGCCAAAAAGAAATACTCAGCCTGTCCGAAGAACAGCTCGAGTAGGACCACCCAGAACCCGACTTGGGGAAGAAACACCCGTGAACACTGACACAAAAGAGAATGACATGATCTCTCAAATAGTAGCCCAATAAATAAAAGCTACCTTACCTACCTTGATAACCCAACTCCAACAAAATCTAAATTTTGGAACCACCTCACACCCACCAGAAGGAACTGAAAATATTAACATAAATGGGCGATAGGAAGAAGAAATCCTGAATAGAGTCTCAAAAGGTTGTTCTTACAAGACCTTCATGTCCTGCAGACCCCCGGGAATTCGATGGAAAAGGAGGAGCTGTACAAGCCTTGAGATGGCTAGATGAAATAGAAGGAGTTTTGGAAATCAGTAACTGTGCTGAAAATTTCAAGACACTGTTTGCCTCACATTCACTAAAAGGAGAGGCACAATTCTGGTGGAAAATGGAGGTACACACTAGAGGTATGAATGTTATGAATAAATTAAGTTGGGAAGAATTTAGAAATCTAGTGATAGAAAAATAATGCCCTTATAATGAAATAGAAAAACTAGAGGCTGAATTTCTAGCACTAAAAATGAAAGGAGCTGCTCACCAGGAATATACTGACAGGTATAATGAACTGTCTAGGTTAGTACCACATTTAATAACCCCGGAATCAAAAAGGATAGAGAGATATATTTGGGGACTGGTACCACAAATAAGAGGGTTAGTGAAATCTGCAAGAGCCAAAACCTTCCAAGAAGCAGTAATCCTGTCAGGAAGTCTGACAGATGAAATGATCAGAAATGGATCATTAAGTCATCCACAGGTAGGGGAGAAAAGAAAATGGAATGAAAACCACTCAGGAAGAAGATCTGGAGAGAACCACCAGAAAAGAATAACCCGACCTCCACCAAGAAACTTCCTAGGAACAGCACAGGGAAAGAGGATGGATAAACAACCACAGTGTAGTATCTGCCAAAGGTATCATACAGGGAACTGTATGACAGTGGTTTTTTACAACTGCAAAAAGAAAGGGCATATCTCTCGAGAGTGCAAAACCCTACCAACCCTAAAACAGTCCGCTTTCAGTGTGGAAGTGAAATCATTTTCGTAATGAGTGTCCACAACGAAAAAGGCAAGGCCCCAATTAATCAGAACAACCCCCGTGGAAGAGCTTTTGTGATACAAGCTGATGAAGCTCGCCATTAACCTGAAGTAGTAACGGGTACGTTCCTTATCAATAACCAGTACGCCAAAGTATTATTTGATACAGGAGCAACTCGTAGTTTTTGTTTCAAATATTTTTAGACCATCACTTAGTTAACATCTGAGAAATTAAGTGATAACTACATGATAGAATTAGCGGATGGTAAAGTAATAAAAGCTGATGAAATCATTCCTAACTGCATTCTGACTTTAGATGAATATTATTTTGAGATAAATCTGATTCTTATTAAATTAGGAGGATTTGATGTTGTAATAGGAATGGATTGGTTGAGTAAGAATCATGCTGAAATCATTTACGATAAGAAAATGATAAAAATTCCTTTGATTAAGGAAAACAAAACTCTCTGTATATATGGTGATAGACCAAATGATATTGTGAAATTAATTTCTTGTGAAAAAGCATGAAAATGCTTAAATAAGAAATGTGTAGCTTTCTTAGCTCACATAGTTGATGCGAAACTTGATAAGGGAAATTGGAAAGTGTTCCTGTTATAAATGAATACCCTGATGTTTTTCCTGACGAATTACCTGGATTACCACCTCCTCGTCAAGTAGAATTTAAAATAGAGTTAATACCAGGGACAGCCCCTATTGCTAAAGCCCCCTATCGTTTAGCACCAACTAAAATGTAAGAACTCATGACTCAATTACATGAATTATTAGATAAGGGATTTATACGTCCTAGTGTATCACCTTGGGCAGCACCAGCTCTCTTTGTTAAAAAGAAAGATGGAACTTTAGGATGTGTATCGATTATAGAGAACTCAATAAAGTTACTATAAAGAATAGATATCCTCTCCCTAGGATTGATGACTTATTTGACCAATTACAATGATCTAGTTATTTCTCAAAAATAGATTTAAGATCTGGATATCATCAATTAAGAGTACAGGATGACGATATCTCTAAAACTGCATTTAGAACAAGGTACAGGCACTATGAATTTCTTGTAATGCCATTTGGGTTAACCAATGCTCCAGCAGTATTTATGGACTTAATGAATAGGGTATGTAAACCTTATTTAGATAAGTTTGTTATAGTCTTCGTAGATGATATACTGATCTATTCTAAGAATAAGGAAGACCACGAATAACACCTGAGGTTAACTTTGGAATTGCTTCAAAAGGAAAATTTATATGCAAAATTCTCAAAATTTGAATTTTAGAAAAGAGAAGTACAATTTCTAGGACACATAGTTAACCAAAATGGAATACAGGTTGATCCAGTAAAGATTGAGGCAGTTAAGAAATGGGAAGTTCCAAAGACCCCAACTGAAATATGACAATTCTTAGGTTTAGCGGGGTATTACAGAAGATTTATAGAAAACTTCTCAAGAATAGCTCAACCACTGACAGAATTGACCCAAAAAGATAGAAAGTATATATGGGAAGAAAAACAGAATGAAGCTTTTGAACTCCTCAAAAGTAAGTTATGTAGTGCACCCATATTAGCTTTACCAGAAGGGACAGATAATTTTATAGTATACTGTGATGCATCACGTCAAGGTTTTGGATGTGTTTTAATGCAGAAAGACAAGGTAATTGCATATGCATCCAGACAACATAGAGTTAGTGAAAAGAATTATACCACCCATGATCTAGAACTAGGAGCTGTAATATTTGCACTAAATATTAGAGACATTATCTGTATGGGACTAAGCGTATAATATATACAGATCATAAAAGTCTGCAGCATATCTTTGATCAAAAGATGTTAAATATGAGGCAGAGAAGATGGGTAGAATTACTAAGTGATTATGACTGTGAAATCAAATATCACCCCGGTAAAGCAAATGTAGTTGTTGATGCTCTAAGTAGGAAAGAAAGAACTAAGCCATTACGGGTACGTGCTATGAGAATGGAACTACATTCAGACCTGTTAAATCAAATTCGGGAAGCTCAACAAGAAGATGTGTTAAAGCTAAAAGGACAATTAAAAGACATAAAAGAAGAAGCAGATGGAATTCTGAGATTTAAAGAAAGAATTTGGATACCTGACAATAGCATGATTAGAACAATTGTTCTGCAAGAAGCTCATAAATCAAGATATTCTGTGCATCCAGGAAATAATAAAATGTACAAAGACTTGAAAAGCCAATACTGGTGGCTAGGCATGAAAAGATCAGTCGGAAAATTTGTAGAACAATGTGATGTCTATTCAAGAATAAAAACAGAATATCAAAAACCTTCAGGATATCTACAGCAACCAGAGATTCCAGAATGGAAATGGAATCAAATTACAATGGATTTCATAACTAAGTTGCCAAGAACCAGGAATGGATACGACGCAATTTGGGTTATAGTAGACAGATTAACTAAGTCAGCTCATTTCTTACCTATACGAGAAGAATATAAGATTAAGAGACTAGCAAGAATTTACATAAAAGAAATTGTGTCCAGACATGGAATACCTGTATCCATTATATCAGATAGAGATAGTAGATTTACTTCCAGGTTCTGGCAAACATTACAAAAAGCTTTAGGAACCCAAGTAAGTTTAAGTACAGCTTATCACCCACAGACTGATGGACAGAGTGAAAGAACAATATAAACTCTAGAAGATATGTTAAGAGCTTGTGTTATAGATTTTGGTGGAAGTTGGGATAGTCATCTACCAATAATAGAATTTTCCTATGATAACAGTTATCACTCTAGTATGGGGTTAGCACCATTTGAAGCTCTATATGGAAGAAAGTGTAGATCACCCTTATGTTGGAATGAAATAGGTGATAGACAACTCACAGGTCCTGAACTAATACAAGAAACCACGGACAAGATCACTGATATTAAGAATAGACTGAAGGCTGCTCGTGATCGACAGAAGAGTTATGCAGACAAACGAAGGAAACCACTGGAATTTCAAATTGGAGACAGGGTCTATCTAAAGATATCTCCCTCTAAAGGAATTTTTCGATTTGGAAAATCCAGTAAGTTAAACCCTAGGTATATTGGTCCATTTAAAATCATTGATAGAATTGGTCCTATGGCATATAAGTTGGAATTACCTCAAGAATTAAGTGAAGTGCATAACACTTTTCATGTGTCCAACTTCAAGAAATGCTTAACCAATGAAACCTTAGAGATACAGATTCAAGAAATCAAATAGATAGGAGACTTCATTTCGTGGAAGAACCAATAGCCATTATGGACAAGGAGATAAAGAAATTAAGAAGGAATAGAATTCGCATAGTGAAAGTTAAATGGAATGTAAAGAGAGGACCAGAATACACATGGGAAAGAGAAGATGAAATCAAGAAGAAATACCCCCACTTATTCAGAGGTAATAATCATTTGAGTTTTCCTAAAGTTTAGAAATCATACTCTAAGGAATTTGGGACGAAATTCTTTTAACAGGGGGACAATGTGACAACCCTAAAAATAATAGACGATTTTACTACGAATATTTTTAGCAAAATACATTATTGTGTATATAAGTATGTTATGTTTATATATTTTTATTGTATACATGTTCTGCATGCATATAAATAGAACTTTTACGTAAGCATGTCTACATGCATGTATAAATATATGTAAACTTTTGTAATAACATGCATATAGTATTATGTACTTTACGTGTATATATGTTACATAAATGCATGGTTACATGCATGGCTGCAAGCATGTTACATGTGCATGTATCAATATTCATAAATTTTAAATATCAACCAATAGGTAGTCATAAATCTAAACCTTTTAAAGCAACAAATCATACATCAAGTAAATCAAAAATAACAACTCAACCATACAAACACAATTATGCAAAACCTTAAACACACGAGCATCAAATTAAGGTTATTAACTTAGAAACAACCACATGATGCCTCGGTTAATAACTAACTAAAGTCATTAGTACTAGTAACAAGTGAGAACTCTAGGCCAAGTATCTCTCGATTGAAGTATATCACCAAAAACACCAAACCACCATCTAGAACCTCTCGGTCCATGTGCATCAACAACCATAGATCGTCACCTTGTATTCCTAGTTCATTAGTCATCAAATCACCATCATTGCAAGATGGAGGTGGCAAATTCTAAAAGCAATTCTCGGCCAACCTATCCACCTTGCATTACCACCACATCAACCGCCACCTTAACACTCTAAGTCTTGATTCATTGAACCTGATAACCTAAAAGGATTGCTAGCTCCCTTAAGTCAACACCTATCTATTAATGAGCTTCATGATTTCAAAATGGATGTGGCAATCCCAAAGATTCCCGCGGCCACCTATGCACACATCAAACATCACCACCAATTGCCACCTAATCTAAAAAGGTTATTAAGCACTCCTATGGGTATGACTCATCTAAGTAAGAACCTAAACTATTTAGTGACTCATTGAAGCTATGAACCAACCCATGCACCCTTAAAGGCTCTTGGAACATCTGGACATCCACACACCACAATCAAAAACCAAACTCCTTTGCTCTCTCTCTCTCGGGGTTTCTTTTGAAACACCACTCTCCAACACAACCGTAACCATCACCACCATCCTCTATTGTCTTGCTATCTCACGGTCCCGATCCTTATCACCACCACCATCAAACAAACACAACCATCTACACCATCACCCGAAACAAACACCACCTTTATTCCACCCTCTCTCTCGGTCAACCATATCACAAACACCACCCGTAGCTCCATCATCACCCTTGTTCTCTTCACTTCTTGTTGGTACAAGCAAGACAAGCATCCAAGACACCCTCCTCTCTCATTTCAAAGGTTTAAAAGTTTTTTTAATACTTAATATATCAATACTTACATATGTGTTATAAACACATATAAAATTAGTTTTGGTACAAATCTACCAAAACTAATCTTAAAAAGCCTTGAAAACCTTAATTCTCATCAAATTATAGTATTAAAATTTGAAATCTTATGACAAAAAGGATATTTTGGAAATTCATGAAATTTTAATCATGTAATATTAAGGAAAAATAGGTAAAATACTAAATAATTGAGATTGTGGGAATAAACATTAAAAAACCTTTATTTAGATACTAAAACATTATTCTGTAAATTTTGACAAAATTATGATAAATATAACAATTTATACAAATTGTTTTAAATATAGAAAATACTTAAAAATATAAAATAATTCGTAAAAATTCTGATAAATTCACAGAATAATAATTTTGAAGTATAAAGGTCTCTGGAATTATTTCAGAATTTATCTCTTCATTATAATTGATATATGAATTTTTATGTGTTCTGCAATAGGAAAATCGAAATAAATATTTAAGTTACATAAAAAATTCTGAAAAAATTATGGATACAATATTAAATCTATGTATGAATAATATATAAATTTCATAATTTTTTAGATTTTAGAACTATTTTTTCTAAATATTAAGATTATTATAAAATTCACAGAAACTGATCTACTATGAGTTAGACTTTGATATATTATATGATGTTCTATTTTATATATGGAACTTTCTGTAAACTTTTAGGAATTTATAAACTACAGGAAATATTTGTATGAATTTAGGTAATACTATAGAAATTACAGAAAACAATCTGTTGGGAATTAGATGTTATAAAATTTATGAGATGCTACAACCTGTTGAAATAATATTATGTAAAGTTTTGGTGATTTTTGGATAACCTTAGCAAATTTTAGTGATTTATGGAGTCTTTGGACTAATTATAAGTATTTATGTATAGTAAAATAAATGTGGGGAATTTTATGATAATATCATTTGACTATTTTACAGCTGAACTTATAAAAATTATCAAATCTGAGGTTCTGAAAATTTTAAAGAAATTAATGTCTAATTTTGTGAATTATTTATAGGTTCCTCTTTGGAGATACGGTGAGATTCATAGCCCCATTTTTGACTCTTTTGGTATTTATAAAGTTTTTGGGGAAAAGCATACTGGTTACGTTGATGTATTATTTTGAAAATATTTGAGACTTACTGTCGTTTGTGATACAACCATTAGTTCGAATGAGGAACCGTCTGATAATATTAGTAGCGCTACTTAGGAGAATATTTACACCAACAGGATGAGTGTTATGATGCTATTTTCTTGCACCTAACCGAATGGGGGTTGAGATGTAATATTATCTGATTTTGTGAATATTCATGACAGTATGATTATGTTGAGCACAGGTTTGGTTGTAATTGATACATCAACAAAAATTTTTTGTCTGGAAATAAACCTATATTCTCACCAACTTTTGTTAACTATTTTGAGTATGCTTTTTCAGGAAACGATAACTAATACCTTTGACTTTAGTTTTGAGGTTCACAACGGTTAGGGAGAAATTATTGGAAGGGTTTGTGTTACACTAACAGTCAACATAGTTGACTATAGTGTGTATGTTGATGCACACTTCCGTCGTATCTGAAGACATGCAATAGTTTAACCAAGTTGTAAAAAGATTATATCTAATTTGAAAACTTATGTATAAGATGTAATCTCGAATATTATGAATAAATGCATGTCCTACTTTATTAATTTAAGTGTGTATGTTTATTATTTACTCCGCTATAATTAATGCACTCTGATCAAACGAGTCACACCCGAACCGCATTTCACGCTTCCGCCGGGATGTGACAGATTGTGTATATAAATAAGTAGTGAGTTGTATTGAGAAGAATAATCTTCTTCTTTAGGGTGTAAACATCTTCTTTATAGAAATCAAATTCGTTGAATTGTTCTTGATCGTTTGAGTGAGTTGAATTGATAATCAACAATTGGTATTAGAGCTGGCTTTCGGCTCCCGATCGAAGGAAAAGATCCTAACTCAAACACTAGGTGAGTTCATTTAAATCTGTGTGAAGATCACAATGGTCTCAACGAAGTTCGAATTGGAGAAGTTCGATGGAAGAAACGACTTCGGCCTGTGGAGATTGAAGATGAGGGCATTGCTGGTCCATCAGGGGGTGGTCGATTCTCTGAAGGGCGGTGATACGACCATACCAGCAGGGAGCACTGATAAAGAGAAGAAGAAATTAAGAGTCGGTGGAAGGACATGATGGAGAAGGTGCACAACGCAATAATCTTGAGCCTAGGAGACCGGGTGTTGAGGGAAGTGTCTAAGGAGACCACTACGGCTGGTATATGGTCAAAGCTAGAGAGTTTGTATATGACAAAGTCTCTAGAAAATCGGCTATATTTGAAAAAGAGATTATACACTTTTCATATGACAGCCGGGAAGACGATGGAGGATCATGTTGATGAGTTCAACAAATTAATGTTGGACTTAGGCAACATTGAAGTGACCTTGGAGGATGAAGATCAAGCTGTTATATTCTTGACATCACTGCCACACTCATACGAGCATTTTGTGGACACCCTCATGTATGGGAGAGATACTCTCACCATGGAGGAAGTCTTGTCTGCAGTGAATTCAAGGGAACTCAAGAAAAGATCCGAGAGTCAAGAGGAGTCAAGCACCAGTGGGTTAATGGTCAGGGGAAGATCCGATAAAAGAAGCTTCAAGGGTAAGAGTCAACACAGATCAAAATCAAGGTTCAAAAGAAAGTGCTACATCTGCCAATCTGAAAAGCACTTAAAAGGGACTGCCCTGAGAGGAGAAATAAGAAAGGGGATAGGGCTAGTTTCCAAAGTCAAGGCAGCTTATCACCGGATAATTCCACTGATGGGTATGAAAGCTCAGATGTATTAATGGTGTACAAAGGGATTGAAAGTGAGTCATGGATCTTAGACTCCGGGTGTTCATACCACATGACACCAAATAAGGAACTTTTCAAGGAGCTCAAGATTGAAGATCTTGGAGAAGTGAAGTTGGGTGATGACAGAACCTGCACTATACAAGGTCAGGGTATGATCAACTTGAGCTTGAACAATGGCACTACCATGGAACTACACAATATCAGGTACATTCCCCAGTTAACCAAGAATTTAATCTCATTAGGAACATTTGAAAGAGATGGATGCAGTGTAAGTTTGAAAAATGGTAAAGCTACGGTAGTAAAGGGGTCTATGGTGATGATGTCAGGGTCAAGAACGGTAATAACTTGTATGTTCTGGATGGTCAAGTAAATGTCACTGATGCTCCTATGCAAGAAAGCAATAAGTCTAGCCCTGCTAGACTATGGCATAGGAGACTAGGACATATAAGTTGCCAGGGTTAACTGAACTTAAGAAACAAGGAGTACTTAAGGGCTTAAGTGAATGTGATTTTGGATTTTGTGAGCACTGTGTGATGGGCAAATCTCACAGGGTTAAGTTCACAAAGGGAAAACAATACACAAAAGGTATCTTAGACTATGTGCATGCTGATTTGCGGGGGCCTACACAAACAGCCTCATTGGGGGGAGGTCACTATTTTCTGTCTATTATAGATGACTACTCTAGAAGGTTATGGGTGTTTATATTGAAACATAAACATGAGACCTTTAACAAGTTCAAAGAATGGAAGGTGATGGTAGAGACTCAAACAGGAAAAAGGGTGAAAAGCTTAAGGACTGACAATGGACTGGAGTTTTGTAACTCTGAGTTTACTAGGTTGTGCAATGACCAAGGAATGGCAAGACCTCTCACTGTGCCAGGCACACCCCAACAGAATGGGCTAGTAGATAGAATGAATAGAACCTTACTAGATAAAGTAAAGTGTATGCTTCATGAATCAGGCCTACCCAAACAGTTTTGGGCAGAAGCATTATCTACCTCAGCCTATCTGATAAACAGGTCACCCTCATTAGCCATTGGAATGTTGTCACCTATGGAAAAGTGGACAGGTGTAAAAACAAGTTACAGTGATCTTAAGGTATTTGGGTCACTGGCATATGCACATGTTAAGCAAGATAAACTTGAACCTACAGCAGTCAAGTGTGTGTTCTTGGGATACCCTGATCAGGTCAAAGGATATAGACTGTGGCCATTAGGAAAGGAAGGATCAAAGGTATTCATTAGCAGAAATGTGATTTTCAATGAAGATGTTAGTTTTAAAGATATCACAAAGGGATCAAGTGAATGGAATATGACCAATACAATTGATCATGGTGGTCAAATTGAGGTGGAGAATGATAGGAATGTAACAACTCCCAATTCTATGACATCTGAAAGAGCCAATTCAGATGGTAATTCTGATGGCAATACCGAAGGAATTACACAACAGACTTCCAGATCTAGTCCCTATAGCTTAGCTAGGGATAGAACTAGAAGACAAATACATCTACCTGCAAGGTACAGGACATATAATAATGAAGATCTGTCAGCCTTTGTGTTCACGGCTGCACAACAAGATAGTTGCATAGAACCTTTGTCATTCAGAGAAGCTGTCCAAGCCGTAGATAAAGAGAAATGGATAGAGGCTATGGAATATGAAATGAACTCCCTATATAAGAATGAAACTTGGGAGTTAGTAGACAAACCACCAGGGCAGAAAACAATAGATTGTAAGTGGTTGTATAAGCTAAAGGATGGAGTGCAAGGTGAACCCCCTAGATATAAGGCTAGATTGGTGGCTAAGGGGTTCACACAGAAAGCAGGAGAAGACTATAATGAGATATTCTTACCTGTGGTAAAGCATTCATCAATCAGAGTGATCCTTGCAATTACAGCTCAGTTTGATTATGAGTTGGAGCAATTAGATGTAAAGATAGCTTTTCTTCATGGGTCATTGGATAAAACCATCTACATGAAACAACCTCCAGGGTTTGAAGAGATAGGCCAGGAGGAGAAGGTTTGTCTTCTCAAAAGATCATTATATGGTCTAAAACAATCTCCTAGGCAGTGGTACCTGAGGTTTGATGACTACATTTTAAGTCATGGGTTTAAGAGGAGCTGTTATGATAATTGTGTATACTTTAAGGAGTATTCAGCTGGTGAGTTTGTGTATCTCTTGTTGTATGTTGATGATATGCTTGTGGCTTGCAAAAGTAAGGTGGAGGTTCAAGTTACAAAGCAGCTGTTAAAGAATGAATTTGACATGAAAGAGCTGGGAAATGCCAAGAAAATCTTAGGCATGGAGATTCATAGAGACAGGAAATTAAGGCTGTTGAAGTTATCTCAAGAAGGGTATGTGAAGAAAGTCTTGTGTAGTTTTGGTATGGAGACTTGCAAACCAGTCATTACTCCAATAGCTCAACATTTTAAGTTGTCTGCTAGAGATTCTCCTACTACTGAGGAAGAGATGCATCAGATGGATAAGATACCTTATGCTAATGTTGTGGGGTGTTTGATGTATTTGATGGTCTGTAAAGCTAGCGAGTGTTAAACAACTTGGTATCTTTAAAACGAACCATACATAATAAATATGTCGCAAATGCATGTTTATTATTTCATTATATATTATACGGAAAGGTTTCAAAAAAATAACTATGTGACCCGACTTGATTTTTAGTAAAATTTATACAAATACATAGATAAAGTTACCACTTTAGAAGAATTTTTAGAAAGATATATGTAGAAGTTATAAAAGAAAATTAAAAACCATCCAAAATTAATTTATATCTTAAATAATAAAAAACTAAATATGAAAAAGAAAAAATAATAATAAAATCTAATTGGTTGAAAAAGAGGGAAATGCAAGTAAAACTCATGGAAGTGGTCACTGCTGAAGGAGGAGTAAAAAATAGGCTGGGGAGGTGCAGGTGGCCTACAGCTAAATTAAATACAAAGTTTGGGTGAGTGGTATCGAACACGGGAGCTTAAGGTTGAGAGCAAGGCATGAAACTAAATAGAACAAAAGAACATGTTCTAACGTTGTGCTTGCAATAATTATACGAGACGTACGTCTCATCCAATAGTAAAAGACAAAAAGAAAAAAAAAACAATCATGCGTTAGAACTGTAGAACGTGTCATACAATATTAAAAGACAAAAAGAAAACAACCAATCATGTATTATAACTGTAGAACAAGTTTGTAAATGTGTAGCTATATAATAATTATATAAACAAACAAACAAACAAACATACCCAGTGTATCTCGCTGAAAAGCAGGGTCTGAGAAAGGTATGTGGTGGCAAGTCTTTCCTCTATCCAGAAAGATAGAGAGACCACTTCCGAAGAGACCACCGACTCGTTAACAAAGGCAGGACCCATAACAATCATAATACATATCATACAACACATAGGTAAATATCACATGCAGAATTAGATAGTGCGCACATCATAAAAAGCGACATGTGACACCCAAAAAGGATAGATGACGAAAAACTACGCCTGACGCGGGAGGTACCGCCACAAGTAACCGTAACCCGTCCCACCCACAAATCCCACTAAAAGTCCTTACTTTTTATTCGACTCCTCCACTCCCTCCTATCCTGGATCATGTGCTCAGAGAGGTGCAGGTCTATCATATCTTGTAGAAGACTAATCAAGGCTCGGCAAAACATTTGATGACTGAATAAAGACAAATTCGCAAGGCTGCTTTGTGCGAAAGACACACTCACGCGACAATTAAGTTCTCACGCGAATTGTTCATCACGCGATAGGATTTACCGCGCGACAAGCCAGTCACGCGAGAACTCTTTATTTAGTATAAATAGCTTAGTTTTCGTTTTGTAATTAAGCTTTTGATCATTTATCACTTCGGTACTGTGCGATTTCGCACAAGACCTGTAATAGGTTGCTTTTGTTCAATACAATATCATTTTGTGATCAATTCGATTCTTCTTTCAATCAAATCATGTTTACATTCCACATTTACATGATTGAGATCGTGTGTTGATTGATTCTTGGGAGAATTCACGGTTTTACAATTGGTATCAGAGCAATAGGCTCTAAAACCACGATTTGAAGAAGATTTGGATTGATTTCTACTCATTTCTGAAGCTATTCATCTTGATTACTTGAGATTCAGCTATGGCGATGTTATGCTGCTCAAATTTTGCAGTTTTGGACTGATCTGGACTGATTTAGTGGACTTTAGTCAAATTTTAATCATAATTAAGCTTCAAATTGAACTAATTTCATTAAAATCGGATTAAAATGAGTTTAATCAGACCTATTCAGTGAATTGGAGGTGACTTTCGCTTGAACAAACAGTTGGAGATTTGATTGTGCACGAAACTGGGAGTTTTCGCGTGCGAAATAATCAGTTTTCGCACAGGCAGTTATTTCACTTTCTACGCGATTTCGCTTGAAAAGTAAATTGGAATTTCGCTCGAATTAAAATCTCGCGCGAAGCATTTAGTCGCGTGAAAAAGGGTTTCGCACGAAAGAACTTCTCGCACGAAAAAAATCTGATTTTTGACTTTCTGATCAAAATGTCTTCAACAACACCGAATCTAAAGCATCTTACTGCTTCTCTTCATCTTGATACTGAAATTGGTACTGGAAACAAGCCACCGAGACTTCTCTGTGAAGACGATTATGCAGATTGGGCGTACCGGTTTGAGAATCATGTTATTTACACGGAACCTAAGATGTGGAGGTCGATTCAGTATGGTCCGTATATTCCCATGTACCAGAATGACAAAGGGGAAATGGTCAAGAAACCAGAACATTTACGGGACGAAGATGACATGAAGAGGTTAGAGCTTGATGATAAAGCTTATGCTGCCATTACTATGGCATTGACTACTGAAATTTCACAAAAGTTCAAAGAGTTCAGAGGTGCAAAGGTGTTATGGAATGCACTTGAAACTCAGATCATGGGCAATAAAGATATGAAGGAAAGCAAAAAGGATATGTTGAATCAAGAATTCAACATGTTTAATCATATTATTGGTGAAGAGTTGGAAGCTCAGATTGCCAGGTTTGTTAGACTGGTAACTAAAATGAAGAGTGCTGGTATTACTCTGGAACCAATCACGGTGAACAAGAAGCTGCTAAATTCACTTCCATACAGTTGGAATAACAACTGTACACTGATCAAGAGAACCAAAGACTTGCATACTCTTCAGTTGACTGATCTCATTTCAACTATCAAGTCTTATGAAATGGACGATAAGCAGCGAGCTGCTAATCATCTAAGTTCTCTGGGTGCTGAAGGAACTGCTCTTTATGCAAAAATGGCTAGTAATCCTAATTACTATGTCAGTTATACCCAAATGTGTCAGCAACAACAAACTGGAAGTTCAGCATCTTCTTATATGCAACCTGCAATGAATCCTCAACTTCAAGTTCCAGCTGCTCAACACTATTCCCCCATCATCCATCAACAAATCTCTCAAACTCAAGCTTCTCATAGTGGTCAACATGCTTATGTTGCTACCACAAATCCTTCAAAGCCGACAATCTAGATTGCTGAAGAACATCTTGCCCTATTCACTACATTCATGTCAAGCTATGAAGCTTTTATGGCTGGAAGACTCACTGCTCCTAATGTCTTGGTTGATGATCTTCAACAAGTTAATCCTGATGATGTTGAAGAAAATGACATCAAGTATCAAATGGCCATGGTGGTATACAGGGCGAAAAACTTTGCTAGACGTACTGGGAGAAAGATGTTTGGGGTAAACAACTCTAGTAAAATTGGCTTTGACAAGTCCAACCTGAGATGTTACTTTGTGACAAGCCAGGTCATTTCGCTAGAGAATGTACTGAACCCAAGAAGGGTCAAGCTGATGGTTCAAAAAGAATGGTGATAGTGGAGATTGAGTCAAAGAAAGACAAAGCAAGTTCTTCAGGTGATAACAAAGCGTTGGTTTCACAAACTAATGCTGAATATGACTGGTCAGATCAAATGGATGCTCTTGATCTGACATTGTCTACTGCATTCATTGCCAAGATTGTTACTGAACCTGAAGAAGAGGAGAATTTATTTGCTGAGTTTGTTTCTGATGAGCTAATGGAAGGTTTGTTTGCTGAGAAAGAAGAGGAGAATATGGAAGTTGAAGAAGAAAAGGAGAAAGTTGAAGAGGAGAAGGTGAAAGTTAAAGAAGTGAAGGTGAAAGTTGAAGAAGTGAAGGAGAAAGTTAAAGGAGAGAAAGAGAAAGTTGTGAAGAAACATCAGGATGAGAAGGTTGCTAAGGAAAGGATTGTGATTGAAGAGTACACTATCGAGCCTCCAGTCAAATACCAATGTAATGATTCAAAGACTGTTGACGTTGCTCCAGTGGAAGAAAAAGCTGCTGCTATAAAGGCTTTTATGGTCAAGAAGGTAGAAGAGACTGAAGGGGAAACTTCTGAACCAAAGGTATATAATGGTTTATGCACAAATTCATGTGTTGAGAAAGTTCAAAGATATAGAGTTCATAACGAAAACTTGATAATGGAAGTTGAAAAACTTCAATATCAAGCTCGAAAACACAAATCAAATGAAAAGATTTTCAAAGAAAAACTTGAAGGTTTAAACAATACAGTATATAATTTACAATTAAATCTTCATGATAAAGAATGCACAAATAATGATTTGACAAATAGAAACAATGAACTCGCCTTAGAAATTAATAGACTCAACAGTGAACTAGCCTCGGCTAAATTGATTGTTGAAAAATTTGAACTTTCATCAACTATGATTGAAGGAATTATCAAGTCACAAATGATACAGAAGATAAAAGGAGGAAAATGCGGTGTTGGATTTTCAAACATTGCTCCTCCAATTAATCATGATTATTCATGTTTACCTTCATCTGATGTCATTTCTGATTCTGATATGGTATATGGGATAGGTTTCTCTCCATCTCTAGACTTAAAACCTTTAGCTAAAGTAAATCTTTCTGTTGATCCTATCATAATAACAAAACCTAAACAATCAACTGAAAATTTTTTTGCAGATCATGTGAAGGTAGACGGGTTGGTTGAAGAATGGGAAACTGATAGTGAGAAAGAAAATGAGAGTGATAGTTTGAAAAATAAGAATGTAAAAGTTTTAAGATCTATGTGTAATCAAACTTTGTCAGGATATGAAAAGACTGTTGATTTGAATGAGATTAAATCAAATAGTAAATGTAATTTGAATGCAAATCAGAGGGAAAATCAGAAAGAAAAACTTGAAAAAGACTTTAAAAGTAGATTTGTTTCTAAAGGTTTAATTGAAAATGAAGAGCATATTTTTAAAGAAACGAATTCTCAATTCTTTAAAAATAAACTTCATTATAATGCTAACCTTGTGAATCAAGATATTTGTAGCCCAGATTTGCAAGTGAATGATCTTTCTGCATTCAATCTGAAAATTCAAAAGCCTGGTCCTTCTCCAGCACCAATTCGCATATCAAAGCCTGGTCCTTCTCCAGCACCAATTCGTATATCAAAGCCTGGTCCTACTCCAGCAAAGTCTAAGACTGGTCCTATTCCAGCATCATCAGTTCCAAAAGTCACAACTGCTAAATCTCAAATCCAAAGTGGTCATATTTCAACAATTTCCTCGAATTTGCAAAAGATGAACAACCAATTATCAAATGAAGCAAGGATTCGAGAGACTGTGCAGAATGTTAAACCCAAAAGTCAATCTGACTTTGGTTTTTATGACAATTTTCAAAATTGTCATCCACAGTTTGTTTTCCACACACAACAAAGGAAATGTTATCAGTGTGGAAACATAAATCATTTGGCAAACAATTGTCCTTTTCGACAAAAATCACTAAGCAAACAACGATTTCATAATTCTATTACTCATAATAGAAAATTGTTTTTCACTCGTGGAAAATTTTCAAAACATATGAAATCAAAAGTTGCTAATGATTTTAATGTCAACAAGAATAAGAGTTTGAATAATAATTTAAAAGAAAACATCAAGGTGAAAAGTGTAAATAAAAAGGCTGATGTGCAAAACAAATATAATAATCTCAAATCATTTTGTCTTGCTGCAACACATAGTATGCTCAAGTCATGTTTGACTTGGGTACCAAAATCTAAGTAATTTTGTTACTTACGCAGGGACAACCGCAAAAGAATATTGAAAGCCTTTGGCATGTAGATAGCGGTTGTTCAAGACATATGACTGGGAACTTATCATTACTGCAAGATGTTCAGTCATATAATGGTGGAAGAGTGACTTTCGCAGGAGACAAAGGAGGTCGTATAACCAAGCGTGGTACAGTTACTAATGGTGTCCTTAGCTTTGAAAGTGTGAACTTTGCTGAGGAATTAAAACATAACCTGTTAAGTGTGTCTCAAATTTGTGACAAACAATATTCTACACACTTCACTAACAAAGAATGCTTAATCATAAAACCGGGTTTTGTTATTCCTAATGAATGGGTTTTGATGAGGACTCCGAGAGACAATGACACATATCTTCTTGATATGCATTGTTCAAATTCTTTGGTAACTGCTTCTTCCTTATTGTCTAAAGCCTCGGAGAATGATTCCATGTTATGGCATCGTCGGCTAGGACATGTCAATCTTAAAAATATGAACAAATTGGTACGTGGAAATCATGTCATTGGTTTACCAGAAAAAGAATTTCAATTAATTGAACATTATTTGTCGTGTTCAAAGGGTAAACAACATAAACTTCCTCACAAACCAATTGCACACAACTCAATCGAATCAATCTTACAACTCTTACACAAGGATCTTTTTGGTCCAGTGAGTGTTTTAAGTTTGGGTCGAAGATCTTACTGTTTGGTTGTTACTGATGACTTTTCTAGATTTACTTGGGTGTTTTTCTTAGCATCTAAAGATGAAACTCCACACCTTTTGATCAAGTTCATTAATTTGGTGGAGAATCAGACGGATACAAAGGTAAAATGCATCTGAAGTGACAATGGGATAGAGTTTTGCAATCAAACTCTGAATGAGTTTTGTGAATCCAAGGGAATTGCTAGACAATTTAGTGCTGCTGGCACTCCACAACAGAATGGGGTTGCAGAAAGAAGGAATAGAACATTGATTGAAGCTGCTAGAACTATGATATCTGCTGCCAAATTACCTTTATTCTTTTGGGCTGAAGCAGTAAATACTGCATGTTATGTTCAGAATCGTGTTTTAGTCAACAAAAGATTAAATAAGACTCCATATGAAATATTTTATAAACACAAACCCAAAGTTAAATATTTTAAAGCCTTTGGTTGTTGTTGCACTTTGTTGCATACAACTGAATCATCTTCAAAATTTTCTAAAAGGGCTGATGAATGTTACTTTGTGGGATATGCTGCTAATAAAGTTGCATATCGAGTTTATAATAAAAGAACTAGACAAATAATTGAGTCATTTAACATTGATTGGCACGAGCTTAACATAACTGATGCAGGTTCAGCTCCTTCATGGGTTTATGATTATGAATCTTTGTTCATAAATTTTAAAATCTCTAAACCTTCGTCTGCAGATTCTCATTCTCAAGCAATATCATTGGAGAACAAAATCATTGAGGAACTTCCATCTTTGATATCTGATGATTCTGCTGTTGCTTCATCATCCAAAGATATTCCTACAGCTTCCGTACAGTATCTGAATGTTCTGAGTCATTAGATGTTCCTTCAGAACAAATTCCTAACCAGGAGCTGGAAGAATCATTGAGTTCACCTTTATCTGCATCTTCTTCAGAAACTATGGATACACCGATCGAAGTCATTCAAGTTCCATTTGCAGAATCTCCAAATGTGTCTACTGTCTCTGAAAATCCTATTTCAGATGACACACTTGAAGAAAATATTGTGTATCAATCTCGACAATCTGAAGAAGTTCTTGATAATGTTGAACACATTACTAATTTGGAAGATGGGATGGTTGCAGATGATATTCCTCAATTAAGAATACATAAAACTCATCCTACTGAGGCAATCATTGGTCCATTGCATGAAGGTGTAATTACCAGAAGTCGATCAGGAGCAATCAACACTTGCCTATATGCTTGCTTTCTATCACAAATAGTGCCCAAGAATGTGGAAATGGCAGTTAAGGAAAACAGTTGGATAGAAGCTACACAAGATGAGTTGATGCAGTTTAAGAAGCTGAATGTTTGGCATCTTGTTGAACTTCCAAAGGATAAGCTTCCGATTGGAACAAAGTGGATATTTCGAAACAAGACGGATGAAAAAGGTGTTATCGTTCGGAATAAAGCACGTCTTGTGGTGCAGGGATTCTATCAAGTTGAAGGATTGGATTATGAAGAAGTGTATGCTCCAGTTGCAAGACTTGAAGCAATACACATATTCTTAGCCTTTACTTCATACATGAACATCAAGGTGTATCAGATGGATGTTAAAACTGCATTTTTATACGGGGAAATGAAGGAAGAAACCTATGTTTGTCAGCCTCTAGGATTTGAAGATCCAGATCATCCTGATTATGTTTACAAGTTGGATAAGGCATTATATGGTCTACATCAAGCACCTCGTGCTTGGTATGCAACTCTGACTGAACATTTGCTTGCAAATGGTTATTCACGAGGCGCAATTGATCAAACCTTATTCATTCGTAAATCAGGCGATGACATTATTCTGGTTCAAATATATGTCGATGATATTATTTTTGGTTCTACAAATGATAGTATGTGCACGGAGTTTGAAGAGGTGATGAAGAAGAAATTTGAGATGAGTTCTCTTGGGGAAATTTCCTTTTTCTTGGGTATTCAAGTTACTCAATCTGAAACTGGTATTCTCATTCATCAAGAAAAGTATGTTCAGACTATTCTTGAGAAATACAAGTTTCAAGATTCCAAAGTAGCTACAACTCCAATGGCTTCTCGTCCTACTCTTACTCCAGATCCATTAGGAGAATCAGTTGATCAACATCTGTATAGATAATTATTGGTTCCCTCATGTATCTCACTGCAAGCAGGCCGGATATCATGTTCCCTGTTTGTCAGTGTGCCCGCTATCAAAGTGATCCAAAGGAATCACACATGAAAGCTGTCAAGCGGATTTTCAAGTATCTCAAGGGTCAACCCAAACTTGGTTTTGGTATCCTGAAATTCCGATTTCAATTTATTTGCTTATACTAACAGTGATTATGGTGGTTGTAATTTAGACAGGAAATCGATCACAGGAGGATGTCAATTCTTGGGCAACCGACTCATTTCTTGGCAGTGTAAAAAGCAGAACACTGTATCCACATCCACTGCCGAAGCTGAATATGTGGCTGCATCGAGCTGTTGTTCCCAGCTTGTCTGGATTCAACAACAACTTCTCGATTATGGCCTCAACATTTATGACACACCTATTTGGTGTGACAATACGGCAGTTCTGAACATCGTGAAAAATCCCATTCAACACTCCAAATTAAACACATTGACATCCGCATCCATTTTATCCATGACTGTTTTAATCGAAAACTTATTCATTTAAAACAAGTACCGTCAACTGAAAACATTGCTGATTTATTTACAAAGGCATTTGATCATTCTCGATTTGATTTCCTTGTGCAATCATTGGGAATGATTAATTTTGGATAAATTGGTTTAATGAATCTTCACAAAAAGATTTTTCATTTTTTTAATAACAAATAAAATTGTAATTGTTTCTTTTTCTTTAAAAGGACAATCATAATTTTAGGGGGAGAAATTAGAAAACAAGTTGTGAAAATATTTTTGGTTTTAGGGGGAGTTAAAATCAAAGGATTGAAAAATACAAAGAAAAGAAAAGAAAAGAATTTTCATACTAAATGAGAAATGATATTACAAAGTTCTAAAAGAGTCTAAGTACTTTCAAAGGCTTAAATACGAATAGACTTGGATTATGATTGATGTGTCGATAGGCTTTGCTTTCAGAAATGAAAAGATCATAATTGAGTGATTACACTTGAATTAAAGAGATATGAATTAGTGGGGAACATATCAGGATTCTGTGACAATGACAAAAATGTTCTAACACAGACTGAGAGATATAATCTTGTCATACTCAAGCCTGTATGTGTTTGATTCAGTGATTATCATAACTATATATATATATATAAAAGATAAAAATACAAAAGACAAAAAGAAAGAAAGAAAAATAAAAAGAAAATAATTGAGCAAAAAGATACCAACAAAGGCCATATAGGATATAAGATGCCAAGATGCACAACAAATCAAAAAGATATGTCTAAAGACATACATACTATATGGTATATATTTTCTATTTTGAGAATATTTTCTGACCATGGAAGGCAAAATCAAAAGATGGGGCATGTAAGTACGGATGGCTTGTAAGTCCTAAACATCTTGAGAGGGCAGACGTAAGTCCAGATGGCTGTCAATAAGTCCTTAAACTTGTTAATATTCCGGGTTAAGAAATAGTTCTCAGGCTAGTTATGCTCAAATAGTTATATTTTAGAAATAAACAAATGGTATCACTGATCAACAATACATGGTTTAAGTCAAATTGGGGTGACTTGAAATCTCGACAGTGTCTTGAAGAATAATAATAATTATATTACAGAAGTTCTGATTGTAGGATCCACTGACTTATATTAAATAAACACAAAACATGATATATATCACTCATTATGTTTCTGACTAAAACCTGAAGTATAAGTTTAAAAGGACAAAAGATATTGACAATCAACTTAACCAGTTAGTTTAAATAAAGCCGGACAGAGTCTTAACTTGATAAAGAACTATATGATCTCATTATGAAAATTCTTACAAAACAAACAAATCCGATCTTGATTCTTTAATTGTTTTTATTATTTTGTTATTTTGTGTGTATGTGTTTTTCATTTTAATTTTGTGTAGTTTTATTTTTAAGACAAATAAATAACAAATAAATTTTGAAAATTGAAGATTCATTAAATTAATTGATCACTTGGTAAATAAAACTTTATGTTGACATAAATAATTGAGAATAAAAGGTTTGAAAGTTTTGAAAAATAAGAAAAATTTTAAAAGTTGAAAAATTTTGAAAAATTTGAAAAACTTTTCTTTTCGCGCGAAATGGAGAAGTCAAGCGAAAAGGCTGTCTCGCGAAATGACTTGTCACGTGATATATCTGGGTTTAAATACCACAGGAACTTAGACGAAATCATTTTTCGCTCACACCTTATCCGAAAAACATTTTCGCTTCCCATCCGAAAAGCCCTTTCGCTTATTATCCGAAAACTGAATTCGCTTGCACTCAATACTTCAAACAGAAATCAATTCACTCTTGTTTAGCATTCTGAAACATCACGCAGTTTTCATTACATACATAGAGTGATTTAAAGGTATAATATGATTGATATGGTTACTGTAGCGATGCAATGCTAAGGGGAACTTAACAACTTTGAAATAAAATCTAATAAATAAACTTAAAATGTTGAAATTGAAAGATGAAATCGACATAATAGACTTAGGCGACAGTGATGGAATGAATTTCATGGATTAAAATTGTGTTTTGAAATGTTAATTTGAAGTTGGGGTGTGCGAATCGCACAAGGATACTGAACAGACGCGAAAGTGAGATTTCGCGTGAGAAAATATTTCGCTTGAAATCTTTTCTCGCGTGAAAATTGTTCTCGCGTGAAACCTATTTTCGCATGATAGGATTTTCGCATGAAACTTGTGTTTCGCATAAAGTGTCACTTTCGCATGGAATTCATTTTCGCGTGAAAGGAATTATCGCATGAATAAGCTTTCACTTGATAGAGTATTTTTGAAAAATTTTTCTAAGTGTCTAATTGTTTTGTTTTGCACAAATGGTATTATCACATAAACTTGGTCTTTGTTTGATAAAACTTAATTGCTAAATCTTTACAAATGTCTAATACATTTAGTACGAATGAACAATTTAATGTTGTAATTTAGTCTAAGTGTAGACAATGTTTTGGTGTATAATTAAGTTAATTTGAAGTGTTCTAATCATGAGTTTTTGTGACAATGCAGATGGCACAAATGATTTTCAATAAAAATCATAATTGTGTTGCATACTTAGATGATGTTCCAGAAGGAAAGGAACTGTTTTCATCGATGATCGAAGGACTGAAGAATTCATGCATTGTTTATGCCATATCTGCTGATCCAGCCATATATTCTGAGCTGATAGATTTTTCTGGAGCACTGCTGCTCTAAAAAAAGACCAAGCTGGTAATCAAGTTATCACTGCTACTGTCAAGGATAATAGAGTGACAGTTTCCCAATCTATACTGAACCGAGTTCTTCTGTTTGATGACCAAGATGGTGCACCAACACGACTGGATGATGATGTAGTGATTGACTGTCTGACTCGTATGGGATATGAGTACAGATATCCCAGTCTGGAAAAGAAATGGCTACCACCGTATTGGAAGTATCTTTTTCATGTGGTGATTCATTGTTTGAGCAATCTTAAAGCTGGCATGGATAGTTTGAGTGCTGTTTTTGGCTCCTTATTAGTATCTCTGGTTGATGATCTACCTTTCAGTATCTCTGGAGTAATCTTTCAGGAGATGGTCAAAAACGCCACAACCAATCCAGAAGGAAGTTTATTATGTACCCTAGATTTGTCCAGCTGGTGATCAATGATGCTTTTCCTGAGCTTGCCACTCAGAGGTCTCCTAAATACTTGTACAGACTATTAAGAAGGAGATTTTCACACATCTCACTGGAGCAAGAGGTAACAAATGCTCTGGTGAAAGTTTTGTAAAGATTGGAAAGTTTTCTGAGATAGAGGAAGATGCTGGTGGGTTAGGAGGAACTACTCAATCTGAAGAAGCACAGACTGGCACGTCTGCATCTGGTTCTAGAGACGATTTAGACGAGGAGATTGAAAAGTTATTTGAGGATGAGCCTGTAAATGAAGAAAGAATGGAAGGAATAGTTCATTCTGCTTCCAGTTCAGAGACAGCTAGTGATCAAATAGGGAATGTTCCCTATGTGATCCAAACTGATCAAACACCATCTACTCCAACCTCTTCAAGACCTAATGATGAAGACAGGGATACGGATTATGTAGCGGAGGATTCTCCTAGTACTTCAATGAGGAGAAAACGTATGGCAAAGAAGAGAGATTTCCCGGCAAGAAAAAGAGGTCGAGGTATTATTCCCAGGAGACCACGAACTCATGTGGTTATTACTGAGTCTGAACAAGAGCAGACTGCTGTTGAGACTAATTCTGCTCCTGAAATAGAAACAGTTCCTGTTTCTGAAGCAGCTAATATTTCTGAATCTGGTTTCTCTACTCCTCCTAGACCAGAAAATCTGGAATTTGATGTTGACTCGTTTTTGAATACTCCTCCAGATTTTCAAGGGAGAGAAGAATCAACCAGTACTCCTCGTTCAATAACACTAGAAGAAAGAGTAAAGAACTTGGAGAAAGAAAGTTTTAAGAATGTTAAGTTGATTGCTGAATTGAAAAGGGATAATGAAGAAAAGACAAATCTGATTAACATGATTCATCTTGACTCAGCAATTAAAGACACAAGAATAGTCTCTCTCGAACAACAAATGAAGAGCTTGTTTGATTATTCTTCAGGGTTGGAGAAACAGCTGAATGAGCTTAGAGAATTTATATCTCAGACTTATTTTCATCAACCACCTGTCTTAAGGTCTACTACGGTGATTGGAGAGTCAAGTAGGCGTTCTCCAAGCCCATCCCCTGCTGAAACTGTTCCAGAAAAAGAAACGGTCAACGAAGCTCAAACTTCTAATGAACAGCCAAGTGTTAGTACTACTGAAGATGTTCCAATTTCATCTGAAGTACCTATCATTGAAACTTTCACTTCTACAGCTTTCGTTGAGCCAGAACATATGATTTCTTTACCTGTTGTTAATGAAGAAGATGTTGAGGATTTGATTGACTATGATGATTCAGGAGATGATGATGTTGATGATGATGAGGATGATAATGACAATGATGATGATGATGATGATGATGATGGAGATAATGGTGGAAATGATGGAGGTAATGATGATGGAAATAATAATGATGATGATGGAGGTGATGCTGCAGGATTATCTTCGAATCCAACTGGTGATACTAACACTGATAATGTCAATCGACCAAGTGTTAGTGATCCGGAAGGATATGATCCACTTGACCCAGCTACTGAAAGCTTATATGAAAAGGAACTATATTCATTTCAAAAATCTTCATCAGGTGTTATTCAAAGATATTAATCTTGAAGAAGGAGAAATCCCTACTGAGACTGTGAGTGGTTCAACTCCTGCTGTTTCAACCAAGAAAGATTCTACTGGTCAAATTGCATTATACACTAGAGGAGGCTTAATGTTCAAAGCACCACCACCACCTACTGAAGCTCATTTTCTGTTTATTTCAAAGCCAAAGCAGAAGTATGGTGAAATGTCTCATGTTATCAGTTGGGGTTATGATGGAGAGAAAAGGTTGTATGTGATAAAACGAAAGAATGGAGAAATCAATTATCTAAAGAGCACACAAGACTTTCATACTCTACGTGCTGCTGATCTCTACTCCATGGGTAAAGCTCCGTTTTTCAATGAAAGTAACCACAGTGAAGCTGAATGATAAGATCAATGATACGAAGGGAGATGCGAACAAACTTCAAGGACTTTAAAACTGCCAAATCAAAGGTGATTGATGACTCTACAAGAATAGATGAAAAGACTAAAGCTCCAATGAAAATAAGAGTCTATCAACATCCAAAATTCGTCAGAAAAGTCCCAGTGCACGCTCCTGTTCCTCCTAATTCTTTGAAGCAATTACTTTCATGGAGATGTGAGAAGGATTCAGGTCATGCTATGATCAGATGTACTGACAGGTCATTTAGAATCATTGATCCAGCTGACTTAATGAAGTTTGGCAAAGACGACTTAATCAAGCTCTTACACTGCCCCATTTCAGCTGATGAGTCAGGTTATTTTTTATCTTGCCAATATGTGTGGATGACGGATCGAATCCTTCGGAACAAATGGTATGCTTATTCAGGATCTTACAAGAAGGCTAACGTTGATTTTGATTGATTATGTTTCACCGAGCCTAGGGGGAGATTGTAGAAGACTAATCAAGGCTCAGCAAAACATTTGATGACTGAATAAAGACAAATTCGCAAGGCTGCTTTATGCGAAAGACACACTCACGCGACAATTAAGTTCTCACGCGAATTGTTCATCCACGCGATAGGATTTACCGCGCGACAAGCCAGTCGCGCGAGAACTCTTTGTTTAGTATAAATAGCTTAGTTTTCGTTTTGTAATTAAGCTTTTGATCATTTATCACTTCAGTACTGTACGATTTCGCACAAGACCTGTAATAGGTTGCTTTTGTTCAATACAATATCATTTTGTGATCAATTCGATTCTTCTTTCAATCCAATCATGTTTACATTCCGCATTTACATGATTGAGATCGTGTGTTGATTGATTCTTGGGAGAATTCATGGTTTTACATATCTCGCCTAATAATCTCATCCAAGTCAACCTAGGTCTACCTCTACTCCTCCTACCCTCTACGTTGATGTTCACTACTACTCTAACAGGTGCTGCCATCGTTCTCCTCTTCACGTGCCCAAACCATCTTAGTCTTCCCTCTCGTATTTTATCTGTGATACATGCCCCTCTAGCCTCTGGCGAAAGACGTCATTTCTGATCCTATCCAATCTTGTGTGTCCACACATCCACCTCAGCATTCGCATTTCTGCGACCTTTATTTGTCTCTCTTGCGATTTCTTTACGGCCCAACAATCTGTTCCGTATAGCATAGTTGGACGTACTGCCATTCTGTATAGTTTTCCCTTTAGTTTTGGTGGGAACCTCTTATCACACAGAATCCCTGATGCTGCTTTCCACTTGCACCATCCTGATTGCACACGGTGGGCTACATCGCTGTGTATCTCTCCGTCTTCCTGTATATACGAGCCAAGGTATTTGAACTACATGTCCGAGGGACCGCCATGCCCTGTATACTTATTTGGGTGTCCTCTTCGGCCTCACCACTAAAGTTACAATGCATGTATTCTGTCTTAGAGCGACTTATCCTTAAGCCCCTGCGTTCTAGTGCTGCTCTCCACTGTTCTAATCTCTCGTTCAGCACCGTCTTAGATTCTGATATTAAGACAATATCATCCGCAAACAGCATACACCATGGGACTGGCTCTTGTATAGACTTGGTCATCTCGTCCAACACTACTGTGAAGAGGAATGGGCTCAATGCTGATCCTTGGTGGAGTCCCACTTCCACCGGAAGAAGTCTGTGTCTCCGACAGGTGCTCGTACACACGTTTTTGCCCCGTCATACATATCCTATATTATTTTGATATACCTCTCTGGTACCCTTCTAATTCGTAGACTTTCCCAGATGAGTTTCCGCGGCACACTGTCATAAGCTTTTTCTAGGTCAATGAATACCATATGTACGTACATATATATAATAATTATATATAAATAGAAAAAATGAATGTACGTACATAACTAGATAAATGATAAACGAGCCAAAACCCGAGCCAAAACTGGAGCTTAATATTAATATGTAAGATTATCCACGTTGTTAGAATTTTTTTTTTTTCTTTTTTTATATTTATTTAAAGGCCAAAAAAAACTTTTATTTCTTCATAGACTAACAAAAAGTTAGTCAAACATTACATACACCAAAAGTTTTAAATTAGTACACCAAACTAGATTCATTAAAAATGCATCATTGATCTCATGATAATGTTTGATTTTTTGTTCGGTGCTTTAGACAAAGATAACCTAGAGCCAAAACCTGAGCCGTAAATCAATCAATCAATCAATCAATCAATCAATAGAATTCTCTTTCTCTCTCTTGGAATGGACGGCGACGGAGGGGAGCTGGGAAATGCAAGGACGGTGACGGAGGGGAGCTGGGAAGTGCAAGGACGGCAAAGGAAGGCGGAGAAAAAGGAAATTATCACTACTTTCTTCATATCTAACCTGCCTTATGGATGTGTCAATCTACATCTTTGGAGGACATTTCAAGGATTAGAAAAGATGAGGGATGCTTTTGTTCCGTTTAAAAAGGGGAAGTTTGGAAATGTATTCGTTTTTATATGGTTTGCGGATGTGTCAAACATTAGGGAGTTCCTGGTGGCTTTGAACAAAGTGAGGATGGATGATCGCATCATCTCAGCTAGTGTTGCGAGATTCTCTCGGAACTTTACTGTTAGAGGTGGGAGAATTTTAGATCTTCGTCAACCGATGAAGATTAAGGAGAAGTCTGGGATGCCTTCTAACTCTAGGATTCCAAGCGCTCGATCCTATTCTGAGAATGCCAATCCTGTCTGTAAAGAAGGGGTATCGTATAAACAAGCCTTACTTGCTGATGGTATGGAAGAAAATCTCAGGGTGGTGGCTATTGAATCGGTCCCTATTCCGGCCTCTGATGCTTGGAATTCGGTGTCTCTTTGGGGTGAAACTAAAAACCTTTCTTGCCTTGAAAATCTGAGATGGTTTTTTGATACGGCGGGATATCCAGAGGTGGAGCTCAAGTATTTGGGGGATTTGTGTGTCATGATTGTATTTCCTACAAGAATTATGGCGAGGCAGTTTCTTAATTCGGGCCAAGCGACTTGGCAGTTGTGGTTTAAGTCGCTTACGGAATGGGACGGAAAGAGAAAGGTCGACAATAGGTTAGCTTGGCTATCCATTAGGGGTATCCCTCCGGTTCTGTGGGACTCCTTGGTGGTGGATCGGGTGGGATAACTTTTTGGCAAGGTTGTCATGAACTCGGAAGTGTCTTTGTTGAATTCTAATATCTCTGTTGCGAAATGTTGTGTTTTAACCCAGGAGGGATGAAATATTAAAGAAAAACTAAAACTTTCCTGGAAGGGCTTCGAAGCAATTATCTGGGTTTCAGAGGACAGATTTGATTGGAGTCCTGATTTTACTTCGTCTATTCTGGATTCGATGGAGGCTTGCGGGGATGAGGAGTCTGAGAATTATGTCTCGGATTCCGATTCTATTCTCCGATGTAATGAAGAGGGTGAGGCGGTGAATATTGATCAGGTTGGCTCTGCGGCGGAGAGTCGGAAGGAGGAGCAAGAAGTTGTGCAGTCGCCGGCGGAAGATGGATCGCCTAAACACTGCGATGGTAAAGGGGCTCGAGGTCTTTGGTTAAAGAGAGTGGTGAGTTCCAAGATGGTAAAAGGGGCTCGAGGTCTTTGGTTAATGAGAGTGGTGAGTTCCAAGATGGTAGGGTGGATAAGGAAGAAAGGAATGTCATGCACGTGGGGCAGGTAGTGGGAGAAAAGGTGATGGGCTGCATTCATAATTGTGGGCCTATCGAAGGTGGTGGTTTTATTTGTTCCGGTTGCTGTAGGCCTGCTGGGCCTGGTGAGGGCTTGGATCCCGTCAATGATGGCACGATAATTTCTTCCTCCCTGGATCTAAATAGATCGTGTAGATCCTCCCTCCTCCGAAATCAAAAGACAAAAATCCCTGCATGACGGCTCCGGTGGGTGGTAAGCAAAGACAGAAAAATAGGGCTTTATTGATGAAGATGAAAGATGCCTTATGGGTGAAGAAAAAAAGGATTGCGAAGACAGGAGGTATCAAATCGATATCTTCCGTTTCTAAGGAAGTCGGGGAATCAGAGTGTAGTAGATCTAATAGTAAAGATGAAGGGATACTCCAAACGGTTGATTTAGGAGTTGAGATTGGGTATAAATTGCATGATCATTCGGCTTTGGTTAAGGATGTGGTGGAAGGGGTAGGAGGAGATATCAGTTTCCAATGAATTGGCTCTCAATTAACATTAGAGGAGCTAGAGGTAGTTCCAAAAAATCGTGGGTGCAAGGGATCAAAAAGGAATTCAATGTGAGTTTTATTGCCTTACAGGAATCTAAATTCGAGGTGGCGGAGGCTAAGAATATCTCTGGCTTCTGGGGTAAATCGGCCATTGCTTTTGATTTCATTCCGTCGGAAGGTATGTCGGGTGGGTTGATTTCTATGTGGGACCCGGTTAAGTTTCATGTTAAACGGGTTATAAAGAATAGGTACTTTTTGGTTACCATTGGGAATTGCCATGGGTGTGATTCGGATGTGAGCGTGGTGAATGTCTATGCTCCTCAGTGTCAATCGGGTAAACTGGTTCTGTGGGGTGAGATTGCTAGGTTGAAAGAGGAGGTGGGGGGTATTTGGATTGTGGTTGGTGATTTCAACGTCGTTAGGCATGCTGGGGAAAGGCTCAACTCTATTTTTTGTTCGTCTAGTGCTGATGCCTTTAATGATTTTATTCTTAATTCTGGGCTGCTTGATTTTAATACGGGGGGTGGAAAGTTCACGTATGTTTTGGATGATGGTTCTAAAATGAGTAAATTGGATAGATTTCTGGTCTGTGGGGGATTCAAAGGGTTGTGGCCGGAGGCGTGTGTCACGGTCCTCCCTAGGAGATGTTCGGATCATCGCCCTATTCTGTTGAAAACGTTGGCGTTTGATTTTGGGCCTTATCCGTTTAGATGCTTCAACTCTTGGTTAGATATCCCGGGTTTTATGGAAGTTGTCTCAAAAGCTTATAGCGATGCGGTGGTTCACGGTCCCCGGATCTTAGATTTATGATGAAATTGAAGACCGTTAAGTGTGCAATTAAGGAATGGAGGAGAACGGAGAAAATTAAAGAAGAAGATTTGTTGGCTCAGACTCATAATAAGATCAATGATTTGGAGATTTTGGCTGAATCAAAGGGATCTCACCGAGGCTGAGTTTAAAGAGAGAGCAAATTGGATCAAGGAGGTGGCTGAGCTTGAGAAGAGAAAACTTTGTGATCTCAAGCAGAAGGCTAGGGTGAAATGGGTGACGGATGGTGATGAAATTCAGCTTATTTCATTCCTCCCTGAAGATTAATCAAAACTTATCTCGTATTTCTGGTATTATGCTTAATGGGATTTGGGAATCGGATCCCTCTATTATTAAAAAGGAGTTCTTCGACCAGTTTAGGTCTCGGTTTGTGGAGAATATTCAATCTCGTCCGCAGTATGTAAGCTCTGAATTCAAGCGGCTATCGGATAGTGATTAGTATAGCTTAGTGGCGCCTTTCACGATTGAGGAGATTAAATCGGCTGTTTGGGACTGTGGAGGGGATAAAGCTCCCGGCCCCGATGGCTTCAATTTTAATTTTATTAAGAAATTCTGGTCTATTTTTGCGGAGGATGTCAAAGATGCTTTAGAGTATTACCACGCCGGAGGCCCTGTGAGTAATGGTTGCAACTCTGCCTTTATTGCGATCATTCCGAAAATTCGAGACCCCCTCACCCCTGGGGATTTTCGGCCTATTAGCCTTGTGGGTTGTCTAAGGAAAATAATGTCTAAAGTGATGGCGAATAGATTAAAAAGGTTATCGGTTCTGTTATTATTGCAGAGCAAACGGCTTGCATTGCTGGCAGGAGTATCCTTGACGATCCGATGATCGCAAATGAGACGTTGGCGTGGCTCAAGGCGGTTAAGCATAAAGGTCTAATGTTCAAAGTTGATTTTCAGAAGGCGTATGATACGGTGAGCTGATCGTTTTTGGACTCTATAATGGAGCAAATGGGTTTCCCGGAGACGTGGAGATTATGGGTTAGAAATGGCCTAAAATCTTCCAAGTCCTCGATTCTGATCAATGGGATTCCTGTAAAACCGTGGAATTCTCCCAGAAACAATCAAAACCCGATCTCAATCATGTGAATGCGGAATGTAAACATGATTGGAATGAAAGAAGAATCGAATTGATATTGTATTGAACAAAAACAACCTATTACAGGTCTTGTGCGAAATCACACAGTACAATAGTGAAATATGATCAAAAGCTTAATTACAAAACAAAAACTAAGCTATTTATACTAAACAAACAATTCTCGCGTGACAGGCTTGTCGCGCGGCTAATCCTTTCGCGTGGAAGTCCTTCTTGCGTGAGAGCTTCATTTCACGTAAAACTGTCTTTCGCTTGACATCTTTAGTTTTCGGAGTCTGTTGTTTTGCCGAGCCTTATGTAGTCTTCTACAATCTCCCCCTAGGCTCGGTGAAACATCTTCAGTCAAAATCAACATTTGCTCTCTTGTAAGTACCTGAATAAGCGTACCATTTATTTCGAAGGATTCGATCTGTCATCCAGACATATTGGCAGGATAAGAAATAAACAGACTTATCAGCTGAAATGGGACAGTGTAGTAGCTTGATCAAGTCGTCTTTGCCAAATTTCATTAAGTCAGCTGGATCAACGATTCTAAATGATCTGTCAGTACATCTGATCACAGCATGACCTGAATCCTTTTCACATCTCCAAGAAATTAATTGCTTTAAATAATTTGGAGGAACAGATGCATGAACAGGGACTTTTCTGATGAATTTTGGATGTTGATAGACTCTTATTTTCATCGGAGCTTTAGTATTTTCATCAATTCTTGTAGGGTCATCAATCACCTTTGATTTAGCAGTTTTGAAGTCCTTGAAATTTGTTCTCATCTCCCTTCGTATCATAGATCTCATCAGTTCAGCTTCGCTGTAATTGCTTTCATTAAAGAATGGAGCTTTGCCCATGGAGTATAGATTAGCAGCATGTAGAGTATGGAAGTCTTGTGTGCTTTTCAGATAATCAATTTCTCCATTCTTTCTTTTTATCACATACAACCTTTTCTCGCCATCATAACCCCAGCTGATAACATGAGACATTTCACCATACTTCTGTTTCGGCTTTGAAATAAACATAAAATGTGCTTCAGTAGGTGGTGGTGGTGCTTTGAATATTAAACCTCCTCTAGTGTATAAAGCAATTTGTCCAGAAGACTCTTTCTGGGTTGTAACAGTAGGAGTTGAAACACTCACAGTCTCAGTTGGAATTTCTCCTTCTTCAAGATTAATATCTTTGAATAAATCCTGTAGGTTGTTCCCAAATATATCCGTATACTCATTTTCATCATCCAAATCATCAAACAAGTCAAACTCTTCTCCTACATCACCAGTTGAAGATTGTTGGAATGAATAAAGCTCCTTTTCGTACAAACTTTCAGTAGCAGGGTCAAGTGGATCATATCCTTCTGGATCACTAGCACTTAGTCGAGTGACATTATCAGTGCTAGTATCACCAGTTGGATTAGAAGATAATCCTTCAGCATCACCTCCATCATCATCATCATTATTATTATCATCATCTCCTCCATCCTGTCCACCATCATCTCCACCATCATCATCATCATCATTATCATCATCCTCATCATCATTATCATCTTCATCTTCTGAATCATCATAATCAATCAAATCCTCATCATCTTCTTCATTGACTACAGGTAGAGGCATCATATGTTCTGGTTCAACGAAAGCTATAGATGTAAAGACCTCAGTGATAGGTACTTTAGATGAAATAGGAACATCTTCAGCAGTACTAACACTTTGCTGTTCTTCAGTAGTTTGAGCTTCGTTGACTGTTTCTCTTTCTTGAACATTTTCAGCAGGAGATGGGCTAGGAGAACGCCTGCTCGTCTCACCAACCACCGTAGTAGACCTGATAACTGGTGCTTGATGGAAATAAGTCTGAGAAATAAATTCTCTAAGCTCATTCAACTGTCTTTCCAATCCTGAAGTATAATCAAACATACTTTTCACCTGTTGTTCCAGAGAGACTATCCTTGTATCTTTTATTGCTGAGTCAAGATGAATCATGTTAATCAACTTTGTCTTTTCTTCATAGTCTTTTCTCAATTCAGCAATCAGTTTAACATTCTCGAAGCTTTCTTTCTCCAAGTTCTTCACTCTTTCTTCTAATGTTATAGAACGAGGAGCACTGGTGGATTCTTCTCTCCCTTGGAAATCTGGAGGAGTATTAAAAAACGTATCTACATCAAACTCCAGATTTTCTTGTCTTGGAGGAGTGGTGAAACCCGACTCAGAAATATTAGCTGATTCAGAAACAGGAACAGTTTCTGTCTCAGGAGCAGAAGTAGTCACATTAACATGCTGTTCTTGTTCTGTTTCAGTAACAATCACATGTGTTCATGGTTTCCTGGGAATACCACCTCGTCCTCTTTTCCTTGCTGGGAAATCTTTCCTTCTTGCCATTCGTTTGCGCCTCGACGATGTACTAGGAGACTCATCAGGGATGTAATCAGTATCCCTATCTTCATCATTTTGTCTTGAGGAAGTTGGAGTAGATGTTGTTTGATCAGTTTGAATCACATAGGGAACATTCCCTATCTGATCACTAGCAGTCTCTGAACTGGATGCAGAATGAACAATTCCTTCCATTCTTTTTTCATTCACAGGCTCATCCTCAAATAATCTATCAATCTCTTCATCTATATCATTTCTAGCAGCAGACTCAGAAGTGCCAGTCTGTGCTTCATCAGTTTGAGCATCTCCTCCTAACTCATCAACATCTTCCTCTATCTCTGAAAATTTGCCAATTTTAGCAAAACTCTCTCCTGAGCATTTGTTTCCTCTTGCTCCAGTGAGCTGAGTAAAAATCTCCTTCTTGATAGTCTGTACAACATATTTTGGAGATCTCTGAGTGGCAAGCTCAGGATATACGTCGTTGATCACCAGCTGGATAAATCGGGGATACATAATGAACTTCCTTCCCAGATTAGCTGTGGCATTTTTCACCATCTCCTGGAAGATTACTCCAGAAATACTGAATGGAAGATCATCTACCAGTGATACTAATAAGGATCCGAAAACAGCACTCAAACTATCCATCCCAGCCTTCAGGTTGCTTAAACAGTGAATGACCACATGAAAAAGATACTTCCAATAAGGTGGTAACCACTTCTTCTCCAGACTAGGATATCTGTACTCGTATCCCATTCGAGTCAGACAGTCAATCACTACATCATCATCCAATCTGGTTGGAGCACCCTCTTGGTCATAAAAAAGAAGTACTCTGTTCAGTATAGATTGGGAAACTGTCACTCTTTTATCTTTGACAGTAGCAGTGATAATTTGATTTCCAGCTTGATCTTTTTCTAGAGAAGCAGTGCTCCAGAAAGAATCTATCAACTCAGAATATATAGCTGGATCAGCAGATATGGCATAAACTATGTGAGAATTCTTCAGACCTTCTATCATGGATGTAAACAGTTCCTTTCCTTCAGGAACATCGTCTAAGTATGCTACACAGTTATGATTTTTATTAAAAATCATCTGTGCCATCTGCATTATCACAAACAAACATGATTAGAACACTTCAACACTTAGAAAAATTTTTACACTTAGTGAATTTTTAGCAAATAAGATCTCAGTCGCATGAGAGTGCAAATTTCACGCTAAGAAAATATTATCAATAAAAATTCATTTAGTGTGAAAATGAACACTTCAACACTTAGAAAAATTTTCAAATGACTATCTCAGTTGCGCGACACCCTTATTAACTTGACAATGACAAGTTATACGAAAACAACTGTTAATCAAAAACAATTTTCAAACTAAACAAACTATCATGCGAAAACTGCTTTTCAAGCGAGAACCATAGTTCATGCGAAAAGCCTAGATCAAGCGAAAATCATATTTTCATGCGACAACAAGTTTCACGCGAAAACCATGTTTGTGAAATTCAAACTTTACGCGAAAGCAAGATTCACGCGATAACCGTTATCACGCGAAAACACATTTTCGCGTCTGTTCATTTCACTTATGCGATTCGCGCAACCCAAACTTCAAATTAACTGTCCAAAACATAATTTTAATCCATGAAACTCATTCCATCACTGTCGCCTAAGTCCAATAAGTCTATTTCATCTTTCAATTTCAACATTTAAGTTTATTTATTTGATTTTAGTTTAAAGTTGTTAAGTTCCCCTTTGATTTTCATTGCTATAGTAACCATAACATTCGTGTTGTACCTTTAAATCACACTGTGAATGTAATGTGAACAAAATAAGACTCAGAATAACCAGCAAAAACGAAATGAGTTCAGTATTTTGATTTTCAGAGGGGAAGCGAAAAGGGTTTTCGGATGTAAAGCGAAATGGTTTTTCGGATGAGTTTTGTGCGAAAAGTGGTTTCGTCTAAGCTCCTGTGATATTTAAACCCCAGGCAAATCACGCGACAAGTCCTTTCGCGAGACAAAGTTTCGCGTGAAAACACCATTTCGCGCGAGATGAAAACTTTCAATTTTTAACTTTTAAAATTTTTCTTATTTTTCAAAACTTTCAAACCATTTTATTCTCATTTATTTATGTCAACAGAATAATTTATTTACCAAGTGACCAATTAATTTAATGGATCTTCAATTTTCTAAATTTATCTGTTATTTATTTGTCTTAAAAAGTGAAACAACACAGAACTAGAATAAAAAGCACTATACACACAAAATAACAAAATAATGAAAACAATTAAAGAATTAAGATCGGATTTGTTTGTTTTGTAAGAATTTTCATAATGAGATCATATAGTTCTTTTTCAAGTTAAGACTCTGTCCGGCTTTATTTAAAACAACTGGTTAAGTTGATTGTTAATATCTTTTGTCCTTTTAAACTTATACTTCAGATTTTACTCAGAAACATAATGAGTGATATATATCATGTTTTGTGTTTATTTAATATAAGTCAGTGGATCCCATAATCAGAACTTCTGTAAAATAATTATTATCCTTTAAGACACTGTTGAGATTTCAAGTCACCCCAAATTGACTTAAACCATGCATAGTTGATCAGTGATACCATTTATTTGTTCTTAAAATATAACTATTTGAGCATAACTAGCCTGAGAAATATCTCTTAACACGGAATATTAACAAGTTTAAGGACTTACTAACAGCCATCCGGACTTACGTCTGCCCTCTCAAGATGTTTAGGACTTACAAGCCATCCGGACTTACATGCCCCATCTTTTGATTTTGCCTTCCATGGTAAGAAATTATTCTCAAAATAGAAAATATATACCATATAGTATGTATGTCTTTAGACATATCTTTTTGATTTGTTGTGCTTCTTGGCATCTTATATCCTATTTGGTCTTTTGGCATCTTTTTGCTCAATTATTTCTCCAAGGGAACTCATCTCGAATTTCTTCTTCATCACTTCTTCAAACTCCGTGCACATACTATCATTTGTAGAGCCAAAAATGATGTCATCGACATAGATTTGAACAAGAATGATATCATCGCCTGATTTACGAATGAATAAGGTTTGATCAATTGCGCCTCGTGAATAACCATTTGCAAGCAAATGTTCTGTCAGAGTTGCATACCAAGCACGAGGTGCTTGATGTAGACCATATAATGCCTTATCCAACTTGTAAACATAATCAGGATGATCTGGATCTTCAAATCCTAGAGGCTGACAAACATAGGTTTCTTCCTTCATTTCCCCGTATAAAAATGCAGTTTTAACATCCATCTGATACACCTTGATGTTCATGTATGAAGTAAAGGCTAAGAATATGCGTATTGCTTCAAGTCTTGCAACTGGAGCATACACTTCTTCATAATCCAATCCTTCAACTTGATAGAATCCCTGCACCACAAGACGTGCTTTATTCTGAACGATAACACCTTTTTCATCCGTCTTGTTTCTGAATATCCACTTTGTTCCAATCAGAAGCTTATCCTTTGGAAGTTCAACAAGATTCCAAACATTCAGCTTCTTAAATTGCATCAACTCATCTTGCATTGCTTCTATCCAGCTGTTTTCCTTGAGTGCCATTTCCACATTCTTGGGCATTATTTGCGATAGAAAAGCAAGCATAAAGACATGTGTTAATTGCTCCTGATCGACTTCTGGTAATGACTCCTTCATGCAATGGACCAATGATTGCTTCTGTTGGATGAGTTTTATGTATTCTTAATTGAGGAATATCATCTGCAATCATCCCATCTTCCAAATTAGTAATGTGTTCAACATTGTCAAGAACTTCTTCAGATTGTCTAGATTGATACACAATATTTTCTTAAGTGTGTCATCTGAAATAAAAGTTTCAGTAGCATTAGACACATTTGGAAATTCTTCAAAAGGAACTTGAATTACTCCAATAAGTGTATCCATTGTTTCTGAAGAAGACGAAGATAATGGTGAACTTGATGATTCTTCCAGCTCCGGATTGGGATTTTGTTCTGAAGGAATATTTGATAACTCAGAACTTTCAGATACTTGCACAGAATTTGTAGGAATAGCCTTGGAGGATGAAGAAATTGCAGAATCATCAGATATAATGGATGGAAGTCCCTCAATGATTTTGTTCTCCAAAGATATTGCTTGAGAATTAGAATATGCAGACGAAGGTTTAGAAATTTTAAAATTTATGAACAAAGATTCATAATCATAAACCCATGAAGGAGCTGAACCTGCATCAGTTATGTTAAGCTCATGCCAATCAATGTTAAATGACTCAATTATTTGTCTAGTCGTTTTATTATAAACTCGATAAGCAACCTTATTGGCAGCATATCCCACAAAGTAACATTCATCAGCCTTTTTAGAAAATTTTGAAGTTGATTCAGTTGTATGCAACAAAGTGCAACAACAACCAAAGGCTTTAAAATATTTAACTTTGGGTTTGTGTTTATAAAATATTTCATATGGAGTCATATTTAATCTTTTATTGATTAAAACACGATTCTTAACATAACATGCAGTATTTACTGCTTCAGCCCAAAAGAACAAAGGTAATTTGGCATCAGATATAATTGTTCTAGCAGCTTCAATCAATGTTCTATTCCTTCTTTCTGTAACCCCATTCTGTTGAGGAGTGCCTGCAGCACTGAATTGTCTAGCAATGCCCTTGGATTCACAAAACTCATTCAACGATTGATTGCAAAACTCTGTTCCATTGTCACTTCGGATGCATTTTACCTTTTTATCTGTCTGGTTCTCCACCAAATTAATGAATTTGATCAAAAGGTCTGGAGTCTCATCCTTAGATGCTAAGAAAAACACCAAAGTAAATCTAGAAAAGTCATCAGTAACAACCAAACAATATGATCTTCGACCCAAACTTAAAACACTCACTGGACCGAATAGATCCATGTGTAAGAGTTGTAAGATTGATTCGATTGAGTTGTGTGCAATTGGTTTGTGAGGAAGTTTATGTTATTTACCCTTTTAACATGACAAACAATGTTCATTTAATTGAAAGTCTTTTTCGGGTAAACCAATGACATGATTTCCACGTACTAGTTTATTCATATTTTTAAGATTGACATGTCCTAACCGACGATGCCATAACATGGAATCATTCTCCGAGGCTTTGGACAATAAGCAAGAAGCAGTTACCAAAGAATTTGAACAATGCATATCAAGAAGATATGTGTCATTGTCTCTCGGAGTCCTCATCAAAACCCATTCATTAGGAATAACAAAACCAGGTTTTATGATTAAGCATTCTTTGTTAGTGAAGTGTGTAGAATATTGTTTGTCACAAATTTGAGACACACTTAACAGGTTATGTTTTAATTCCTCAACAAAGTTCACATTTTCAAAGCTAAGGACACCATTAGTAACTGTACCACGCTTAGTTATACGTCCTCCTTTGTCTCCTGCGAAAATCACTTTTCCACCATTATATGACTGAACATCTTGAAGTAAAGATAAATTCCCAGTCATGTGTCTTGAACAACCGCTGTCTACACGCCATAGGCTTTCAATAGTCTTTTGCTGTTGTCCCTGCATAAGTAACAAACTTACTTAGCTTTTGGTACCCAAGTCAAACATGACTTGAGCACACTATGTGTTGCTTTAAGACCGAAAGATTTTAGATTGTTATACTTATTTATAACATCAGTCTTTTCATTAACATTTTTCACCTTGATGTTTTCTTTTAAATCATTTTTCAAACTCTTATGCTTTTCGACTTTATAAGCATTATCAACTTTTGATTTCATTTAATTTGCAAATTTTCCATGAGTGAAAAACATTTTTCTATTATGAGCAATAGAATTATGAAATCGTTGTTTGCTTAGTGATTTTTGTCGAAAAGGACAATTATTTGCTAAATGATTTATGTTTCCATACTGATAACATTTCCTTTGTTGTGTGTGGAAAACAAACTGTGGATGACAATTATGGAAATTGTCATAAAAACCAAAGTCAGATTGACTTTTTGGTTTAACATTCTGCACAGTCTCTCGAATCCTTGCTTCATTTGATAATTGGTTGTTCATCTTTTGCAAATTCGAGGATATTGTTAAATTATGACCACTTTTGATATGAGATTTAGCAGCTTAGACTTTTGGAATTGATGATGCTGGAATAGGACCAGTTTTAGAATTTGCTGGAGTAGGACCAGGCTTTGATATATGAATGGATGCTGGAGAAGGACCAGGCTTTGATATGCGAATGGATGCTGGAGAAGGACCAGGCTTTGATATGCGAATGGATGCTGGAGAAGGACCAGGCTTTTGAATTTTCAGATTGGATGAAGAAAGAGCATTCACTTGCAAATCTGGGCTACAAATATCTTGGTTCACAAGGTTAGCATTATGATGAAGTTTATTTTTAAAGAATTGAAAATTCGTTTCTTTAAAAATATGTTCTTCATTTTCAATTAAACCTTTAGAAACAAATCTACTTTTAAAATCCTTTTCAATTTATGTCTTTTGATTTGCCCTTTGATTTTCATTCAAATTGCTTTTACTATTTGATTTTGTCTCATTCAAATCAACTATCTTTTCATTTCTTGATAAAGTTTGATTACAAACAGATCTTAAAACATTTACATTCTTATTTTTCAAACTTTCACTTTCAATTTCACTCTCACTGTCACTCTCCCACTCTTCAACCAAACCGTCTACCTTCACATGATCTGCACAAAAATTTTCAGTTGATTGTTTAGGTTTTGTTATTATGATAGGATCAACAGAAAGATTTACTTTAACTGAAGGTTTTAATTCTAAGGATGGAGAGAAACCTATCCCATAGCTCATATCAGACTCAGAAATGACATCAGATGAAGGTAAACATGAATAATCATGATTAATTGGAGGAGCAATGTTTGAAAATCCAACACCGCATTTCCTCCTTTTATCTTCTGTGTCATTTGTGACTTGATAATCCCTTCAACCATAGTTGATGAAAGTTCAAATTTTTCAATAGTCAATTTAGCCAAGGCTAGTTCACTGTTGAGTCTATTAATTTCTAAGGCGAGTTCATTGTTTCTATTTGTCAAATCATTATGTGTGCATTCTTTATCATGAAGATTTAATTGTAAATTGTATACTGTACTATTTAAACCTTCAAGTTTTTCTTTGAAAATCTTTTCGTTTGATTTGTGTTTTCGAGCTTGATATTGAAGTTTTTCAACTTCCATTATCAAGTTCTCATTATGAACTCTATACCTTTGAACTTTCTCAACACAAGAATTTATGCATAAACCATCATATACCTTTTGTTCAGAACTTTCTCCTTCAGTCTCTTCACCCTTCTTAACAATAAAGACCTTCATAACAGCAGCTTGTTCTTCCACTGGAGCAACGTCAACAGTCTTTAGATCTTTACATTGGCATTTGACTGAAGGCTCAATAGTGTACTATTCAATCTCTATCCTTTTCTCAGCAACCTTCTCATCATGTTCTTTCGTCACAGCTTTCTCTTCACAGTTACCTTCTTCTTTCTCTTTTTCAACTTCCTCCTTCTCTTCTTCAACTTCCACCTTCTCTTCTTCTTTCTCAGCAAACAAACCTTCCATGAGATCATCAGATTCAAACTCAGCAAACAGATTCTCTTCCTCCTCAGGCTCAGTAACAATCTTGGCAATAAAAGCAGTAGATAATGTCAGATCCAGAGCTTCCATTTGGTCAGACCAATCATATTCAGCATTAGTTTGTGAAACCAATGCTTTGCTGCTTCCAGAAGTACTTGCTATGTCTTTCTTTGTTTCAATTTCCACATTGACCATTCTTTTTAGAGCTTCAGCTTGACCAATTTTGGGTTCAGTACATTCTCTAGCAAAATGACCTGGTTTGTCACAATTGTAACATCTCAGGTTGGACTTGTCAAAGCCAATTTTACTAGAGTTGTTTACCCCAAACATCTTTCTCCCAGTATGTCTAGCAAAGTTCTTCGCCCTGTATACCATCATGGCCATCTGATACTTGATGTCATTTTCCTCTACATCATCAGGATTAACTTGTTGAAGATCATCAATCAAGACATTAGGAGCAGTGAGTCTACCAGCCATGAAAGCTTCATAGCTTGACATGAATGTAGTGAATAGGGCAAGATGTTCCTTAGCAATCTGGACTGTCTGCTTTGAAGGATTTGTGGTAGGAACATAAGCATGTTGACCACTTTGAGGAGCTTGAGTTTGAGGGATTTGTTGATGGATGATGGGGAATAGTGTTGAGCAGCTGGAATTTGAATTTGAGGGTTCATAACTGGTTGCATATTAGAAGATGCTGAACTTCCAGTTTGTTGTTGCTGACATATCTGTGTATAACTGATATAGTAATTAGGATTACTAGCCATCTTAGCATAAAGAGCAGTTGATTCAGCACCCAAAGAACTAAGATGATTTGCAGCTCTCTGCTTATCATCCATTTCATACGACTTGATGGTTGAAATGAGATCGGTCAAAGGAAGAGTATACAAGTCTTTGGTTCTCTTGATCAGTGTACAGTTGTGATTCCAACTGTATGGAAGTGAATTCAGCAACTTCTTGTTTACCATAATTGGTTCCAGAGTAATCCCAGCACTTTTCATTTTAGTTACCAGTTTAACAAACATGGCAATTTGAACCTCCAACGCTTCACCCACAATATGATTAAACATGTTGAATTCTTGATTCAACATATCCTTTTTACTTTCCCTCATATCTTTATTGCCCATGATCTGAGTTTCCAATGCATCCCATAACACTTTTGCACCCCTGAACACTTGAAACTTGTGCGATATTTCAGTAGTCAAGGCCATAGTAATAGCCGCATAAGCCTTGTCATCAAGTTCTAATCTCTTAATGTCATCTTCATCCCAAAAGTGTTCAGGTTTCTGGACCATCTCTCCTTTATCATTCTTGTACAAAGGAATGTAAGGACCATACTTGATCGACCTCCACATCTTCGGTTCTGTGTAAATAACATGATTTTCAAACCGGTAAGCCAATCTGCATAATCGACTTCGCTGAGAAGTCTAGGTGGCTTGTTTCCAGTACTAATTTCAGTATCCAGATGAAGAGAAGCAGTAAGATGCTTTAGATTAGGTGTTGTTAAAGATATGTTGATCAGAAATTCAGAAATCAGACTTTTTGTGCGAGAGAGTCTTACGTGCGAAAACCGTTTTCGCGTGGCCCAATTTTTCACGCGAGATAATATTTCGTGCGAAATTCCAATTTACACTTCAAGCGAAATCGCGTAAAAGTGCCAGATAACTGCCTGTGCGAAAATTGTTGGTTTCACACGCGAAAAATTCCAATTTTTCACACACAATCAATTCTCCAAGTGTTTTTCAAGCGAAAATCCTCCAAATCACTGAATAGGTCCGATTATACTCAGTTTAATCTGATTTAAATGAATTTAGTTCAATTTTTAACCTTAATTATGATTAAAGTTCAACTAAAGTCCACTAAAACAGTCCAATTCAATCCAAATTTTCAAAATTTTGGCAGCATAACTTCATCATGGCTTAATCTCGTGTAACCAATGATTAATAACACTAGAAATGAGTAGAAATCAATCCAAAACTTCTTCAAATCGTGGTTCTAGAGCCTAAAGCTCTGATACCAATTGTAAAACCGTGGAATTCTCCCAGAAACAATCAAACCCGATCTCAATCATGTGAATGCGGAATGTAAACATGATTGGAATGAAAGAAGAATCAAATTGATATTGTATTGAACAAAAACAACCTATTACAAGTCTTGTGCGAAATCACACAGTACAATAGTGAAATATGATCAAAAGCTTAATTACAAAACGAAACTAAGCTATTTATACTAAACAAACAGTTCTCGCGCGACAGGCTTGTCGCGCGGCTAATCCTTTCGCGTGGAAGTCCTTCTTGCGTGAGAGCTTCATTTCGCGTAAAACTGTCTTTCGCTTGACATCTTTAGTTTTCGGAGTCTGTTGTTTTACCGAGCCTTATGTAGCCTTCTACAGTTCCTACTAAAGAATTCTCACTGTCTAGAGGGATTAGGCAAGGTGATCCTCTTTCGCCTTTCCTATTCATTATTGCTATGGAAGCTTTTCACGTGTCGATGGAGGCTGCGGTTAAAAGGGGTTTATTTTATGGTGTGAGTCATCCATACGGGGGTCCGGTTATCTCACATCTTTTGTATGCGGATGATGTTCTTATATTGGGCGAATGGTCAACTGCTAATATTAAAAATCTGGTGAGAATTCTGAACTGCTTTCATTTAGCCTCGGGCCTTAAAATCAACTTTCAGAAAAGTAGTATTATTGGTGTTGGGTTAGATGGAGTGGAGGTGGATATTGCTGCAGGGATATTAAATTGTCAAAAGGGCAAGACTCTTTTTCCCACCTTGGTATTCCGATTGGGGAAAATATGAGAAGGATTAAAGCTTGGAATCCTGTGGTAGACAAATTCAAAAGCAGACTATCTTCTTGGAAGGCCAAATGCTTGTCGTTTGGTGGTAGGCTCATGTTGGTCAAATCGGTTTTGAGTAATTTACCTAATTATTATATGTCTATGTTCAAGGCTCCGGAGTCGGTTATTAAAACATTAGAGTCATTGAGGAGGGCCTTCTTGTCAAGAGGTGCGGGCGAGTCGTCGTACATCCCATGGATCAAATGGAATGATGTGAACGCTCCCAAAGATATCGGTGGTTTGGGCGTAGGATGTCTAAAAGTCATGAACTTGGCTTTGTTATCTAAATGGAGATGGAAGTTTAAGACCGGGAGTGAAGACCTATGGGTTAAAGTGGTGACGGCCATTCATCGGATGCCTACGAAACCTCAATCGTTCCTATCAAGGCTGCGGTGTCAGCAGGATGGAAACAAATTATTGGGGCTGAAGCGGACCTGCGCAGGGAGAATGTGGATTTTAATTCGCTGATGAAAGGGGTTGTGGGGGTGGGTAATTCTCTGGCTTTCTGGTTAGATCATTGGATCGCTAACTGCCCCCTTTCGGATTTGTTCCCGAAAGGGGGTGGAGTGGTATTATGGAGTGGTGCGGGATATCTTTGGATGGTGTTAAGAGCATTAGAGACTTTAAAGGGTTGGCTTGTTCTGAAGTGGGAGCGTGTGCTAAACAAAAGGCTAAATGTTCGGTTATTATGGCAACGTGTTGGTTTATTTGGTGTGCTCGCAATGATAGGATTTTCAATGATATTCCTACGATGGTTCATAGAGTGATAGAGAAGGTGAAGGTTAACTCCTTTTTATGGGTTAAATATAGAGCTAAGTCGATGACAGTGAAGTGGCAGAATTGGTGTACCTATTTTATTGTTTAGTTGTTTGGGTCCTTGTTGGTGTTGTTTAGCTGTCGGCCTTGGCCGGGTTTTGTTTTTGGAGGTTGTTTGTATCCTTTGGCCCTAGCTTCTTGCTAGTTGCCTTTTCTTTTAAATGTGTTGTTCAAAAAAACATTAATACGTAAGATTATTCACGATTTAAAGTTTTTTCTTTTTCTTTTTTAGAGGTCAACAAACACTTTTATTTCTTCATAAACTAACAAAAAAGTTAGTCAAACATTACATGCACCAAAAATTTCAAATTAGTACACCAAACTAGATGCATCAAAAAAAAACGTCACTGATCTCTCGAATATGTTTGATTTTTTTCTAGGTGCTTTAGACAAAGATAACCAAGAACCATTATTTTCTCCCACCAACTTTTCAATATTTGTAGATTTTTGTTCAAATATTATTCGTTTCTGTTTTTTCATATGCACCAAATAGTCGTTTGTATCATTGTGTATACTATCTTTTTTGATCTTGGAGACCCTCGAAGATATATATGAAAATTAAATAGATCATTCACATCAAATAAGTAGAGAGATGAGATCTTGCATCAAGAGGACATAACATCCTAAACCAATTGTGAAAAGTGATAACCCACAAATAAGTGGCTTAAGGATACCTCACTTTCATCATATAACACACATGATGGATTTTCGATATGGATCCGTTGTCGCAACAATGATCGAAAAGTTAGTAGCCTATTCAAGCATAACCTCTAGTAAAAAAAAGTAACCCACTATACGGCCAAAATATTCCATTGAAAATGAATGCTAAGGTCCTCAAAGGTGGCTGATTGTATAGCCATTCTCAAGCTTTTCACAGTGAACATCTCAAATCGATGGTCGCTGACGATGATAAGACATTGCTGCTACTTGGAAAGGTTTTAGCCCTTGTCAATGTGAGGGCCTTAATACTAATGTGAATGAAATAAGTTACGAAAATTAATATATATCCACACCATATTTAAAAAATAAAAGATTAGAAGAACATATGTCATCATTGTAGCACGTCAAAAAAATTGTTTTTCCTCATCTCTCAGTCAATAAGTACAAAAATCACAAAAACAATCGATCAGATTAACTCAATAGCTCACACACCAATATCGCTAACGCCTATATTTATATTTGGTTTACGAGGACGTCTATATATATATAATACATTTTGTTATTACAAACAAAAAGATATATTTACATTTTAATAATAAGGTTGTAAGTAAAATCATTCATTAAAGCAACCGTTTTAAATGGTTAAAGCGAACAATTCGACATGCACCAAGTAATTTAACAGAATGAAGTCTAACCCATATAACATAAAAATATGATAGTATATATAATTACTTTGATAATATTAGAAAATAAGTTTATATATGCATGATTATTTAAGTTTATATTTGAAGAGCGATGAATTAACAAATTAATCATGACTATTACGTTGTCAAATCGATCTTTAGTTTTTGGCCAGCAAGTCATATTATTCTATTTATTTGTTTTAATATTTTTTTACTTATTTATATTAATAAGCTTACTTTTTTAGTTCCATTTAGTTAAGGCTATATTACCTATATGTAATTTAGTAATATATATATTATCTTAAATAATCGCTTTACAATCACAATTTTTAATTATTTTCCAATTAATTTAATATTTATTATTAAATTGTATAATACAAGGAAATAAAATCATCTCTATTGCAAGCCAATTCATCTTACCGATAGAAGATATTAAAACATCAAGTTGCTTTGAGTCGATCATTGAGTTGACTAAGAATATTAAACGCCTATATCAAGGAGGCAAACACTGAGTTGCTTTGGGTCACATAACATCGGCATATGATCAACATGTTCAGTTCTTTCACCTCGTCCACCCGATTATTATCAATCATCCATTGTTGAAATTCTTTCTTGATCCCGTTATCTTCATCACAAATGATATATGCTCGTCTAACAGAACCAAACCCTCCTTTCGTATATGGTTTCGCGTTCCTTAGATCTCTTGTAAACAATGACGACGGCCTGATCAACGCTTTCCCCAATTCGCGATCCTACGCATTTATGTAGCACAATGTTATAAATCACTGCACAAACACTAGTACAAAAAGTAGTATAAGGTGCGGATCAAATTTTTTAAGTGGCAGTTGAGGTAAAAAACCGCCCCTTAATTGCCTTCACAAACTCTAAGAAATATACTTTTGTGCGAAACCGTCCCATTAGGAACATTTAGGTGCGGTTTCATAAGCCGCAGCTTTTGAGGGTTTATAGGGACGGTTACGGACCGCCCCTTTAGAATAAAAATAAGGCCACATAGCTTTTATATACTTTAAAGTGTGTACCTTTGTATTTGGAGCTTGAATGTAAAAGATGATAATGATGACCAGTGACGGAACCAAAGCTTCTTAATTAGTTGGGATTACCATCACGTTCGCTTTTCTATCCACCACAACTAACGGTCCAAAATAATATTTTCTTATAAAAAACTTAGCTTTTATATAAAATACTACAAATTCTTGTGATCACCAGGGTTTCATCAGACCCTCTCGACCCTTCTTTGGTTCCGCCATTGATATCAGTGACAGTGACGATGACAAACGACAACAACGTACCTCATCAGAGCAAAGTTGATAGAGTTTGGAGGATAGAAAGTGAGGGCCAAAAAACATGGACATCTCAGACTCAATATCCGCGTTGTAAGGCAAGAACTGTGTGTCCAACCAAGCTTCTGCCGGAGTGATTTGGTTATACTTCAAAATCATACATGGAAACATGTATAATTGAGTTAATATTGATTAAAATCTCAAAGAAAGTAGCTTATTAATTTATAAATTCTGAAATATATATAACTGATAAGAAAGTTAGTGATCTATATATATATACTAGGTTAGAACCCATGTATTACATGGGTGGAATAAATTTAACTTTTTAAAATCATTATATTTATAATAGATGTTATCAACCATTAAAGTTAAGAATAATAAATATTTAAAAATTATAAATGACACATAATAAGATTAAGATTTAAAATTATATTTTAATATATGATAGAATTTAGATATTATATTTAGTAAATGTTAATAAAATATTTGCATAAAAAACTTACATTCTAGATATATAATTGTTTAGCTTATTTACTTAAAATCCTTATCAATAATATCTTAAAAATTACTTACGAGTAATTAATCATTCAAACAAAATCATATAATGATTTTAGAATTTATATTGGAAATTTTTAGGTTGTTTGACTATATTAAGAAATAAAAAATATTATTAATCTAATATGAAAGAAAGAAATACAGAAAGAAAAATAGAAATTCAAATAAGTAAAGGAGAATATGATTGTAATAATTGTTGAAATTTAATTAAAATGTGTATATACGTTTAGTTGGAAAATTCAACACGAGAATGCATAATATTGTATCATGCGTCCTCAAAAACCTTAGTTTATTAGAATAGATGATCTTAGGTTTCATCTAGCACCTACATATCAAGTTCTGTAATTTATATCTCCTTAATAAATAGCTCCAGTTCATTGAGCTTGGATTGTTAAGCTATGAACGGTTCCATATCAAGTATGATTAACGATGTAGGTGGTATAATTCCATAAGTAGTTGTTGATCAGGTTAAAAGTTACTTAATGATCATATATAAAACTTAACTAATTAAATACTAATTAAAAGATAACATCCATGATCTGTACATTAGTTTAGTCCCTAGATCACAAAAGTGTGTTACATAGTTAGCAACTTCCTTCTAACACATCTGAAGGCCATGCAACATACAAAATGGAATGAAGTTTTGTTTTCTTTATAATGCGAGTCCTGGTGTAAAGAGATTGCAAAAAAAAAAACCTATGCAACATTAAGAATTACAGAGTTATAACTCCAATATATTTCTAATCTATTATTAGAAAAAAACCTATGTAAAGAGATTGAGAGTTATAATTATTTAATATTTCATTTATAATGTGTAAATTGAGAGTTATAACTCCAATATATTTCTAATCTATTATTAGAAAAAAACAATTGATTTTTTTCATTAAATTTGATTTAGGGTTTTGGTTTAGAAAGATTTATTTTTACTATGTTTTTTAATATTCAATACTAACTAAGAATAACTCAAATCTTTCTTTTTTTAAAGGAATTTTAAGTTCTAAAAATAAGTCCCTATTTACTCTCAGTTTTAAATCACGAACCATACCCCATGAAAATGATTTACGAAATATTATTTGTTTAGCTTTTATATGAGTTTGAATGTTTTCTACGCTATTAATTAGTTTATGAAAAAGAAATTGTGTTGTTAGATTTCATATGAATTCATCAAGAAAATGTCAATTTATATATCATTTAAAATTTTTTTATTATACTCTTAAATTTAATTATTTTTGGTTTTAAAAAAATAACTTTTTAAAATACCAATTTTAAATATTTTTTATTTTTAAAAAAAGTCTTATGCTTTAAATAAATTTATTATTTTATAAAAAAATTATTTATTTAGAAATAACATTAATAAATAAATCACTTTATTAATTTATTAAATAAAAAAAGTATTAAATAGTGTTATTAGTAATTAAGGTAATCATTTAATAGGAGAGAGAGGCGGGAATAGCAAATGGATGTTGGCTGAGAGAACGACACGTGGCAGATGGGTGGTTTAAGAGAGTGACATGTGACATAAAAAACCTTTGTTTATTAGATAGGATAGATATATATATATATACCTGGTCTAAAACATAAGAAGGAGCATGGTCGGAATCCGGCATGAAGGCGGTGAGAAAGACCGCGACGGAGACCTTTTCGGGGAACTTTTCCATGGCAGAGCTATGTTCATGCCACCGAGGCTATGACCCACAAGCACAACCTTCTCCTCAGGTGGAATGGTGGTCATGAACTCGAGCAATGGCATTGTATAGTCAGAAAGTGTAGCCACTTCTTGTATGGCTTTCATATTGGTGCCTGAGGCCGAGAGATCGAAGACGGATACGCGTTGGCCTGCGGCTTCGAGTAGGGGTTTGAGCTTGAACCAGCACCAGGCTCCATGGCATGCACCATGTACCAGGACGAAATGGTTTGGTTTATCTCCGGTGCGTACCATTTTGGCTTTCTTTGTATTGGTGTTTGTTGGGTTGGGTTATTTATAGTGAGATTTGACATATAACAAATTTTATAGCAATAAGAGGATAGAAAAGAGTGCACCGGCCATACAATCACGAAAGAGAAAACCAATATACAAAAGTAAATAATTTATCAACACATAGAACAGTAACATGATATTTTTTGTTTATCTCACAAAAGTCTCTTTAACGTTTTAAAAACGTTTAAAAATACTTTTATAAAAAAACAAAATATGTTAGTTTTTAATCTAACAAAAATCGTTTAACATTTTTATGAGCAAAACAGAAATTATGTTATTTTTAATTAGAGTTAAATGTGTTTACGTCCCTGTGGTTTTATAGAAATTGTCATTTGAATCTAAAAGTTTAAAGTGTTACCATTTACATCCAAGGTTTCACTAAAATTGTCATTTGAATCCATTTGGCTACAATTAACTAACACGGTTAACTTTTTCCGTTAAGTTTCCAACATGAGAGTCATTTTGATTAAAAAATTAAACAAAATAAAAAACCAACTCACATTAGGGTTTTTATATGTTTAGCCTCTTTTGATAATTGTGTTACTTTTGCATGTTTTATTAACTAAACATAGATTTCTTGTTAATGTATTTTGGTTTAATAATTGTGTTACTTTTACACGTTTTATTAACTAAACATGGATTTTTTTAGTTTAAAACTTAATTATGATTACGATGATTGATGTTTTATGATTATTATTTATGGACAGTTAATGTTATTCTATAAATTATTTTTATACTTTATGATAATTTGTCTTTTATGGTTATAATTCAAATAACTTATATTATATGACTTGTTTGTTTATTTATATATATTTTGTTTTGTATGTTTTATAAAGTTAGAAATGAATCATTTTTAGTTAGTTATACTTATATTTTATTTTAATAATATGATGTCTAGAGATGTTTTTCTTAATTAATTAAATGAAAGAAATACCGGCAATCATTCCTAGTAAATTAAATCACAATGGTTATTATCAAATGAGACCGAATGCTTAAAACTTATCATGTAGAGCTGATTTTTTATTTCGTAATTGTTTTGACTAAAATACCTCTAATTTAGAAAACTTAACGGCGTTAATTAGGAGTAGTTAAGTGGATTCAAACGGCAATTTTTGTGAAACTTTTGAATGCAAATGACAAAATTAAAATTTTGGATTCAAATGGCAATTTATATGAAACCTCATGGACGTAAAATGCATTTAACTCTTTTAATTATATTAATGTTCTTTTAAGTTAAATCATTAATTATAATCAATTTGGGTTTGTGTGTATGATTGGACAAAGGACGTTAAGTATATGAAGCATTAAAAACATTGAGTGTCATTAACTAATTGTTATTAATTTTAGTAGGGCTGCCCATAAAACTAATAATTAAACTAAACAGAACCAAATTAAAAACGAAACTCAATTTCTCATTAGTTTGAAACTGGATACAAATTGCAACTAACGGTCTAGTACATCGTTCAGTTAAGTTGGTTGGTTTTTTAATTCATTATTTTGTTTGTTGCATTCTTTGGGCCAAACTTCGTGGTATAACACCCAAGGCGTTAACTCTTATGCGCCAGGCTTAATGCCCCGCACACTGCATGTTAAAGGGTAGGGTACGCCTGTTAACATGTTAACCATGGTGAAAAAGCTCGTGGCCATTCTCCAACGGTCACATGAGTTAGCCAAGGGTGCGTTTTTTTTATGCGGATGAGTGGTAGTCGATGTATGAAAAATTTGGGGGCAAATTGATTGGGGCTTGGTACTGGTTTTTTCGATATTGGGACGTTGCACTTGCATGGCAAGGGGATATGTTGGATTTTAAGTTTGACAGTAATAATATTGACCCTCGGCTTTGAATGCGCCCTTTTTGAGTGGTGGAGCGGGAGGTGGCGGCGATCTGGATGGCATTGGCGATGACGGAAAAGTCAGAAAGCAAGAGATTTTTTGACATAGCTAGTGACGGTGGTTCCTTGCGGGAAGGACAACAGCTCGATGAAAGTACCCCTGATATAGACCGAGTCGAGATGATCAAGTAATTAAACTTTTGTAGTTGGTAAACACTCTTACAGATTTAAGATAAGAAAGACTAGACTTTTGCTCTAATTATCAGCTATTCCTTCATTTCCTTAACCTTAAATCATTACATTTACTTGATCATGATATGTGCCATTTATGAAGATATGTTATGAATTATTATGTGAATACGTTATGATATAATATGCATGCAAACTTAAAGAAAACAGTTGCTGATTTGGCTTCCACTTCCCATTTAAACACGTGAGTGGTTTCTGGATACTAGGTTGGGACCAATATTAATTGTATTACTCTACGTGGGTGGTAATTTTTATATTGACAATTTTGGTAGACTTTTGACTTTTGGATATTTTAAGCATGAGTTCCACATATAGTTAAAGATATTGTAATTGAACTAATTTTCTCAACTTGCATGAAAAATATTGGCTTACAATAAAAATGTTATATTGCTTACAACAGCCACGGTCACTACAACGAAACGGGTCATTAAGGGCGACAAAAGTCGCCACTAAAAACCCTTATGTCGCCGCTATTTTCCCTTTAGGTCGCCGCTAATAGGTTGCCGCTAATAGGTTGCCGCTAATAAAACGTCGCTAATGCTCAAAAAATCGCCACTAATGGGTCGCCGCTAATAAAGTCACCGCTAATTCTCCTTTGTCGCCGCTAATTCTATTTTGTCGCCGCTAATGGGTCGCCCCTAATGAGTGCAGGCCTGACGAAAAATGTGTCGCCCCTAATACCTATATGTGTCGCCCCTAATACCCCTGTCCACCTATTACAGCTTCGTGTTGTATTTTTCGGTTTTCCCATGTTTCCAGTACAAATTTATACCTGCCAATCTGCATATTTTCCGTATATTTACTAACTCTAAACACAAATTACCATACATGAACATATTTCTTAGTTACAAAAGATAACGTTTTAGAATTCCGTCTAGGTACTTGTTACACAACAACTTGCTCTAAACCCAAATTACCATACATCAACTAATTTGTTACACAACTAAGTCAACATCCTAACCTTCAAACCATACTAAGTCAATATCCTGTCATACATTACATAATATTCTAAATTAAGTCAACATACATTTATCAATTAAGCTTCATCATCTTCATCATCTTCTTCGTCTTCACCGTCCTCATCACTAACTTGTTTATTTTTCCCATAATTTTGGAGTTGATCTCTAAAATATGGGTCTTAAACAGGGCTTCAATTTGTTCCTACAATAAAAGTAATGTTTAAGGTCAAACTAATAACATTTACCCGTGTAATAACATTTACCAAACTAATAACATATATATTAATGTCTATTTTGTCTCATTTAATATTTAAGGTCAACCGGGTCAAACTAATAACATTTACCAAACTAATAACATATTGACTCATTCCCAACACGTCTATTTTGTCTCATTAACATTCCAATTCTAATAACATTTATAAACGTCTATTTTGTCTGATTTAACATTCCAACTCTAATAACATTTATGAATGTCTATTTTATCTCATTTAACATTCCAATTCCATTTTAAGGTCAAACTAATAACATTTACCCGTGTAATAATATTTACCAAACTAATAACATATATATTAATGTCTATTTTGTCTCATTTTATATTTTAAGATCAAACGGGTCAAACTAATAACATTTACCAAACTAATAACATATTGACTCATTCCCAACACGTCTATTTTGTCTTATTTAACATTCCAATTCTAATAACATTTATGAACGTCTATTTTGTCTGATTTAACATTCCAATTCTAATAACATTTATGAACGTCTATTTTGTCTCATTTAACTTTCCAATTCCATTTTAAGGTCAAACTAATAACATTTACCCATGCAATAACATTTACCAAACTAATAACATATATATTAATGTCTATTTTGTCTCATTTAATATTTTAAGGTCAAACGGGTCAAACTAATAACATTTACCAAACTAATAACATATATAAATTTAAGGTCCTTATAAAGAAATGTTATTGTTACCCGTGTGAATGCGACTGTTGGCTGCGGTTGAGACTTATCATGGGTAACCGGGGCTTTTGAAGAAGGTTTGAACCCAATCCCTCGGATCCATCCGCGCCTACTACCGAGTACGTTTTCAAACGCATTCACTTGATTATCTCATTGAGTTTGGGCAGCCAACTCATCCTCTAATCGCCGCTGTAGTTTACAAAAGGTGAATTATATATGCAAGTAACAAAAATTAAATTTAAATAGTTACTAACATTGTTTCAGTTGCTGCGCTATCAATCGTTTCATCTTTAGCTGTATGAGCATCAATGAACGTCTGTAGTCTTCGCCGCTATTGCCTTTTTGTACGGAAATTTGTGAACCGTCAGATCTGCAGTTGATCGACGGTCGAATTGAGTTGAAAAGACCCGTACGGATGGCAGGGTATTAGCGGCGACAAGTCGCCCCTAAAGGCGTCGCCGCTATTTCATGTCGCCGCTAAATCCTCTTTCGCCCCTAAAAATGTCGCCCCTAAAGACCTGTTTTCTTGTAGTGGGTTAAACAATTTCCATAAATTGGTTATGTTATAATTGTAGGTGCTACATATGCAAGTAATATATTTTTCAAAAAAAAAAAAAAAAACATATGCAAGTAATATGCTTTTGGAGGGAACACAATTAGTTGATAGAGTTACTATTAATTAATTACTTTATAAACATCATGTCACACGACCAATCGACACATTTTAAAAATAGTTTCTTTTAACGAAAACAATGATAATATCATATATGGCTAGCTGGAAACAGCCATAAGGAACAGGAAAAAGAAACATCAGGTCAACCATCAAATTTTAATTTGTTTATGGATTTTTAGTTAAGAATTATTTTGACAGCTTTCCTTACTAGATGCCAAGAGATGATTGAAACATGACCTACTAAAATGTTTATAAGAGTCGTTAACACAATTTGATTAAAATCAAGCAATGATTATAATTCATTATTCTTTTTATTATCGATTTCTAATCTACTCGGTTTATTCTATTAACCTGTATCGTGAAGGATTTAAATTCTAAACATTTTAATAAAGAAAAATCACCTTACTATTAGTTTGTGTTCTTTGAAACGGTTACTCTAATAACTTCCTCAAATATGCACAAAAGAAAACAAAACAATTATATATAAACGTCTGAGATTGAAAGTGTAGGAATGATTTTGGTTGTTGATATAGTGAATCGATGTCTAAGATTATTGGAAACAATTATTACGCATGAAAGGATCGTTTTCATGCATTAAAGGAAAATTGAGAGGGTAAAATTGTAATATATTACTATTATTGACTATTTTTTATGTTCTCTTGATTTTTTAAGTCATATAAATTTTATATATGACATTATCTATGAAAAAATAACATCATAAAATCAAGTAGTTTAATTTTCTCTAATTTGAATATATAATTATTATACTTTTTAAAAATTGACCTTTTAAAGAAAACATTGAGGTGTGCGTATAATGTGAGTATTTATAAAAAACGCCGCGTAATTATTAACATAAGTTACGCACTTATTACTACACAATTTTAGACATAAGTTGCGTAGTTATTACCATATGTTTTGTAATTATTATATATTTCGTGTGACTGTGAACTTACCCCTCGCTCCAATGACAAGTATGATGTCCCGGTACCTTCGTATTATTTGTAGGCCGGTTAAGAGCTCTTTGTATAAAAACTTACCTTCGTATTATTATACAATAGTGTGTGAACTCGCGTTTTGCCGCGGTTGTTAAGGATTTTAACATTTGATTTCGATTACTTGTATATTAGTATTTAATATGTAAGTATGGATAAAAATTATATTGAAAACTCTATTTTGAAAAAAAATCATGTCGAAACATTGATATAATTTAACACATCATAACAATAAATTTAGATTTTATAAATCATCATATTTTTATGATTATAAGAGAAAAATAATATAAGATTCAGAACATTAAAGTAATTTTGAGAGCTTGTATATTTTTTGTTTGATTACTTGTATATTATTACACATTGCTACTTATTACTATAACTATTTATTTTGTAAATAACTGTTATAATTATTTTAAATATTATTATTACTACTATTACTACTACTGCTACTACTATTATTATTAAATTCAATGAATTCATATGGATTCAAAAATTAAAATTAAAATCCACTATAATATTACCATACTAACCCTACAGATGTCTTAAGTTCAAGATAAAATTATTATTTTGACAGCCTAAAATACTTTATAAATAGTATAGATAATATAAATATATTCATTATTACTTTATATATTTATGTATAAGGAATTGGCTTATGTGATGCGCGAGTGCTACTAAGTCTCTTTTTGACGAGCCTTGAATACTGATTATATATTATTATTATTATTATTATTATTATTATTATTATTATTATTATTATTATTATTATTATTATTATTATTTATAAGTATGTAAATATTTGGTAATAGTATTTAGTTAATAATATAATACTTAATTTAAATAGTAAAAATATAAATAAAAATTATTATTAATTTAAATTATTATAAATAAACTAATACTTAATATAGTGAATTTATTCATATGCATTAACTCGTATATTAATTAGAATAAGTTTATTAAATGAGAACAATTTAAGAATATTTGCATAAAACACTTGTACCATATATTTAAATATTTGTTCTAGGTATCTCTTACAAAATAGAAAATTATCAATTTACCCACGGGAATTTTGTGTTATATAGTAGTAGATATATACATACATACATACATACATACATACGTACATATATATATATATGTGTGTGTGTGTGTATGTAGTAGATATATACATACATATGTACATATATGTATTGTATTATATGTGTGTGTGTATATATGTAATTTGCCTATGTAGGCTACGAAGACTTCTCAGCCTTCTATTTTTTATAAATGGATGAGATAATAGTGTTAGAAAAAAGTGTGCCGATGGAACTTTTGGATAGTGAATTTTGTTTACTTTTTTTAAAATTTTTTATCTTTTAAACAATAAAAAAATATATTTATATGAATTTATTTTTTAAGAATAATTAAATTATAAAACTAATTTGATTTCTGCAAGTATATGAGTTATAATAACCAGATTCTCGGCAGGGGTGCTCAATGATTCGGTTAACGATTTATTAAGTTTATATGGTTATGAAGATTTTTGGGCAAATCTGTTAACCTAATCAAATTAAATTAAAAACATGATTAATCAAACCAAACTCAGTCGAAGAATTCACAATTCGGATACAGTTGAATACGGATAATAAAACCAATAAGCAAAATTTCGTAGAACTAACAACCGAACCAAAATCAAAATTTGGATACACTTAGAAACCAAACCTAAACCAAATTCACAATTCAATTTGATTCTTTTGGGTTTTATGGATACGATTCAGTTTTTCTTTTTTCAACACTCCTACACTAAAGCATCATCACTTTCAACAATCACACCGTCTACGTTTGAGATCGAGAGGTACTCATGAAACTTAGAAAGATGTCATATATCAGTTAATCAAAAGGTCAAATAAATAAGAGAAGTGAATTTTGTTCATACCATCGAACTATCATTTCCAATTAGAGTTTGTTTGGTTGTGATGAAATAAAAAAATATTGTTGTTTATTCGAGTAATATTGAAAAGTTCAATTGATTGTGATGTATGCATATACGATACATACATTTGAAAATAAGAACTAGAGATCATATATCGTCCATCGCCGCTTAGTGAAGACCGTCATCGGATCGACAATTGTTAAAACCGAAGTAATGGTGTAGATACCATGATCTCGTCATTTCTTTCATCATTTTCTTCATGGACAAAGTTTGACTCTAAGCAAACCCTACAAATCTTAAGGCATTGGAGAATGGAGGAAAGTCTGGCAACTTTTGGATAATGTTATAGAAGTTGTCGAGTCCTATTGTTATTCAAAAACCTAATGTTGTAACGGCAATGGTCGGTGGTTCTAGAAGGAAGTGGGTTAAATCTATGTACTATATTTTGAATACAAAACACATCTGCACTCAACACAAAAATTAATTTGCAATGGATAAAATTACTCTTCCTTCTATATTCTATACTATTTTACATGTCATCATCTCCTTTCTTTCAATAGTTTTTAGGAAAAAAAATCTTTCACCCCCTTCTATTTCTTAATATATATAAACATATACACAAATAGAACAAAGCATATTTCATTTAAGAAGCATGAGAAGCATAAGAAGTGACACATGTATATGACTAGTTTTAATGGATGAGTTGTATCTGTGCGAATTTATGTACATGAGATCATGGCACATGCGGTCGCACCATGTAAAATGTGATAATACTTATCGTTACTGTGTAATCAAAATCCATTTCAACTTATCCGTAACAAACAAAAAACAAACAACCCAGTCTATCCCACTCAAGAGCAGGGTCTGGGGAGGGTAGGTGTAGGCGAGTCTTTCCTCTATCTTGTTAGGTAGAGAGACCGCTTCCAAAGAGACCCCCGACTCGATAGCAAAAGCCATACTGAAAGCCAGACAACAATACAATAAATCATACAGCACATAGCATACAGTATACAAAAAGCCATATCGATAGCAAGACATCATACAATAAATCATACAACACATAGCCTACAGCACACAATAAATCATACAACATATAGCATACAAATATCCTAGGTGCATGTAGAATCACCGTTAAAGGGCAGATATGGGCTACTTAGACATCAGGCCCCGCAACCAGACTTCAAATACCCTTCCTGCCTATAGGTCGAACTAGAAGTCCTTAATTTTAATTCTACGCCTCCACTCAGTCCTATCCTCGATCATGTGCTCAGAGAGGTGCAAGTGTGTCATATCTCGCCTAATTACCTCATCCCAAGTCAATCTAGGTCTTCCTCTACTCCTCCTACCCTCTACGATGATGTTCTCTACTGCTCTAACTGGTGCCGCCATTGGTCTCCTCTTGACATGCCCAAACCATCTTAATCTTCCCTCTCGTATTTTATCTGCGATACAGGCCACTTCTAGCTTCTGTCGAAACACTTCGTTTCTTATCCGATCTAGTCTTGTGTGACCGCACATCCACCTCAGCATTCGCATTTCCGCTACCTCTATTTGTTTCTCGTGCGATTTCTTTATGGCCCAGCAGTCTGTTCCATATAACATAGCTGGACGTACTGCCACTCGATATAGCTTTCCCTTTAGTTTTGCTGGAAACCTCTTATCACATAGGATCCCTGATGCTGCTCTCCACTTGCACCATCCTGCTTGAACACGGTGCGCTACATCGCTGTGTATTTCTCCGTCCTCCTGCAAGTACGAGCCCAGGTATTTGAACCTAGACGTTTGTGGAACCGCCATACCCTGAATATTGATTTGGGTGTCCTCTTCCGCCTCGCCACTAAAGTTACAATGCATGTATTCTGTCTTTGAGCGACTTATCCTTAAACCTTTGCGCTCTAGTGCTGCTCTCCACTGTTCTAGCTTGTCGTTAAGCACCCTTTTAGATTCCGATATTAAGACAATATCATCCGCAAAGAGCATGCACCACGGAGCTGGCTGCTGTATAGACTTGGTCATCTCATCCAACACTACTGTGAAGAGAAATGGGCTCAGTGCCGATCCTTGGTGGAGTCCCACTTCCACTGTGAATGAGTCTGTGTCTCCGATCGGGGCTCGCACACACGTTTTTGCCCCATCATACATATCCTTGATTATTTTGATATACCTCTCTGGTACCCTTCTAGTTCGTAGACTTTCCCAAATTAGTTGACGCGGAATGCTGTCATAGGCCTTTTCTAGGTCAATGAATACCATATGGAGGTCCCTTTTCTTTTCTCTGTATTTCTCCATTATCCTCCTTATGGCGTGTATTGCTTCAGTCGTAGAGCGTCCTGGCATAAATCCAAATTGGTTTGACGCTATCTGAGTTTCTCGTCTAATTCTCGTGTCAATAACTCTTTCCCATAATTTCATCGTGTGACTCAATAGCTTTATTCCCCTGTAATTTTCGCAACTTTGTACATCTCCTTTTTTCTTATATATGGGGACTATAACACTGGTTCTCCACTGGTCCGGCATCTTCCCTGTCGTAAAGATAGTGTTGAATAAATCTGTTAGCCATTTGAGCCCCTCATCTCCCAGGCATTTCCACACTTCAATCGGTATGTTGTCTGGCCCCACCGCTTTAGCCCTTCCCATTTTCTTCATAGCTCTCGTAACTTCGTCTACTGTGATGCTTCTACAATAGCAATTGTTTTGTTGTGTTGTTTGGGTTGTATTATCTATCTCAGCTTGTTGATTTGGGTTCTTTGTGTTGTAAAGGTTATCGAAGTAAGTTTTCCATCTCCCTTGATATCCTTGTCGTTCACCAAAACTTTTCCATCCGCAGCCTTTATAAACTTCACAATTCTCAGGTCTTGTCTTCTGCTGTCTCTTGCCTTGGCTAACTTAAACATGTCATGCTCTCCTTCTTTCGTCTCTAGTCGTTTATACATCATCTCATACGCCGCGTTCTTTGCCTCTGACACCGATTTCTTCGCCTCTCTCTTAGCCTCCCTGTATTCATCTTTTAGCTCTGGGCGTTCTTCCTCATTGTTACAGCGTATAAGCTCTCTGAAACTTTGTTATTTAATTCGTATCTTCTCCTGTACATTTTCGTTCCACCACCAAGATTCCTTATGGTCGACTGTCCTCTTTGTTGTAACTCCAAGCGTTTCTTTAGCTGCTTGGATGAGCGTATTTGCCATGGCCTGCCACTTTTGGTTTGCGTCTTCCTGTGGTCCATGGTGGTTCATTGGTATGACCTTATCTCTAAAAATGGTAATGTTTTCGTCCTTGAGCTGGCTCTATTTGATCGTATGTCTAATTCTCTTGTTTTGTTGGAGGATTGGTCTCTTCACGCGTATATCCCCTACTAACATATGATGTTGTGTCACAACTGACTCTCCTGGGATTGTCTTACAGTCCTTCCACGAGGTACGATCTTCTCTCCTCGTCAACAAATAGTCTATCTGCGTGTGTCTCCCGCCGCTGCTAAACGTGATTAGATGCGATTCTCTTTTCTTAAAAAACGAATTTATGATTCCTAAGTCATGCGCTACTGCAAAGTCAAGAAGCTCCTTACCGCCTTCATTCCTAAGGCCATACCCGAAGCCTCCATGCACCAACTGAAAGTGGTCATTATCCTTACCGATATGCCCATTAAAATCCCCTCCTATGCATATTTTTTCGTCTCTAGGTATGACACCCATAACGTGATCTAAACTCTCCCAGAACTTTTTTCTTTCTGTTTCTCCTAGTCCAACATGTGGAGCATACGCACTAACTACTGCCACTACTTCATCCCCTATTACTATTCTTAACAGCATAATTCTATCATCGTATCTTCTTACCTCCATTACATTATCTTGGAGTTCCTTAGCAACTAGAAACCCTACTCCATTTTCGTTCCGTCAGACCCTGAATACCATAGTTTATAACTATTGCACTCTGTTGCTCTCTCACCCCGCCATCTAGTCTCCTGAAGACACGCTATCTGAACCCTACGTTTCCTTAGCACATTAATTAATTCTAGTAACTTACTAGTTAGGGTTCCTACATTCCACGATGCCACTCTTAATCTAAAATCCTTTTTCCTTGTATTCGCACCTCTCGTCACCGAACATGATCTCGGGGCAGCATAATGACACCTGCTGTCTATATTACCTGACAGGGTCTACTAGAACAACCCCTAAAAAGGAATTATAGCAGAAGTAAAGCACAATCAAAAGCAATCCGTCACACGCGGTCAACAGTACCCGATGGACCAGAACTTAATCAAAAAATAGCAACAATGATCACCACTTCGCACAATGACACACTATCTTGAGTATAGATTCAATAGGCCAATGAAACCTATCTAGAGAACAGTTCTAAGATTGACCAGAAATGAAGACAACAACCCACAAATGCTCAACACACCAACTCAACCAACAATATACAACTTACTCAGCAATTAATATCAAAACACTAACAATTATACGACTAATCAGCAAGTTATAACCACTAATCAATTAGGCACAAACCACAGAACTAAACGGTCAGCAGAAAAATAGGCAAGAATTATATCACACAAGTGATGCACCAGAAAACAGATCACACAAGTGATGCACCAGTAAACCAGTAAACCTATAAAGAGCAACAGAAATCACACAAACCAGTAAAGAGCAACAGAAAACAGATCACACAAACCAGTAAACCAGTAAACCAGTAAACCAGTAAACCTATAAAGAGCAACAGAAATCACACAAACCAGTATAATTTCACACAAACCAGTAAACCTATCAAGAGGAGTCAAGGATTAAATCACACAAACCAGTAAAGAGCAACAGAGAACAGATCACACAAGTGATGCACCAGTAAGCCAGTAAAGAGCAACAGAGAACAGATCACACAAGTGATGCACCAGTAAGCCAGTAAAGAGCAACAGAAAGCAACACAGATATCTCAACAGCTGCTGGTACTCCTAATCCAGCCAATATCAGCCTAAACTAGAAACTAAAAGAGAGAGAGAAGGAACAATCTCACCAGATGTGCGGTTCTTCAGATGTGCCCTAGATTTAGCAACCTTCACTTTGGGTTGCGAATCCAAGGCAGAAGAAGACTAACAGCAATAAAACCCTAGATTCGCGAAGGAGATGCTCAACAGCAAATAAATCCAAGGCAGAGAGCAGAGGTGTTGTCGATCGCGAGCAGAGGTGTTGTCGATCGCGAGACAAACAATAATAAATCCAAGGCAGAGATCCAAGGCAGAGGTTTGTCGATCGCGAGAGCAATAAATCCAAGGCAGAGAGCAGAGAGCAGAGGTGTTGTCGATCACAATACAGCCGAGAGTAGCAGGATGTTGGGTACAGCCGAGAGTAGCAGAGACAGCCGAGAGTAGCAGATGTCGATCGAGAGACCGCCGGCGGATGAGTAGCCGAGAGAGATGCTCTTCGAATTAGTAGGAGATGCTCTTGGATGAGTACCGCAAAGGAGATGCTCTCGGGTTTGGCCGGCGGAGGTCGCCGGTTGTGGATATGTCGGCAGAGGTCGCCGGTGGGTGGGGGTGATGAGGTCGGAGATTTGAACGTTGGTGGCTGTCGGTGGCTGTCGGTGTTGCAGAGAGAGCAGAGAGAGCAGAGAGCAGAGGTCGGAGATCATTCTTTGTTCCAATTGCAGAGAGCAGGATGTCGGGTACAGCCGAGAGTACAATATAATTTTGTTAAACACATATCCACATCGTGTAGAGTGAGATAACTAAATATTCATGTCACACATTACATCACTCACATCTTTGGGTGTTTGTGTAATATGTATCTTGGTGATCCTCATGCATAATAACTTTCATCCAAATATGTTCCATGTTAGTTTCTCAGCTATGCTTCAAACTATCATGGTTAACTTTGTTATGATCCTCACATGCGCCGTACTTATATCGTTTGTCACATCACCTTTGATGAGACTATCTTTGATCTTCCTACTACATCTACTTATTTTTTATCCTTCTTTTACATCTACCTACACTATTATTCCTCCTTCACTTTTAATACCCTCATTCTCGTCATCATCGTCATCTTCTGCATCAACTCTTGCTTCTCCATCTTCACCACTTTAAACCTCACCATCTCCCTTTCTATCAGCCCCACCCCAACCCCACATCCAACGACCACTTAATCTTGTGATCATAATTTCCAATCATGAAGCTTCTTGATTCTTCTTCATACTTTAACATCTCCTACTACTAAGCCTATTACTTTTTCTTAGGCTCGAAATGGCTAGTACGATAGGATGAAATCGCACAGAGGTTGCTGCTTTGCATTTCAACCTGACTTGAGACTTTGTTTCATCACTCGTTGACATCAACGTAATTAGCTGCAAGTGGGTTTATAAGTTTAAGTATGATCTTGATATAGCTATTAGTTGATATACCCTGACTTAATCTTGTTGTTAAACATACTTTTATTCGACTTGTTCGATCTATTGCATTTTTTCATGGTTGATATATTTGCTAGGTGGATGTCAACAACAACTATCTTTATGGTTATTTATCTGAGACTATGTATATATCTAAACCTTAAGGCTTTATTAACGCCACTCAACTGTATCATAATTGTACACCATATAAAGCTATATATGGACATAAGTAGGAACCTCGCTTTTGGTTTTCCAGGTTGTCTTATACACAGTAGATCAGGATTTTTCTTATCATTATGTATCTAACACATCTCTCTTAGTCTACTATAGTGGTTCAGATGTCTACTTTATTCTCGTATATGATGATGCCATCCTTATTAGTGAGAGCTTTTAATGCTTTGTTATGCATTTGATGAAACGATTATATTTTGCACTCAAGGACTTGGGTTTATTATCTTATTTTCTAGGAGTATATTTTATATTCACTAACGATACAATTACATTATCCCAACAGGCTACTTATGTGAGTTATTGCATCAGACTTGCCTTATACTGCAGACCATTATCTACACCCACTTTCTCTGCTTTGTAATTTTCTTGATATTTTGGCATTCGTCTAAAGGGCCTAATTTTGTATTGAAGTACTGTCGATGCTGTTAGGATCGACGTTATCACACACACGAACACAATCAACACAACCACAAGAATACACGAAGATTTATAGTGGTTCGGTCGGGTACTGACCTACGTCCACTCTCGGTAACTAGGATGTATTTATTCAGTGATGTTCAGAGGTACATTACAAATACAGATTTAGATCCTATATATAGGAAAAACAAGAAGAAAGTAGGTACAAAACATGATCCTTATAATCTGGATCATCACTTCTTTTTCTTTATCTTTTTGACCAACTCCACCACTATTATTAGTGGTTTACCTGCTTTCTGCCATTAATTGTGGAGTGGTTTCACACTCAACAATCTCCCACTTGAAGCCACGGAACAATCTTCACCTGTGCTTCAACTGTGTATCTGTATTTCTGTAAGAAACTTTTCATCTTCACTATCTTCCTAGTTACCCCGGCCTTCTCTTCAATTATCCTGAAGGCCAGTTGAAGCTGTGCAAAGCTTCAACTTCTCTAAGGTGACAACCTTAGTCAACATATCAGATGGATTTTCACTTCCTTTGATCTTCTTCAACTTTAGAGTGCCTTCACTAACTTGCTCTCTGATGAAGTGATATCTCAGCTGTATGTGTTTCGTCTTCGAATGGAAGACAGGATTCTTTGCAAGATGAATTACACTTTGATTGTCACAGAATAATGCACAATCATCTTGTTCTTTGCCAAGTTCGTTGAGAAAGTTCTTCAACCATATAAGCTCTTTGCTTGCTTCAGCAACTGCCATGTACTCTGCTTCTGTGGTTGAAAGGGCAACACTTTTCTGTAGTTTGGACATCCAACTTACCGCAGTGCCTCCCACTGTAAAGACATACCCGGTGGTGCTTTTGTATGACTCTTTGCAACCACCAAGGTCTGCATCTGCAAACCCCTTTAGAATAACATCTTTTCCTTTAAAATGCAATGCCACTTTTGAAGTACCCTTCAAATACCTTAGCAGCCATTTAACTGCTTCCCAATGTTCTTTCCCCGGATTGGACATAAACCGACTAACAACTCCCACTGCATGAGCTATATCTGGTCTCGTGCATACCATTGCATACATGAGGCTACCAACTGCTGATGCATAAGGAACTTTAGCCATTTCTTCTTTGCCTTCATCTGATTTGGGTGACTGATCTTTAGAAAGCTTAAAGTGACTTCCCAAAGGTGTGCTTCTGATCTTGGCATCTTCAAGGCTGAATTTCTCTAACACTTTCTTAATGTACTTTTCTTGAGAGAGTGTCAAAGAACCATCTTTGTTTCTGAGAATACTCATCCCGAGTATTTGGTTTGCAGTTCCCAAGTCTTTCATCTCAAATTCTTCAGACATTTGCTTCTTTAATTTCTTGATTTCTGCCATGTCTGAACCTGCAATCAACATATCATCTACATAGAGTAGTAGAATGATATAAGAACCCTTGAACTTCTTAATGTAACAACAAGAATCATTGTCACATCTCTTGTAACCAACTCTTCTCATGAAGTTATCAAACTTCAAGTACCATTGTCTTGGCGCTTGTTTTAGACCATACAAGCTCTTCTTCAATTTACACACTAGGTTTCCTTTGCCTTTAACCTGAAAACCCTCTGGTTGTGTCATGTAGATGTCTTCATCTAGGTCACCATGTAAAAGCTGTCTTGACATCGAGCTGCTCTAAATGCAAGCCTTCTGCTGCTACAATGCTGAGAACAAGTCTGATTGTAGTCATCTTCACCACTGGAGAGAAAATTTCATTGAAATCAATTCCCTCTTTCTGTTGAAACCCCTTGACTACCAATCTTGCTTTGTACCGTTTGGTACCATCATGTTCGTCCTTGACCCTGAAGACCCATTTGTTTTGAAGAGCTTTCTTCCCAGCTGGAAGCTTTGTTAAGTGCCAAGTCTTGTTCTTCTCAAGCGACTTCATTTCATCTTTCATTGCTAGCTCCCACTGCAATGAATCTTTCATCCCCATGGCTTCTGAATAAACTGGGGCTCACCATTTTCTGTCAGAAGTATGTAATTGACAGATGGTGAATATCTGTTTGGTGGTCTGATGACTCTGGAGGATCTTCTTGGTTGAAATTGAGGTGTTACTGGGGATTCTGGAGTTTGAGGAGCAACTTCTTCTTCTTCCTCCTCAGAATCATTACTAGAATCATCCCTTGAGCTCTCACTGTCGCTTGACTCATTCCCGTTTTCTGGAATGTTGACTGAAGCTTCTTTTCTTTTTCCACCACTTTCAAACTCAACACTTTCTTTCTGAACTTCTTGTCTCTTGGTGTTTCTGTCTTTGTATAATTCGTTTTCATTGAAGACGACATTCTTGCTTCTGATTACTTTCCTGCCTTCATTATCCCAAAGCCTGTAACCCATTTCTCCAGACCCATAACCAATGAATGTGCACTTCTTGGACTTTGAGTCTAGCTTGTCCCTGTCATCTAACAAATCGTAAGCACTACAACCAAAGACACGTAAGTGTTCGAGACTTACCTCCTTTCCTTGCCACATTTCTTCTGGCAATTTAAAATCCAAGGGAGCAGATGGTGATCGGTTAATCAAATAGGCTGCAGTGTTAACTGCATCTGCCCAGAATGTTTTGGGCATCCCGGCATTCAACCTCATGCTTCTAGCCCTCTCATTCAGTGTTCTGTTCATTCTCTCAGCTACACCATTTTGCTGAGGAGTTCCTGGAACCGTTCTGATCATCTTGATCCCTTTCTTAGCACAATAGCTGATAAACTGTTTGCTAATGTATTCACCACCATTGTCCGACTTCAAGCACTTTACCTTCAGATTAGTTTCATTTTCAACAGCAGATTTCCATATCTTAAAAGCATCAAATACACCAGATTTATGTTTAAGAAAATAGACCCATACCTTGCGTGTTGAATCGTCGATGAAGGTAACATAGTAGCTTGAGCCTCCTAGAGATGAAACTGTTGTTGGTCCATATACATCCGTGTGAACAAGCTCTAATTTTTGAGCTTTTGGTGTTCTCCCTGTTTTCTCAAAAGAAACCCTTTTTTGTTTGCCAAGAACACAAGGTTCACAAAATTCGGTTTCCACTTTCTTCAAGTCTGGAAACTTCCCTTTCTGAGCCAAAATCTTCAATCCCTTTTCGCCCATGTGTCCGAGTCGATTGTGCCATAAAATTGATGGACTCGGATCTGAGGTCGTTGCATGAACCTCTTCGGCTGAAACATCTGCCATGTACAAAGTGCCTTTCTTCTTTCCTTTGGCAATCACCATATTGCCTTTGATCACTTTCCATATTCCACCCCCAAAGTGAACATTGAACCCTTCATCATCCAATTTTCCAACTGAAATCAACTTTCTCCTCAAGTTAGGAATAACCCTGACATTTTTCAATGTCCATATAGTTCCTAATGAGGTCTTCAAGTCTACATCTCCAATACCTGTAATATCAAGCATTTGATCATCGGCTAAACGAACTTTACCAAAGTTACCTGTTCGTAGATTCTTTGCCATATCTGGGCATGAGAGAGCGTGAAAAGAAGCACCCGAATCCATAATCCAGGATTCCACATCATTCTCAACACAACATATGAGAGTGTCATCGGATTCTTCAGATGCAACATGATTGACTTCTTTCTTGGATGTTGATGGTTTTGGACATTGGCTTCTAAAATGACCCTTTTCTTTGCAATTCCAACATTCAATGTCTTTTCGGTTCTTAGACTGCCCCCTTCTTCTAGATTTTGACCTGCCTCGATTATGACCTCTTTCGTTTCTTCTTCCTCTACTTTCTGTGTGTAATAAAGAACTAGAATTAGAAGTCTCACCATTGCTTCTCCGTCTGATATCTTCATTTATGATCAAGTCACGAATACTCTCAAAAGTGAGTTTGGTAGTGCCGGATGCACTACTAACAGCTGTGACTGTGCCTGACCAACTGTCGGGCAAGGATGATAAAAGGAGGAGCGCTTTTACTTCGTCTTCAAACTTTATTTCAACAGAGGCTAAACGAGAGATAATCGAGTTGAACTCGTTTACGTGAGCGGCAACCGACATGTCTTCCTTCGTCTTCGTGTTAACCAATTGTTTGATGAGGAACACTTTGTTGGAAGCGGACGGCTTCTCGTACATGTTGGACAAAGCCTTAAATACTCCATAAGTAGTTGTTTCATTAACAATGTTATACGCAACACTCTTTGTTAATGAAAGCCTAACTACACCCAAGGCTTGTCGATCCAACAGCTTCCATTCATCATCGTACATGTCATCTGGTTGTTGTCCCAACATTGGTAAATGCAAACTTTTCTGATATAGTAAGTCTTCAATTTGCATTTTCCAAAATCCATAATCGGTTCCATCAAACTTATCAATCTTGATTTTACCGTCCTCTGCCATTTTAACGAACAAATTACCAGTTTGCTACTAACCAACAGGTTCGTACTGCAAATGATAATTATACGAGCGGAAGCAATGAAATAGAAGCCAATTTTCTATTTCGTGTGTTAAATGACAATACACCTTTAAAAAACTTTATTTAAAGTTGAGGGTTCTTTCTGTCAATTTAAAAAAACTTATGGATTTTTTTTTTTATTGAAAAAACAATCCTTTAAAGTCAAAGGAAAACCCACGTGAATTCTTGTTCCAGAACACTCCCCACAAGAAACATATGATCTACTTTTTCTTCACCAAAAAAGAACTGCTCCTTTTCTTTCTTCTCTATCCACCTTCTTGAATCCTCAAACCTGCAACTCCGATTTATCAACCAGATCTATCAACCAGTGGGTGAAGAGGGCGGCGGTGGCGGTGCTAGCGGCAGCGGGTGAAGAGGGCGGCGTCTGGAGGCGGCTGACCGGCGCCGGCGGTCCTGCGACGGCGGACCTGCGGCGGCGGACCTGCGGCGACGGGTCGGCGGCAGTAGCGGCGGTGACTGGAACGGGAACAGAGAGGTCTCCAAATCGAAGCCTTAGTCTTGATTTTAACAGGTCAGTTTCTCCTCTTTCTTCTCCCTTCTCTGTTCGATTACTGGTTCGTGTGTTGATCGAGAGCCACTGGCTCTGATACCAGTTGTTAGGATCGGACGTTATCACACACACGAACACAATCAACACAACCACAAGAATACACGAAGATTTATAGTGGTTCGGTCGGGTACTGACCTACGTCCACTCTCGGTAACTAGGATGTATTTATTCAGTGATGTTCAGAGGTACAATTACAAATACAGATTTAGATCCTATATATAGGAAAAACAAGAAGAAAGTAGGTACAAAACATGATCCTTATAATCTGGATCATCACTTCTTTTTCTTTATCTTTTTGACCAACTCCACCACTATTATTAGTGGTTTACCTGCTTTCTGCCATTAATTATGGAGTGGTTTCACACTCAACAGATGCATTACAGTATCTTGTTTTAACTTGTAAGATTGCATATGCGGTCGTATGGTTTCTTAATTTTTTACAGAAACGTACTAACTGAAACTAGGATGTAGTTAAACGTAATTTAAGGTACCTTAAGGGTACAACCTCTATGGTTTGACTATTTGATGATTTACAAGTCTTGAGCTACACACTTATTCCGATGTTGGCTAGATTGTCATGATGATCATCGTTTTGCTACAGGTTATTGCATCTTTTTTGGACCGAACCTTATAAGTTGTAGTTGCTAAAAACAACCCATTGTTGCTCGTTGCAGCATATAGGTAGTATCAAGAGCTAGCACATACTTCAACATAGGTTCGTTAGGTTATGTCTAACATGTATGAGATTTAGCTTCATATCTCATGTCCCCCTACCATTTGTGCGACATTCTTGGTGTCAAATATTAAGTAGATAATCTATATTTTCATCAACATACAAACTACCCTGGAGATTGATCTGCTCTTCATTTGAAATTGGGTTTTAGTATAGGCTCTCACTATCTGATATATCTCCATCGTTTCCCACTTCGTTAATATTCTGCCTAAAGTTTAATCATCCACTTGTTTTGAAAGTCTTAGGTCCAAGATTCACGTTGCAACATTCATTGTACTTAAGAAGTTAAGAATGCATGTTAGACATATTACCCTATATATTTAAAAACCAACTTGGTGAATAGTAAATGAATAGTAGCTACAGGACCACACCCCACCGCCTTCTCTGCTCCATCGTCACCCTCGCCGACGCCACCGATCGAGAACCCCAAGCTGAGCTCGGCTACCTCAACATCGGCAGCCGCCCCACCCGCCGTCATCGGCCACCTCCGCGCCATCCCCTGGATCTTCGCCTGGACCCAGACCCGCTTCGTCCTCACAGCGTGGCTCGGCGTCGCCGCCGGCCTCAAAGCCGTTTGCGACCAGGCCCACGCCGACGACCTCCGACCCGCGTACAGCGAATGGCCCTTCTTCCAATCGACCCTTGATCTCATCGAGATGGTGTTGGGGAAAGCCGATGTCCCGATCGTGAAGCATTACGATGAGGTGTTGGTGTCGGAGAGCCGGAGGGATTTGGGGCGGGCCTGAGGGCGGAGCTTGTGGCGACGGAGAAGTATGTGTTGGTGGTCACCGGACATGAGAAGCTTTCGGGGAATAATAAGAGACGCTGGTGTCGTGCGTGGCAGCGGTGTGGTGGTGGACGTGTTGGTGTTGGTGTTGGTATGGCGGTGGCTGTGTGGCGGTGGCGGTGTGCGGTGGCGGTGTGGCTTGCAGCCACCGCTCGAATCTCTGCTTACTTTCCTCTCCGATTTGCAGGTTCGTGGTTTTCCGATCCTGATATGAATCTAATTGGAGGTTTGTTGATTTTTGTGGTTCATGATCACTTATCCTTCGCTGATTTTGAAGTAATCTATGTGATTAGTTTGGATTCTATAGTTTCATCCGCCGAAGAAGATGGAGTAAATCGGTTTGGAGGTTTGTTGATTATTGCAGGTTATGGAGTAAACGTATGTTAGTTGTTTACGATTTAGTGTCAGTTTTGATTATTGTTTACTTAAATGGTTTGGGAGTATGAAGATGAGTGGTGGTGTTGATAGTGGTGATGACTTGATGACATTGTTTGTAGCAAAGGATTCTACCGTATGAATCCAATAGAGGTTTATAACCAATTTTTTTGTTATCTGATTGATTTTCTGTGAAATTTATGTTCATGAAGTTTCTTTCCGTGGCGGAGCTTGAACCGCAATATAGAGGGGGCAATATAGACAGGGCGGGCTATGATGATATTCAAAAATGGTTTCGGGTTGTTTTGGCGTGGCTACCGTTTACGGTTAGCAGCCATAACTGAAATCCGGTTCTGAGCCCCATTCATCACATGCTGCATTCGGAAAATGAATCGGTGCTTTGTTTTAAGTCGGTGACGATGAAACTGTCTTCATCTGAGACATGTACATGTTATATGTTGGTGTACATTTTGAATTTAGTATAGTGTCGGGCTATGATGATATTCAAAAAATGGTTTCGGGTTGCTTTGGCGTGGCTACCGTTTACGGTTAGCAGGCATAACTGAAAGTGTTAGCTTGTGGCTATGATGACAGAGTTCTGAGCCTCCGTTTAGACCGTCTTTATGACGCGCAGCGCGCGTGTGGGCACCACACTAGTTTCATTTATAAATATATGCAAGGTATCAATGTCATTTTATTGTACATTTTATTTGGGTTTTGGTGTGGTACCTTCCATACATGTTTCTATTTTGTATATACATCTTGCCCTTCCTTTCACATATATATATATATATATATATATATATATATATATATATTATATGTATATATATATTATGTATATGTATGTATGTATGTATGTATGTATGTATGTATGTATGTATGTATGTATGTATGTATGTATGTATGTATCTATGTATCTATGTATGTATAGCAGAGGGATCAATATATATATATATATATATATATATATATATATATATAGTATGTATATGTATGTATGTATGTATGTATCTATGTATGTATGTATGTATATATATATAGTATGTATATGTATGTATGTATGTATGTATGTATCTATGTATGTATAGCAGAGGGGTCAAATAAAAATCATATTTATAATTAAAACCGCAAAACATCACTATCCAATCATATAAATTATAACTGATTTAACTTTTTAATTGTTTAAAGTATATATTTAAGTAAACTTCAACCTTATTTTTAAGTTCATTATATATTTTTTAGTTTAAACTCGAAGGAACAACGATGATGATGAAAGTTCATTGTATATTTTTTAGGTTAAACTCGAAGAAACAACGATGATGACGAAAAGACTTACATATACGTAAATTGTATGAGTTACATGTATATAACTATTAGTTGTACACTTGGTAATACGTACTTACATATACATAACTCATGTATGTACGTAACTTTTAGTTGTATACTTTTTGACATGTGCTTACATATATGTAACCCCTAGTTTTCATGGTTTTCATTTATAAAATGATTTTCAATGGATCCCTCTATATATAGGAGAATAATCAAATAAAAACCATGTTTATAACTGAAACCGTGAAAACCACCACACTCAATCACATAATTTATAATTTATTTAACTTTTTAATTGTTATATATATATGTGTGTGTGTGTATGTATGTAGAGATATATTTAGTTGAGAACCAAAAATTATAAAGAACCAAAAGAATCATTTTTAGTCACTCATTTTTCCTTTTTAGTTTCAAGATTTTTTTATTTGTAATGATAGTATGGTAATTTTATGATGTTAATTTAATTAATTTTTTACGTGAAAATCCACAGGAAATAACTTTTTAATAATTTGACTATCGTGTGTGTTCGTAAGTGAAAAAATATGCATATATGCATATGTGCATCAATGTGTGCATGTATACATATAATTCAATACAAAATAAGCTTTGAAGGGTATTTTTTAAATACGAAACAACCTTAACAGGCAAGCAAAAACATAAATGCATAACTTCATAATGTGAATCAAAACCTAAATGCTGTATAAAGCTTTTAATTTAAAATAATTAGCAATTTTATGGGCAAATAAATATTATAAATAAATGGGTTTTGAGGAAACTAATCGATTTAAAACAAACTCCCGAACAATAACAATGATTAATGATAGTTCTTACGACCACAATCGATAACTGAATGATAATATTCACGTACCTTCATTATTTAGTTAATTGAGGTTGTTTTCACCGAATTATGGCTTTATAGTATCTTTTTTTTTAGTAGAGGGTGTCAAGATGGAACAAATCGAATGTGGGTGACGATGATCAGATCGACACCGGAAGAGATAGGTGAGTATGTTTTCATTTACTAAATATTAACGTCTAAATTTTGTCATTTTCTGATATACTTTTTTGAGTCTTATTTATATGAATTAGGGCGATACGATCATACAAGTATGTGTTAGGCGGTCCTTTTATTTAATAATTTTGTTTTTAACATCAATGCCGGTTTGAATAAGTTCTTTTGTAACAACAATGATGGATATGTTTTTCATGATATATATTTCATGAACATTGGGTGTGCCAAACATATTCAAACACTAAAATATAGAATTATCGACCTTAATTTTATTAAAAAAATAGAATCTAATAGAAACATTTAAAGTAGAATCAAATACTATGAAAAATATCTTATTCTATTTTCAAAAGAATTGAGGTCAAAACATATATAGATGTAGGGTAAAATATCAAAACACCACTCATAATTTCATACATTTTTATAAATAAAAAAACAAAAATAAAAATATGTGCCCAGAAGTGGTTCTTTGTTTTTTTATAAAAAGTTGGTTCACTTTTAAAACATAAAAAATAAGAATACGTGACTAAAAATGATTCTTTTGGTTTTTATAATTTTTTTTGTTTTTATCTGAAAGCCTTTCTCTCTCTCTCTCTCTCCCTCTATATATATATATATATATATATATATATGTATATATATGTATATATATATATATATATATATGTATATATATATATATGTATATATATATATATATATATATGTATATATATGTATATATATATATGTATATATATGTATATATATATATGTATATATATATATACACACACACACACACCAACACACACATATAGGGTTAGATTTTTTACAGAACTCATTCTATTTTCTGAACTCGCAGAACCAATCTTGACCACTCCTTAGTTTTCAATCTTAAACTTTAAAATTAAATATAAAGAGTATAATGGTAAAGTATATAATATTCTCTCTCAAATTAAGCAATTAATTAATTTATATCTTCTCTCTTTTTTTTCATTTCTCTTATCTTTTATGTATTTACACACAATAAACATCCAAATGATCATAATTTTAATAATATGTTAAATATAAAATTTGATCTGGAATATGTATGTTAATTTATTATAAGTAAATGTTCACTATAATTATCTAGGTATGTGTAAAACAACTTTATGATTACGAATGTTTATTTACATATATGTAAATATTCATATTTATTATATATTTTTCAAATTAATAACTATTTAAACATTCATAAAATTCATACTAGTAATTTATTTTTCATATTACATGCTATTTACATATATGTAAACTCGAACATTTAATCTACGTACAAACATGCAGGTAGATGTTTTGCTATTATGTGTAAATTAACTGACTACTTACATATATGTAAATTCTCCATGTTTATGCCTTGAGTTTCTCATTTCTTTATCTTCTTTTAACAAGATTTATCTTGTAAAAGGCTTTAATATCATCTTCATATGATAACGACTGAAACTAATAAAAATTAAATATTAAATAAATTAGAGTATTTAATTTAAGACTTACCATATTGGCTTCTCCATAGCCCCATAACAACATTTAAAACTGACTTCCATTATTATTCCACTCCCAGCTCAGTGACCCACCATTTCACTCGATAAAACTTATTAGGCACCACTTTAACCATTTTGAAAATTTGGTTTCATTATTCTAACTTTTGAAATAAACCATGAGTCACTACCACACCCACTCTTCCTCTCGAAGCTAATATAATCCCTCTCGTCTCCCTCATTGATTTGATCATCTTCATCCCTACCTAGGCTTCTCAATATAAATATATTAAACTTTTCTCCTAACTTATAATAAAACTAAAATATATCTTTTATTTTCAAGAAATATTATTGCATTAGATTATTGTATTCATCAATGTTCAAACAATATAAAAACTAAGAAAAAAAGAAACAACAAAAAAAAGAATAATCCTCCATTTTATTTATGAAAATATTAAAACTGTTGAAAATTTATTGATAATATTAATATGATTATTAATATTTAGTCAATAAATTAATGTGTTGAATGAAAATTAATATGTTTAATACATTATAAATTAATAGTGTGGGAAGTTGTCCCATATTGGAGGAAAGAAAGAATATAAATGGTTTATATTCTATAACATATTGTCTATATTGTTTCCTAAGGTTTCACACTAATTGGATTCACGCCCTGAACTCGCACGCGCGCGTGGTGTGGGCATGTGGGCGCAATGTGGCGCTTTGATGGCGCACTTTGCACTTAATATTTTTGAAGGTTGGTTCGAGGGTCTGGTCAAGTGAGCCTGACCTGGGTGCGCGACTCGTAATAGTTTCTGTTACAGGTTGACTGAAACCGACGACTATTAATGACAAATTAAATGAGCAGTTATGATTTCGGATTAATGGTTGAGTGAGTGTTACAGTTCGAATTCCAGTATAAATACTGAGAGTGCCTCAGTATGAAAATACAACCAACACAACTCGAAACCTGCAGAAAATAGGTTCTCTAATCATCCTATCTTTATGGTTTCTCTTCTACAAACAAATTCGGGTACTAGATCAATCCCGGCAGTACAAACTACTTCGGCTGTTGTACCCTGGGAAACAAACGAGTTCTCCTGGGAGGCTCAGAATTTGTTTTAAGGGCCCCGTGTTAAACACGATCATCAGCCTTTACATTTCTGTTCACCTATTTCTGTTATTTTACAAGTGTAAAAGGAATTTATAATCGTTTATTTATCTTCATTTGTATTGATTATATTAATAAAATTATTTGTGTTTAATTTTTATATGAACGGTTCCTACAAACTTAAACAAATTTTAAAAACGCTGTTCATATATATATATATTAAATTCATCTGTGTTTTTAAAAGTTTAATTTTTTAACTATTTCGTTTTTTTATTCACGGGTGATCTTCAAAGTTGGACTTAGAACATCTCTCGTTGAATTTTATAGAATTCTGAAAATAGTTTGGAAAATATCATTCAATTTTGTTTGTCATTTAAATTTGTTTAAAAGTGTTCTAACTTAAACTGTTTTTTCAAAACAGCAAACAACATGTATTCTAGTGCTATGAGTTCCTCTTTATTAGCCCCTGTAAAACCTTGAAATTTCCCATAAATCAATAACACACGATCTCAATCACGTGAATGCGGAATGTAAACATGATTGGATAGAAAAGAAGATTGAATTGAACACAAAATGCTTCTTTGATTGAATCAAACAACCTATGAAAGGTCTTGTGTGATTTCGCACAGTACAGAATGATAAATGAACAAAAAGCTTAATTACAAAACGAAAACTAAGCTATTTATACTAAACATCAAGTTCTCGCGCGAAAGACTTTTCGCGCGGCTTCCTTTCGCGCGGGACAGACTTTCGCGTGGAAGCTTCTTCACGTGGAAACTGCTTGTTCTCGCGTGACAGCTTCAACTCGCGTGGAACAGGCTTTCGCACATGCTGTTTTCAGACTTCATCTTCGTTCAATCTTCAAATGTTTTGCCGAGCCTTGATTAGTCTTCTACAATCTCCCCCTAGGCTCGGTGAAACATGATCAATCAAAATCAACTTTTGCTTTCTTGTACGAGCCTGCATATGCATACCATTTGTTCCTAAGGATCCGGTCAATCATCCATACATACTGGCAAGATAGAAAATAAACGGACTCATCAGCTGAAATGGGGCAGTGTAATAGCTTGATTAAGTTGTCTTTGCCAACTTCATCAAGTCTGCTGGATCAATGATTCAAAATGACTTGTCAGTACATCTGATCACAGCGTGACCGAATCCTTCTCACATCTCCAAGATAGAAATTGCTTCAAAGAATTAGGAGGAACATGAGTATGGACTGGAATCTTCCTTTTCTTGAAAGAATTTTCAAATGAGATCATATAGTTCTTTATCAAGTCAAGACTCTGTCCAGCTTTATTTAAAATAAACTGGTTAAGTTGATTGTCAATATCTTTTGTCCCTTTAAACTTATACTTCAGGTTTTACTCAGAAACATAAGGAGTGATACTTATCATGTTTTGTATGATTTAATACAATTCAGTGGATCCCACAATCAGAACTTTAGTAAAATACTTATTAGTCTTCAAGACACTATTGAGATTTCAAGTCACCCCAAATTGACTTAAACCATGTATTGTTGATCAGTGATACCATTTATTGTATTCCTAAATATAACTATTTGAGCATAACTAGCCTGAGAAATATTTCTTAACCCGGAATATTAACAAGTTTAAGGACTTACTGACAGCCATCCGGACTTACGTCTGCCCTCTCAAGATGTTTAGGACTTACCAACCATCCGGACTTACATGCCCCATCTTTCGATTTTGCCTTCCATGGTCAGAAAATATTCTCAAAATAGAAAATATATACCATATAGTATGTATGTCTTTAGACATATCTTTTGATTTGTTGTGCTTCTTGGCATCTTATATCCTATATGACCTTTGTAGGCATCTTTTTGCTCAATTATTTTCTTTTTGTGTTTTTCTCTTTTTGTTTCTTTTTGTACTTTTATCTTTTATATATATATATATTTATGATAATCACTGAATCAAACAATACAGGCTTGAGTATGACAAGATTATATCTCTCAGTCTGTGTTAGAACATTTTTGTCATTGTCACAGAATCCTGATATGTTCCCCACTAAATCATATCTCTTTAATTCAAGATTAATCACTCAATTATGATCTTTTCATTTCTGAAAGCAAAGCCTATTGACACATCAAACATAATCCAAGTTTATTCGTATTTAAGCCTTTGAAAGTACTTAGACCCCTTTTGAACTGTGTAAAATCATTTCTCATTTAATCATGAAAATTCATTTTTATTGATCCAATCTTGACTCCCCCTAAGACCAAAAATATATATATATTTTTTTCAAAGCATATTTTAAATTTCTCCGATATATGACTGATCATTTTGAAGCAATTGTAAGTTTCCTGTCATATGTCTTTGAACAACCGCTGTCTACATGCCATAAGCTTTCAATGATCTTTTGCGGTCGTTCCTGCATAAGTAACAATCTTACTTAGCTTTTGGTACCCAAGTCAAACACGACTTGAGCACATTCTGTGTTGCAGTTAGACAAAAAGATTTTAGATTTTGATATTTATTATCATATCAGTCTTCTCATTAACATTTTTCACCTTGATGTTTTCTTTTAAATCATTTTTCAAACTCTTATGCTTTTCGACTTTATAAGCATTATCAACTTTTGATTTCATTTGATTTGCAAATTTTCCATGAGTGAAAAACAATTTTCTGTTATGAGCAATAGAATTATGAAATCGTTGTTTGCTTAGTATTTTTGTCGAAAAGGACAATTGTTTGCCAAATGATTTATGTTTCCACACTGATAACATCTTCTTTGTTGTGTGTGGATATCAAACTGTGGATGACAATTATAAAAATTGTCATAGAAACCAAAGTCAGATTGACTTTTTGGTTTAATTCTCTGCACAGTCTCTCGAATCTTTGCTTCATTTGATAATTGCATGTTCATCTTTTGCAGATTCGAGGAAAAAGGTGATTTGTTCATCTTTGCTTGTAAAGTCCAGAAAAGCGATCGATCTCACTTCGTTTGATTGTTGCACTTGATAATACGCGAAGACGGGTGCGCGGTTTGAATGTATCAACCGAGAGAACAAAATCATTCAGCACAAATCATTGTATATCAAACGTATATTGTCGAATGATTACAAAGAAAATCGATACTAGATCGATCTCACCCGAAGGTGGAAATCACAAACTGTGATCTGCTCAATATTGAGCGAAAACTACAAAATATAATGAAACTCTCGATTGATCTTGAATTATTGAGGCACACACACACTTCCACTAACAATAAAGAAACATATATATACATGCTTTTCCATTTTCGCATGCAGACAAAACTTTCGCATGTGCTTCCTGCCAATTTTGTCGCATGCAGGAATACCATTTTTCGCATGAATTTGTTCCAGCCCAACTTTCACATCATGCATGCGATTCTTCTACCTTTCGCATACATGCATTCATGCAACTTCGCGCGAGTTTGTTGCCCAACAGGCATATTTTCGCATGCATGTTGTTGTGCGAAATGATGCCACGCGACCTGCAACGATATTGTAATCCAAACGTTTAGTCCCTTACAATCTCCCCCTTGGATTATGATATCGTTTTGATTTCTTCAACAAATTGAATCATCAATAAAACCTTTCAATGAAGGTTCTCGCACACGCAGAAATTTGACTTTAATGCAGCAATTTTGAGCTTCAAATCTTCATAAAATCATGCAATAAGTCTCTTGAGCATTTACACAAACACTTGGTGTGCGGTCTACAACTTTTGAGCTTGTTTAACGTCCTCGAACGGAAGATCGCGGAATAATAATCCGTTGTATCAAGAGCAACACCTTGCTCTGATACCAAATGTAAAGTCCAGAAAAGCGATCGATCTCACTTCGTTTGATTATTGCACTTGATAATACGCGAAGACGGGTGCGCGGTTTGAATGTATCAACCGAGAGAACAAAATCATTCAGCACAAATCATTGTATATCAAACGTATATTGTCGAATGATTACAAAGAAAATCGATACTAGATCGATCTCACCCGAAGGTGGAAATCACAAACTGTGATCTGCTCAATATTGAGCGAAAACTACAAAATATAATGAAACTCTCGATTGATCTTGAATTATTGAGGCACACACACACTTCCACTAACAATAAAGAAACATATATATACATGCTTTTCCATTTTCGCATGCAGACAAAACTTTCGCATGTGCTTCCTGCCAATTTTGTCGCATGCAGGAATACCATTTTTCGCATGAATTTGTTCCAGCCCAACTTTCGCATCATGCATGCGATTCTTCTACCTTTCGCATACATGCATTCATGCAACTTCGCGCGAGTTTGTTGCCCAACAGCATATTTTCGCATGCATGTTGTTGTGCGAAATGATGCCACGCGACCTACAACGATATTGTAATCCAAACGTTTAGTCCCTTACATTGCTTGTTCATTTGGTTTAATTGCTGAGACTTTTGGAATGAATGATGCTGGAATTGGACCAGTCTTAGAATATGCTGAAGAAGGACCAGGCTTTGTTATACGAATTGATGCTGGAGAAGGACCAGGCTTTTGAATTTTTAGATTGAATGCAGAAGAATCATTCACTTGCAAATCTGGGCTACAAATATCTTGATTCACAAGGTTAGTATTATAATGAAGTTTATTTTTAAAGAATCGAGAATTCGTTTCTTTAAAAATACGCTCTTCATTTTCAATTAAACCTTTAGAAACAAATCTACTTTTAAAGTCCTTTTCAAGTTTTTCTTTCTGATTTTCCCTCTGATTTGCATTCAAATTACATTTACTATTTGATTTAATCTCATTCAAATCAACAGTCTTTTCATTTCCTGACAAAGTTTGATTACAAATAGATCTTAAAACTTTTACATTCTTATTTTTCAAACTATCACTCTCATTTTCTTTCTCACTCTCACTTTCCCATTCTTCAACCAACCCATCCACCTTCAATTTATCTGCACAAAAATTTTCAGGTGATTGTTTAGGTTTGGGTACTATGATAGGATCAACAAGTAAATTTACTTTGACTGAAGGTTTTAAGTCTGAGGATGGAGAAAAACCTATCCCATAACTCATATCAGAATCAAAAATGACATCAGATGAAGGTAAACATGAATAATCATGATTAATTGGAGGAGCGATGTTTGAAAATCCAACACCGCATTTTTCTCCTTTAATCTTCTGTGTCATTTGTGACTTGATTATTCCTTCAACCATTGTTGATGAAAGTTCAAATTTCTCAACAGTCAATTTAGCCGTGGCTAGTTCACTGTTGAGTCTATTAATTTCTAAAGCGAGTTCATTGTTTCTATTTGTCAAATCATTATTTGTACATTTTTTATCATGAAGATTTAGTTGTAAATTGTATATTGTTTTATTTAAACCTTCAAGTTTTTCTTTAAAAATCTTTTCATTTGACTTGTGTTTTCGAGCTTGATATTGTAGTTTTTCAACTTCCATTATCAAGTTTTCATTATGAACTCTGTATCTTTGAACTTTCTCAACACATGAATTTTTGCATAAACCATCATATACCTTGGGTTTTGAAGTTTCCCCTTCTGTTTCCTCAACCTTCTTAACCATGAATGCTTTCATTTCAGCAGCTTGTTCTTCCACTGGAGCAACGTCAACAGTCTTTGGATTATTACATTGGCTTTTGACTGGAGGCTTGACAGTGTACTCTTCAATCACAATCTTTTCCTTAGCACCCTTCTCAACCTGATTTTTCTTCATAACTGTCTCTTTTTCTTCTTCAACATTCTCCTTCATTTCTTCAACCACCACCTTCACTTCTTCAACTTCTTCCTTCTCAGCAAACACTCCATCCAAGAGATCATCAGATATAAACTCGGCAAACAGATTCTCAATTTTCTCTGGCATAAGATGCTTCAAATTTAGTGTTGATGAAGACATGTTGATCAGAAAATCGAAAATCAGACTTTTCATGCGAGAGAAGCTTTTGTGCGAAAACGGTTTTCGCACAGCACAATTTTTCGCGCGAGAATTGATTTTCGGGCGAAAATCCAATTTACCTTTTCACGCGAAATCGCATAAAAAGGTGAAATAACTGTCTGAGCGAAAACACCCTTTTCCCGCACGCGAAAACTTACAGCGCAAGCGAAAATCGTCCAATTTCGTGCAGAATCAAATTTTCAACAGTTTGTTCAAGCGAAAATTACCTCCAAATCACTGAATATGTCTGATTAAACTCATTTTAATCCAATTTTAATGAATTTAGTTCAATTTTAAGCTTAATTATGATTAAATTCAACTAAAGTCCACTAATTCGGTCCAAATCAGTCCTAATTCTCCATAATCGAGCAGCATAACATCGCCATATCTGAATCTAAAGTGATCAATGATGAATTTCTTCAAAAACGAGTAGAACACAATCCAAATCTTCTCCAAATCGTGGTTCTAGAGCCTAGTGCTCTGATACCAATTGTAAAACCTTGAAATTTCCCAGAAATCAATAACACACGATCTCAATCACGTGAATGCGGAATGTAAACATGATTGGATAGAAAAGAAGATTGAATTGAACACAAAATGCTTCTTTGATTGAATCAAACAACCTATGAAAGGTCTTGTGCGATTTCGCACAGTACAGAATGATAAATGAACAAAAAGCTTAATTACAAAACGAAAACTAAGCTATTTATACTAAACATCAAGTTCTCGCGCGAAAGACTTTTCGCGCGGCTTCCTTTCGCGCGGGACAGACTTTCGCGTGGAAGCTTCTTCGCGTGGAAACTGCTTGTTCTCGCGTGACAGCTTCAACTCACGTGGAACAGGCTTTCGCACATGCTGTTTTCAGACTTCGTCTTTGTTCAATCTTCAAATGTTTTGCCGAGCCTTGATTAGTCTTCTACAGCCCCTTTAGCTGCAACCATGGTGGGAGCGACCACTGTGGCAAACCATGCGGAAAAACCTGAAAAGTTCACAGGTGTCCACTTTAAAAGATGGCAACAGAAGATATTCTTCTACTTGACCACCTTGAACTTAGCACAGTTCTTGGAGAAAACAGCTCCCCTACCTAAAGAAGGGGATGATGCTCAAGCCTTAAGTGCCATTGATGCTTGGAAACATTCGGAATTTCTTTGTCGCAACTACATTTGGAATGGTCTTTGTGACTCCTTGTATCACGTGTATTGCAACATAAAGACTGCCAAAGAACTATGGGAGTCTTTAAACAAGAAGTATAAAACCGAGGATGCCGGTAGCAAGAAATTCATTGTGGCTCGGTTCTTGAATTATAAAATGGTTGATGACAAGACTGTGATTAGCCAAATTCAAGAGTTACAAGTTAGACTTCATGAAATTCATGCTGAGGGATGCCTCTCAATGACAAGTTCCAAGTTACAGCCATGATTAAAAATTTGCCTCCAAGTTGGATAGAGTTTAAGAATTATCTTAAGCTCAAACAAAAGGAGATGACTGTGGATGAACCTATTGTTCGTCTTTGAATTGAAGAAGACAACAAAATGGCTCAAAAAGGCATCCGTGTGGAACCTACGGCAAAGGCAAATATGGTAGAACATGGGCAGTCATCAAGGGGTTACAAAGGTAAAGGGAAAAAGCCAATTGGGAAACCAAAGGTGAACCTTGGACCAAATAAAGAGGTTGTGAAAAAGAAACCTCCACCTCTTCTTTTCCAAGGGATTTGCTACAATTACAAAGAGATGGGGCACCGTGCTAATCAATGCAAGCAACCTAAGCGTGAGCGTACGCATATGATGGATGAAGATGGTGAACCGTTAGTGGCAATGATCACCGAGCTATCGGCAATGGTGGAAGAAGTCAATCTCGTGGGAGAAAACCCATATGGATGGTTCATTGATACGGGAGCTACCCGTCATGTGTGTGGTGAAAGACCCTCTTTAGCACTTTTGAAGAGGTTAAGGGTGATGAAAAGCTTTACATGGGTAACAAAGCTACGACCAACATCAAAGGTGAAGGAAATGTGATCTTAAAGATGACTTCCGGGAAGGAACATGTAAGGCCCACCTTTCTCAGGGAAGCCTCACAGTTGGTCATTCATAGCAAAACATTGATTTTAAAGCAGTCATTTACTCATATGTGTATAAATATATATCGCAGCGGAAATACTGTAAATTTCAATCCATTACAAATGAAATATAAACATTGTCTTTAATTCTTAAAACTATTTAAAGTCCTCTTGATCTTTCCTTCATCAGGGATGCCAGTCTTCTAGTGCCAAGAAGCTTCAGTCCCATGCTTCTATCCCATAGCTCTAACCCTCACCTGTCAACTGATATGCATACAAAAGTCAGCTTCGCTGAGTGAATTCTAGGTTTACTTTGTAAATAACTTTTGTGAAAGGTATTAGCTTTATCAGTTGAAAATAGTCATCATCTATCAACCGTCAATACACACGGGCTATCACTTTGTCGATACTTTATCATTACTATTCATTTCTCGTTATTTATTACTCTTCTTTATCCGTCAATTTTCTGTCACTATCGGTGCCTAGGCTCGCCTAGGACTTTACCGACAAGCCAATTAAGGACTTACTGTCATACTCGATCAGGCCATTATTGTCATGCCAATCAGGACTTACAGACCTGCCTGTTCGAGCATTACTTTATCCACTTTATCCGGGTGAGGGCACAACGAATGCAACCCTCCTTTAGCCATTGCTTGCAAGTCTTTACTTTATCCCTTGCCTGCAGGACTTTACTTGCAAGACTTTACTTTATCCAGGTACACGTTATGGGCCCAATAACTTTTCTTTACGTTTCACTTTCATGTATAAGTTATACATAATATAACACATCACATTACAAGGCAATTCATTTCTACTAGATCACATCACAATGAGAGAAATACACTATCAATTCATTATAAACCCCATTTCCCATACAAGATAGTATGTAAAACTTTACTTTAAAAGAACTGATCATAAAAAGTATGTATCTTAGTATGCATACCGCCCCAAAACATTTAAAGCATGTATAAAATAGGGGATCTGCTCTTCAGCGGGAGACACTGGTATGTTTGTTTGTTTGTTTGTTTATAAAATAGGGGATCTAGAACTCACCTGAACTTGTCCAAGTAGTCTAAATTCTAAGTCACTTAAGCTCTAGCCTGAATACTCTAGCTGCACGAAAGTTAATATGCAAAAACGTCATTTTCTTCATAGTTTCGCCCACAGTTTCGCTGGTAGTTTCGCTGCCAGTTTCGCTACCAGTTTCGCTGGTAGTTTCTCTACCAGTTTCGTTGGGCAGCATTTCTGCTAGTTTCGCTAGACAGATTCGCTGCCTTGAGCGCCCAACTTTCATTGGAATTTCCTAGTTTCGCAAATGTCCATAGGTCTGCCTAAGTGCTTAGCGAACTTATCAGCGAAACTGTAGTTTCGCTGGAACCCCTTTAGTTTCGCTGAATAAATTAACAGTTTCGCTGGATAAAGGCGTAGTTTCGCTGGATCGGGGCCTAGTTTCGCTGGATGAACAGAAACTAAGAACCAGCCCGTTTTTAACCCAAATCTTAACTTTTTACGTCCAAATCCTTGGTTTACCTTCCATGAAACCAGATCTAACCTTTTTACATGTTTTCATACGTAAAAATTTGACCTTTATGTGTTTCTTTGAACTTTTCAAAACCCCAAAACCTTAGAATCCGGGTTTGATCTACAGAAGGCCTTAGAGGTCGATTCTTACCTTGTTTGTTGCTCTTTCCTTAAGTTTTGATGCTCCAATCAACCAGATCTTCACTCTTCCACCTTTGAATCTCCAAAACTTGAGTTTTCTTCCACTTTCTCTCTCTACTTTCTCTCTCTATGAATTTGGTGGCTAGGTTGGAATGATGGAATGGATCTGATCATGCATGGTTTAAGGGCTGATTAAGGGCCCTTAAACCCATCAAACCTAGCCCATTAAGGCTAATTGGGTCCATAACCACTAATTTACCCCTTTATTTCTTAAATTAACCCTTAAAAGCCCATTATTATAAATGGCTTGTTTCGGGAAATTTCAGGGCGTTACAAGTCTCCCCCTTATTCAGGTTTCGTCCTCGAAACCTGCCTCTTCGTTAAATAGATCGGGGTATTGTCGTCTCATTTCCTCCTCGGATTCCCAGGTGGCATCCGACCCCTTTCGATGTTTCCATTGCACCTTGACTTGCTTGACTACTTTATTTCTCAATTGTTTCTCCTTCTGGTCCAGTATAGCCACCAGTTGCTCTACATAGTTCAGCTTCTCATCCACTTCGATGTCATCTAGAGGCACGACTACCTCGTCCGGTGTTAAACATTTCCTCAAGTGCGACACATGAAAGGTAGGGTGAATCCACTCAATTCTTCTGGAAGGTCTAGCCTGTAGGCTACATCCCCAACTCGTGCTAGTACCTCAAAGGGTCTAGTAAACCTGGGACTCAGTTTCCCCTCTTCCTAAATCGGATGATTCCCTTCCATGGTGAGACTTTTAACATTACCCTGTCACCCACGCTAAATTCTATTGGTCTCCTTCTTCTGTCGGCGTATGACTTCTGTCTATCCTTTGCAGCCTTCATATACGCCTTGATTTTCTCCAACTTTTCCGTGGTGGCCTCCATGACTTCCAAGCTCCCTAGTTCCTTCTGACCGACATCACCCCAACAAATAGGAGTTCTGCACCGTCGACCGTACAATAACTCGTATGGGGACATTTCAATACTGGCGTGGTAGCTGTTGTTATAGGAGAACTCTGCTAGTGGCAAATGATCATCCCAGTTACCGTCGAATTCGATAACGCATGCCCGAAGCATATCCTCCAGCGTCTAGATCGTTCTTTCCGATTGCCCATCGGACTGCGGGTGGTATGCGGTACTAACATGTAACCTCGCGCCCATTTCTTCATTGAACTTTTTCCAAAACTTTGAAGTGAACCGCGTATCTCTATCTGAAATAATCGATACGGGCATACCATACCGCGCCACAATTTCTCGGATAAACAGTTCGGCAAGCTTTTCTGAACTAATTGCTTCCTTGATTGGAAGGAAATGCGCACTCTTAGTCAGTCTATCAACTATCAACCATATCGCGTCGTGGCCTTTTGTCGTGCGTGGTAATTTAGTGATGAAGTCCATGGTAACATGTTCCCACTTCCATTCTAGTACTTCTAATGGCTGAACGTAACCATAAGGTCTTTAGTGCTCAGCCTTCACTTGTAGGCACGTTAGACATTTATTCATATATGCAACCACATCTCTCTTCATCCCAGGCCACCAATAATCTTTCTTCAAGTCGTGGTACATCTTATTTGCTCTTGGGTGTATTGAGTAGCGGGTCTTGTGCGCTTTATCCATAATCTTTTCTCGCAAGTCGCCATGCCTCGGAACCCATATGCTGCCATGGAAGGTCTTAACACCCAAGGTGTTCTCTACCAGTTCATCCACCTTTCCCACCATCCTTTCCTTCTTTATTTTTTGCTCTTTTAAAGCATCCATTTGAGCTTTGCTTATCATCCTCATAACATCTGGGGTCACTACTAGTTGGCACGCCTTCACCTGGATTGGTTCATATCCCTCCTTCCGGCTCAGGGCATCGGTTACCACATTTGCCTTAACTGGATGATAATGGATTTCACAGTCGTAATCTTTTATTAGTTCCAACCATCTCCTCTGTCTCATATTTAGGTCCTTCTGCTCAAAGACATATTTCAGACTTTTGTGGTCCGTAAATATGGCGCCCTTAGTTCCATACAAATAGTGTCTCCATATCTTTAATGCGAACACTACTGACCGGCTTGTCGCGTGCACTAGTCAAAGATCGTATTTGTATAGTTCCTTAGTACCAAAACTATGTAGCAAATGGTAAGAAGGGTGTCGAATCACAGGGAGTTTGTGGTTTGTATTTAGACTTGAATTGGACTAACGAGTCAATTATGAAGCTTGCTATTTTGTTTATAAGAGCTTTGATATGTTTACTTGAAATGGTGTTGAGACTTTGTCCAACACAAAGGAATGAGCAAAACAAAAAGGTTGCTTAAAAATGATAGTAAAACTTGAACAACTTAGAACAATGGTTAACAAAACAAAGTTTAATAACAAGGTTCACCCCCGGTTGATATCATAAGGTTATGGTTCTACCAATCCAACTACTTGCATCAAAGGTGTGATTTATGCTAACGAGTTCATCATTACAAGGTTTAGGTGTCAAGAATCGTCAACGTTAACACGGACAATAATACACTTCATTACACAAGAACATTCAAACTCTACATCTACATAGCACACATGACCAACTCCATTTCTCAAAAACAATTTCATACTCATTCATTCAATTGGGAATTCAAGTTAAGCTCAAAGTACTAGCATAAATGTTTCAAGAAATCAATACAAAACACAAGGATGCAATCAAGTTTTCAAATGTTAACAAACCATAGTCTTACAATATGCGAACCGGGGGAAAACCCAAAGAAGATTAGCCTCTCATGTTGATTGAGGCTTGGAATTCGGGTGATGATCTTGTATGCAATTCCATAGCACTTTGATTTTGCTTGACTTTGATGATGATGAAAATGAGTTAGAGAAGTAAAGACGACCTCCAAAATCGCCCAAATTCGTCCCTTTCTGCGTCTGCTACCGATTAGGGTGTTTTGCCCTAATTCTCCTCCTTAAATGTGGTCAAAATCCGGAGAATTACATCAAATCTGACCATACGACGTAAGTTACGTCCTTAGGGACGTAAATTACGTCCTCCTCATGATTTACGTGGTTAGCCTCTTTCTTACGTCCCAAAAATTGTCATTTTTAGAAAGGACGTAGCTTATGTCCTTTAGGACGTAAGTTACGTCGTATGCTCATTTTGCACCAATTTCTTCATTTTCTTCATCTCTTTTCATCTATATATCATCCAATCTTCGTGCACCCCTTGAATACATCATTTAATGACAGGATCTCAGCCTCTCTCGTTGATCAATTAGATTATGTTTGCAGCGGATTTAGCTCATTAATTAGCAATTAAAGCAAGAACATAAAAGATATTTCAAATTAAAGCATGAACATAGAGAGAAGAGTTTCTGCAAAACAATAAATGTGCTATTGGTTCGCACGTTTCGGCAATTAAAACAGTATGGTTACCCATCCTTTTATAGGTGGCAAAAGGATGGGCGTGATGTCCTTTTTCTGACATCACTGAATATTCAAATTACAACTTACAAAACATAAAACTACTGAAGATGTCAACAACTGACATCTTCTTACAAAAGTTCCTAAGTGCTGACAAGAGTAAACTACTGAAATCCTACAACAACTGAAGAACACACTCTTCAGTCGTTTATAACTACTGATACTATAACAACTGAAGAACATGCTCTTCAGTTGTTGTACAACTACTGAAACAAAAATAAACTACTGAAAAGGAAAAACCATCACAACAACTGAAGAAGACTTCTTCAGCTGTTGTGACAAACTCTGAAACTTCAGCACTTGGTCTTCAGACTTTGGTCTTCAGATGTTTCATCAGCTAATGACTTCAGTAGTTGTCATCAGCTGATGTCTTCAGTCGTTGTCTTCAGACTTTGTGCATCAGCAGTTGTTCATCAGTTCTTCAGTTCTTCAGACTTTGATCTTCAGCACTTGTCTTCAGTACTTGAAGTCTTCAGTACTTGTGTTTATCAGTACTTTAGACTTCAGAACTTGTCTTCAGTACTTTGGGATCTTCAGCTGTTGTACTTCAGTTCTTTGAACTTCAGCTGTTTATTCTTCAGACTTTGTCAGAACAGCTGATGGGAGTCTTCAGCAGTTGTTGCAGTGGCATGTGGGCCTTAGAGGTTTTCCTGATCTTGGCTCATTGGTTCTTTTGGTCCAACAAACTCCCCCTGAACCAATGCAGCCAAAACCTCTAATTATTGGATGTCCCACTTATTGATGGCATAAAGATTGGTCTATTTCCTTCTAGATCAGATTAGAAGTTGACCCAGATAAGCACTGGCCAGAGATGTAGTCTCAAGTATTTGTTTGGCTAAGTATGGATGGGAGCTCTGTCTTGGGGAATTGGACACAAAGCTGTTATCCCATCCATGAGATCTACACCCCTCGTACAAGCCGGTAGGATTCTCTACAGTAAGCCTGAAGAAACATCAATTGTTCTTCTTTGGACAGGTCTTCAGGCTCACCTTCAAACAATCCCTCCCGACCGTACACCTCTGAGATGAACTTGACCTGTCTACCATTTTTGAGCTCAAGTGTTGTGATTTGCCTATATGCAAACTCATCAGGGTGTTTACCCTCTAACAACAAAGTGAGCTCATCTCTATGAAAATTCTCAAGCTTCTTATAGACCAGACCCTTCCTAACCACCCTATTATCTAGCATTGAAAAGGGTGTTTGGCCGGCTCTATAAGCTTTCTCGAATTCATCTACTATTTCCCAGGGTGTTATTACAATAGCCACAGAGATCTCTTCATCTACGATTCTCTTTAGTTGGCTTTTGTATCTCACAGGCATGTCCTTCTTGACTATCCTGTGAGCCACCCTTGGGTCAGGCCAAGTTCTCACCCTCTCCCTTTCATATTGAAAGGTTTGTTTGAGGGTGAATAACCTCAGACATTCTCTCTGCATATTTATGATAGAGGTGGTAGCAGCATAGCATTTGTCAATGCTTTTCAGCATTTCCTCATCATGTCTTTTCTGCTGCTCCTCCTCTTCTAACTTAACCTTCACAGTGTCCTGCTATGAGGTGGGATTGATGGTTTGTGGTTTGGCTTTGGGTAGAGGTATGACTGCTGAGAGTGGCAGACTATCCTCCTCATCATCCTCTTCTTCATCTTGCAGCCTCAGCACCCTTCTCTTCTTCTTCAAGGGTGGATCATTGGCTGCGGGTTTTGGTGGTAAAGGAGTTGGTTTTGTGGGTTGTGGTTGGGTTGTTGGTGTGGGAGTGTTGGCAGGCACTGCTAGCAGCCTAGAGATAAGGGCTGGTTTAGTCAGCTTTACTAGCAGTGTCCTGTTCCCACCACCGGCTTCAGATAGGGCCTCTGCGACCAGTCCCTTTGTAAAATCACCAGCCGAACAAATCTTGGTGGTTATTGCCAAGAGTTTGTCCCTGGTCCATGCCTTAACATCAAGGACTGGTCTGCCCAGGTACTTCGAAGTGAACCTACTCATAGCCTCAAGTTTTTGTCTTTCCTGTTGGCTATGAGTAGTCCATCGGTAGTCAATTTCTCTCCTCTCCATATTTCTGATCTCTTGATCTAGCAAAGCAGTGTCCTTGTCAAAGCCTTGCCTGAACAGCTGTTCAATGACTTTGTTCATTGAACGGTTGTGCTCAGCATCAGCCTCCTTGACAAGGGCTGCTAGATCAGGATCAGCCACCTTCTTTCCCTCTCCCTTATTCTTATCAGTGAAACTGAAATCCTTTTGGATTTCAGCCACTCCTATCTGCTCTACCTCCCTCACTTTCCTCTTCCCCTTCTCCCTCACCCTACTGGTCTCCTCAGCCAACTCCCTCTCTACCACCACCTCTTTCTCTGCCTCTTTCTCCTCCTCACCCCTCTTCCTCTTGTCTTGCACTGATGTCTCCCTCTTTTGGGTGCATTGGTTGGGGTTTGACTATCAGCAAGAGCCTTAGATATGGCAACCTCCACCATGGGTTGTATGTATGTGGGAAGCCTCTCATCAAGGGTTTGGTTAACTATATCTTTAAGCATGGGTGTGATGAGAGGTAGGGATTTTTGGAGGATAGCATCCAGCTGCTCAGGGGGGTTCTGTCCCTGAGAGCTAGTGCCAGAAGCAGGGGCTGGTGGCTGAGTTTGTGGAAGTGGCTCAGTGTATGTGAGACCTTCAGGTGAAGGTGCCATCTGTGGGGTAGTGGTGGCAGATGGACTTCTATCCTGAGTCATCTGAGCAAGCAGCTCTTTGAGTCTGCTTATCTCATCCTCAAGGATAGTGTTTTGAGCAACTACATCAAAGAAGAAGCTCAGGTCATCATCAGCATAAGCTGAATCACCTGACCTCCTGACATTGTCAGGATGAACATGTCCTGAGTGTGGCTCAGTAATGACATGTGCCCCTTGTTCTTGGTACTGGGGACTTCTGGCCTCCGGATTGGATCCATCATCGGCCATTGCCTCTGGTGAGGTCTTAGAGATGTTACCAGCTTCACCCTGCTCAGATGTTGATGCAGGGGAAGTGGCAGCCTCACCAGATTGTTCTCTCTCCTTAGCCACACTGGGAGAGTGAACTGATTCTCTGTGCTGTGGGCTCTGATCAGCACTTGTGCCCACCCTCTCTTCGGTTGGAGTCTCCCCAGTTGTAATAGGTTTCTGGGGAGAGGGTGGAGTGCTCAGATCAGTCAGCACTCTGGCTATTACCAGTGTTGGGCTTAGTGGGGCAGTCTCCTCAGTATGTGGGCTAGAAGCAGTATGCACATGGGGAGGACTGTGCTCTTCAATGGCAGCCTCCTCAAGTGAGGAAGACCCCAGTAATGTGGTTGCCCCAAAATTGGTTACATCAGGCTCCTGTTGAGAGGAAGCCTGTGCGGTTGTGGTGGGTGGAGTCGTGGTACCTGCTGGGAGAATCGAGCCAGCAGGCACATCCTGCCTTTGTGTGGCAGGGGCATCCTCAGGGGACTCATCTCCCTGAGTAGCCTTTGTGGGCTTCTTTTTGGCTTTTGGCTTGGTGGGGACTCTGGATTTGGAGGTGGAGGCTGTGGGTTCCAGCTGCGTGGGTTTTCGCAGCCGGCCAGCCTGTTTCAGTGTTTGGTCGGAGTTGTGCCTGGAGTATACCTCGGCTTGAACAGCCATGGCAGGGACCCCAGTGCCAACTAGTCCCTCAGCCTGAAGCTGGTATTCGATCATGGCCATTATGAACCGTGGATATAAGTTCCAACGGTTAGGAAAAGGTTTTGTGGCCATGTCCTTGAGTTCCAAAAATAAAATTTCAGAAAAATTTAAAGGTTGTTTCTCAAGGATAGAATACAATACCTGTTGCCACCTTGTGGACATCTGGTCCCACGAAGAGGTCTTGGGAGCCAGACATACATTCACCATGTGAAAAATCAGTCGTTGGGGGTCAGGAAGGTGTTTCTTCAACAAGGTGGAGGCGGAGAGGTTACCCTGATAGTCATGAGATGTGAAGGAGAGATCAAGGGTACCTTTGGGATAGGAGGTTGGGTGAGTGGCATCATCCAGCTCTAGGGTTTGGCGTAGAGTAGCTGGAGTGATAACCACCGGTTTGCCGTTGACGGAGGACCGGAGAGAGACCTCGGCATTCTGCTCTCCGGTTTGGACGGTTACATTGGTCCAAAACTCCGTCAAGGAGTCGGTGTATAAGGTGGGGTTCAAAAGAAAAGCCGTTTTGTAAGGTGAGTCGTGCATGAGATCGACGGCTTGATGAAATTTGGGCCATAATGGCGACTTGGTGAGATGGGCGACACAGTTGTGTCGAGGTTTCAGTTGCATGTTCGCCATTAATGGTGTATGGGAATTTCAGAGGTTTGTAAGGATTAGGTCAAGTGAGCAAAGGTTGAAATAAAACTAATGAAGGTTTTGGTGTTAGTCATCAGTTGTTGTAACAACTGATGACGTGGTTTTAACCTTCAGTGGTTGTAACATCTGAGAACTTGGTATTAGTCTTCAGTAGTTGAAACTACTGAGACTTTGGTTTTGTCCTTCAGATGTTGTGAACGACTGAAGAGTTACTGTCAGTCTTCAGTAGTTATGAACTACTGATGACCTAGTATTCTTCAGACGTTGGAACAACTGAAGACTTGGTGTTAGCCTTCAGTAGTTGTAAACTACTGAGATCAGTAGTTGTGAACTACTGAAGACATGGTTTTGCTTCAGCTGTTGTAAACAACTGAGGACTTGGTTTTAGTCTTCAGTAGTTGTGAACTACTGATGTCAGTAGTTATGAACTACTGAAGACATGCTCTTGTCCTTCAGTTGTTTGTGTATGAAACATCAGCTGTTGTTATCAACTGATGAGAAATGACTCATCAGCTGTTTCCATCAAATCAGTTGTTTCATACTAGCCTCCACACTTACTCATCAGCTCTTTGACTGATTTTCAGATGTTTCATTGACCCTTCAGCTTTTGTGAATATTTATGCCTTCAGCTCTTGTGATCAGATGTTCACAAGTGCTGATGAAATATTCTTCAGAGCTGGTGAACAAATTTTGTCTTCAGTATTTGTGTAAGATTACACATCAGTACTTATGACCAAAATTTGTTCTTCAGTACTTATTTAGTTGAAAATTATACATCAGTAGTTGTAATCCACCTCACTACATCAGTTTTTTCAATAAATAATGTACATCAGTACTTTAAGTCATTTTAGTCTTCAGTAGTTGCTGAAGACTAAATTACTCATCAGTACTTGTATTTGACCTTTGCTTTTCAGTAGTTGTGAACTCCAAGAACCAGCATAGGCCAAATCAATCAAGCTGCAGCATACCAAGCCTTAGGACCAGATTTTGGAATGTGGCACTATCTAAGGGCTTAGTAAAAATGTCTGCAAGCTCATCAGCACTAGGTACAAACTTGGGATCAATCAGACCTTTCTCATAGCAATCCCTGATAAAATGATGTCTGATCTCAATATGTTTGGTCCTTGAGTGCTGGACTGGATTCTTAACAATACAGAGAGCTGAAGCACTATCCATTAATAATGGAGTCTTAGTCTCAGTAATGCCATAATCCAGAAGTTGGTTCTGAAGCCAGAGTATTTGAGAAGTACAGCTTGCAGCAGCAATATACTCAGCTTCAGCAGTGGATGTAGCAATGGATGTTTGTTTCTTACTCTGCCAAGAAACTAAACAATTGCCTAGGAATTGGCAACCACCAGAAGTGGATTTTCTGGTGACTTTGCATCCTGCATAGTCACTATCAGAGAAAGCAACTAATTTGCAAGAATGCCCAGCTGAATACCAAAGACCTAGTGATTGGGTACCTTGCAGATATCTAAAGATCCTTTTGACTGCAATCAAATGAGATTCTTTAGGTGCAGCCTGAAATCTAGCACAAGCACATGTTGAAAACATGATGTCTGGTCTAGAAGCTGTAAGGTACATCAAGGACCCAATCATACATCTGTAAAGGGTTTCATCAACCGCTTTACCTTTCTGATCTACATCTAGTTGTGTAATGCTGCTCATGGGAGTAGAACAGGGCTTACAAGTTTGTAAATCAAACTTATTCAACAACTCCTGGTATACTTGGACTGATGGATGAAGATTCCATCATCCAATTGTTTGATTTGCAAACCTAGAAAGTACTGTAATTCTCCCATAGCACTCATTTCAAATCTCAGCTTCATAAGCTTTGTAAATTCATCACACAACTTTGGATCAGAGGATGCAAAGATGATATCGTCAACATAAATCTGAACAAGGAGTTTATGTTGTCCCACAGTCTTGATGAATAGGGTTTTATCAATGGTGCCCCTAGTGAATTTATTCTCTAGAAGAAAAGTTGAGAGTGTCTCATACCAGGCTCTAGGAGCTTGCTTCAGCCCATAGAGAGCCTTATCAAGCTTGTACACCCAATCAGGATGTTTATTGTCCTCAAAGCCTGGTGGTTGACACACATAGACCTCTTCTTTATTTTTCCATATAGGAAGGCACTTTTGACATCCATTTGATAAACCTTGAGACTGTGAAAGGCAGCATAAGCTAAGAACAGTCTGATTGCTTCCAGTCTAGCCACAGGTGCAAAGGTCTCATCATAATCGATGCCTTCCTCCTGTGCAAACCCTTGGACAACCAGTCTGGCCTTGTTCTTGACAATTTGGCCCTTCTCATCTGTTTTGTTCCTGAATACCCACTTGGTGCCTATAGCACACTTATCTTTGGGTAATGGAACAAGCTCCCACACTTGCTGTTTCTTGAATTGAAGAAGCTCAAGCTGCATAGCTTCCACCCATCCATTGTCTCTTAAAGCAATATGATAGTTCTTTGGCTCTTGCTGACTGATGAAGAGAGCATAGAAGCAGAAATTAGACAATTGATTCCTGGTTGAAACTCCAGCTTGGATATCACCAATAATTTGTGAAGTGGGGTGATTCTTGAGCTCTTGATAAACTATAATATCTGTGCAAGTGTTTGTGGACCCATCAGCAGCAACAGATGGTGATGGAGATTCCTGAAACCATGTAGAGGATGGCAGCTCAAATGAAGTAGAGCAAGCAGAAATCTCATCAGCATTTGTAGTGGATGGAGCTGCTGAGGCTACAGGAGCATCAGGTTCAGTGAACTTAGGCAGATTGTCACTGATCCTGAAGAGGTGAGTACTGACTTCATCATCATCAGTACCACCAGGTGGAGATCTGTTGACAGGCTCAACAGATGGAGGTTGATAAGGAACATATTGCAGTATGTCCAGATCAAACAACTCCACAGGGTTTTGTGGAATCTTGTCCTTTGGAGATTCATTGAACTTAACATGCAAAGTTTCTTCAACTCCTTTGGTTCTACAGTTGAAGACTCTGTATGCTTTGCAAGTTGATGAATAACCAACAAAGTACCCTGCATCCACCTTACTAGCAAACTTATGGAGTGGGTTGCTAGTGTTGAGAATAAAACAAGGACACCCAAAGGCTCTAAAGAATGAAATAAGAGGAGCCAAATGATGAAGAACTTCATAAGGAGTCTTCATCAACCTCTTATTCACTAAAGCTCTATTTTGTACATAGCAAGCTGTGTTGACAGCTTCAGCCCAAAAGGTCAGTGGCAATCCAGAGTCAGCCAACATTGACCTTGCTGCTTCAATGAGGGTCCTATTCTTTCTCTCCACCACTCCATTCTGCTCAGGAGTTCTAGGAATGCTAAACTGCCTTCTAATTCCCTTGGACAGGTAGAAGTCATCAAGTGTGTGGTTTCTAAACTCTGTTCCATTATCACTCCTCACACACTTGACCTGTAGGGAATACTGCTTTTCTACTTGTAACACAAAGTTCATTATTGTCTTTGCTGCTTCATCCTTGGAGTGCAAGAAGAAAGTCCATACAAACCTGGAGTAATCATCCACAATTACCAGGCAGTATTTCTTCTTTGCCATGCTCATTACTCTGACAGGACCAAAGAGATCCATGTGCAGAAGTTGTAAGCAGGCAGTGGACTTTGGTTCTTCTATTGAAGGAAATGAAACTTTGTGTTGCTTTCCTTCAAGCAAGCAGTGCAGTCATCTTCACACTTGAACTCCTTCAGAGGCAATCCTCTTACTAAACCATGGCTTATAAGCTGATTCATGTTCTTGAAATTTACATGACCCAGCCTTCTATGCCATAGTGTAGACTCTTGAGGAGATGCCTTGGAGAATAGGCAAGGATGGCCTTTTAGATCCATCTTTTTGGAAAGATCTAAGGCATACACTCTTCCTGTCCTGTTGGCCTTCAGGAGAGTGTGTTCATTCAATGCCTTGTCAATCAAACTCAAAACTTTGGATGACAGAATCCGACAGTTCTGGCTTGTGAAAAGGGCAACATGGCCTTTGTCACACATTTGACTGACACTCAAGAGGTTGTACTTGAGATTCTCCACATGGTTAACATCATCAAACCTTATTTCCCCATTGGAAACAAAGCCTTTTCCGATGATGTAACCCTTTGCATCATTGCCAAAAGAAACAAATCCCTTCTTTCCTTGAGAGTAGTCATTAAGAAGGGAACTGCTTCCTGTCATGTGCATGGATCCTCCACTGTCTACATACCAGATGCTTTAAGGCATGTTGAAGAACCCTGCAAACACAACTATGTGTTAGTTTGTCTTGGAGACCCAAACCTGCTTGGTTTTGGGTCTGTTCTCAGCTACAAGTGCAGCACTAACAGTTGTGTGTGTGTGACAGCTTGAGGTGAAGAAGATGGTACAGAAGAGGAACCCTTTGGCTTGGACTTCCTTTTCTGTGATTTCAACATAGGAGCATCTAAGTGGTTGACTCTTCCCACTAGCTGCTGAACCATCATCACCAATTGTGTCTGATTCTGTGATAGGGCTTTCAGCTCTTCAGACACATTGGAGTTTGCTGATGATGAGTTCCTATGTTGTACCATCTTTTTCTGAGCAACCTCAGCTGTTGCCTGAGTTATCCCTACCTTCTTTTTAGATTTAGCTTTGGGCTTAGGGATTTCAGGTTTGGATGTTGCTAATACAAACTTGGTTTCAAACTCATTTTCATTTTATTGATGCTCTCAGTGATTTGCTCCTTCTGTTTGAGTTTGGAACCCCTTTTGTACCAGCAATCATCAGTAAGATGATTGAATAAGCCACATATCTCACATGGCCTTTTCTTCATCTTATGCTGATCATCAGCTGAAGAGGATTTAACTGCTGAAGTCTTGTTCTTCAGCTGTTTGTCATCAGTACTAGCAGTTTTCTTCCTAGTGCCTGCTTTCCTGGTATCCTCTTTAGCTGTCTTCAAACCTTTCCTACTGTTAGTTTTCTTCTCTTTAGTGCTAACAGTATTTGAGGTATGAACTTCAGGTGTTGTCACTTGCTCTCCAGTACCTTCAGTACTTCTAGTGACAACTCCTGAGTTGATCAGCCTTTTGGTCATGTGACAGTCTATCTCTGATGATGCTGATTCAGAGGATAGTAAGTCACATGATGAGAAGGATTGGTTATGCTCTCCCCATCAGATTCAACTTCTGCTCTTGAAATGAAGTCTGTGGGTGGAGCAGTGTGATTGTAACCAATGCCAAACTTCACATTGGAAGCAGTTTGCTTGCTAAGAAGCATTTCAAAACCCTTGCATGATTGCACCCATCGATCACACTCAACTTGGGTGGTTGCAAGAGTTTCCTTGAGATCTTTGTACTTCTCAAGAAGTACATCTTCCCTAGCTTTAGCATCTTTGATTTGGCAGTTAAGCTTGTAAATCTCATCATTTTATCTTTTAGAACAACCTCAAAATCAGCTTTTCTTTTGGAAATAGTGTGCTCAAGCTCAAGATTTTTATCTATTAAAGATACATTTGCTTCTCTAATAGAAGCAAATGCTGCTATGCATGACTCTGAACAAAGCTTGGCTTTTGCCTCAGTGGATACCTGAGATGAGGCATTAGATGATGACCCTTCAGCAGAATCAAGGGCCATCAGAGCAAGATTTCCAAAAGGTTGGTCACCACCATGTTGACCAGCACCTTGGAGTAGTGGTTCCTGACCAGATAGCTCTTCTGGTAGACTACTCCAGTCAACAGCAGTTGGGGTGAAAAAGCTTTGTTGTTGAGGTTGTGTGTGATGATGAGATTGGGAAGAATGAGGCTCTGGAAGAGCATGAGGTGGTTGAGCCGAGGGTGCTTGAGTTTGACCAGGCTGAGGCATGTAGTAACAGGGGTAAGGATAAGGCATATGACCCTGTGGCACAAAATAAGCAGGTGGTGCTTGTGCCTGAGATGGATGGGAAGAACTGTAGGAAGGTTGCCCTTTGTGCTGTGAGCTATTGCTGGGAAAAGTCACAAAGGGTGCAGATGAGTTAGATCCAGATGATCTACACTCTCTTGCAAAGTGTCCAAGCCTTTGGCACTTGTGACACCTCAACTTGCTCTTGTCAAAACCAACTTTGGTTTTGCCAGAGAGTCCTGGGAATTTCCTACCAGTTCTTTTGTAGAACTTCTGAGATCGGATATTTATCATTGCCATTTGGTTCAAAATATCCATCTCTTCCAGATCATCATCTGGAATGCCCTTCAAATCCTCCATCAGAAAACACAAGTTGTCACCACCTCCTCCTGAACTACTGACACCAACAAAAGCTTGTTCTGAGTTTGTAGAGAAATCAATATGCTCATCATAAGAACTTTCAGATGAAGCATATTCTGACTCATGACTTATCAAGGCAGCATTACCTTGGACAAAGTCATCAGCAAGTTTGCCAGAAGATGACAACTTCCTCTTTTGCTCTACTTCTCTCTCAAAAGTGAGTAGCTTCCCATGAAGTTGGGTGAGAGATAGAGTGTCAAGGTCAGCACTAGAGCGTAGGACAATGGTATATGTGTCCCATCTCTCAGGCAATGACCTGAGGAACCTGTTGTTCATCTGGCTTTTGGAGTACTCTTGTTTAACCATCTTCAGCTCAGAGATTAAACAAGAGAACCGTTCAAACTGCTGGGTCAGAGTCTCACCCTTTCTATATGAGAAAGTCTCATATTGTTGGGCAAGGATTTCCTATTGTTTGCTAAGACCGAATCAGTTCCTCCAAATTGTTCCTTTAGAGCAACCCATAGGTCATGAGCAGACTCATGATGCAAAAGCCCTGAATATATCTCGTTTGGAATGGCCATGGCTAAAATTCCATGGGCTCTGGCATCAATTTCGAACAGCTTTAGATCTTCGTCCGAATATTGTTCAGGTTTCTTGGCAACCTGTTCATTAGACTCCGGGACGCTCACCATAGGCTTGTATGGCCCATGCACCACTGACTTCCAACAACCAGCACTGTTGACAGCCAAGTGGTGTAGCATACGTCTTTGCCATATGTTATACTCGTTCCTAACCAGCATCGGAGGCTTGGTTGCGGAACCAGTATTGTGAGGATCATTGGTTGGTGTTGTCATCTCAGGTTTGGTCAAAAACAAGTTTAAACACGACAAACGTAACTCAAAACCACCAAAAGATCTCAAGATTTTGGCCGGAAACAGCAGAAACTTACTCTCTATGACTAACTCTTGCAAATTGCTAATTCGATCAAACTGAGAGATCAAAAGAGCAGTTTCAAATGATCAATGATGAAATCGATCAATGATTAACCTGCTCTGATACCATTTGACAGGATCTCAGCCTCTCTCGTTGATCAATTAGATTATGTTTGCAGCGGATTTAGCTCATTAATTAGCAATTAAAGCAAGAACATAAAAGATATTTCAAATTAAAGCATGAACATAGAGAGAAGAGTTTCTGCAAAACAATAAATGTTCTATTGGTTCGCACGTTTCGGCAATTAAACAGTATGGTTACCCATCCTTTTATAGGCGGCAAAAGGATGGGCGTGATGTCCTTTTTCTGACATCACTGAATATTCAAATTACAACTGACAAAACATAAAACTACTGAAGATGTCAACAACTGACATCTTCTTACAAAAGTTCCTAAGTGCTGACAAGAGTAAACTACTGAAATCCTACAACAACTGAAGAACACACTCTTCAGTCGTTATAACTACTGATACTATAACAACTGAAGAACATGCTCTTCAGTTGTTGTACAACTACTGAAACAAAAATAAACTACTGAAAAGGAAAAACCATCACAACAACTGAAGAAGACTTCTTCAGCTGTTGTGACAAACTCTGAAACTTCAGCACTTGGTCTTCAGACTTTGGTCTTCAGATGTTTCATCAGCTAATGACTTCAGTAGTTGTCATCAGCTGATGTCTTCAGTCGTTGTCTTCAGACTTTGTGCATCAGCAGTTGTTCATCAGTTCTTCAGTTCTTCAGACTTTGATCTTCAGCACTTGTCTTCAGTACTTGAAGTCTTAGTACTTGTGTTTATCAGTACTTTAGACTTCAGAACTTGTCTTCAGTACTTTGGGATCTTCAGCTGTTGTACTTCAGTTCTTTGAACTTCAGCTGTTTATTCTTCAGACTTTGTCAGAACAGCTGATGGGAGTCTTCAGCAGTTGTTGCAGTGGCATGGGCCTTAGAGGTTTTCCTGATCTTGGCTCATTGGTTCTTTTGGTCCAACATTTAAGCTTCCCACACCTACAATTCAAACCTAACACAAAGTGATTACGCTCGATATAAATCACGTTAAACGCATACATTTAAACACTTAAAACATATACAAACATGAACGCATCATATCCCCACACTTATTTTGCTTGTCCTCAAGCAAACTACCATAAAATATTTTCAAAACGTTACAAGACATTTAGAAATTTCTCACCTTCTATTAAGTTAAGGTCCAAAGTCATACCCGCCCTCAAGCTCATAAGTGAATGATATATGTAATAACAAGCCAAGACTTGCCTAACTATCCTACTATGCTTTAAACTCTTGCACACATGTTTCATGCCTTCACAATGATACGCTCCTCTCGGCTATTTTGTGGACTAGCATGTGATGTGCTAGTATGTTTTTCACTCAAAACCATATGCAATAATATGAGCATAAGCTTGTAAAGCAATCGTGCCTCCACCGCTTTAATGGAATAATTCCCAGATTAAAGGACTTTTGTGGTTTTTGGGCTTAGGCTTGGGTGAGGAATAAGGCTTTATTTAGTGGCTAATGTGATGAGAAATCCAAAACAATACAAACTACTAATAATGGTACTCGGGTAATTTCTATCCCAACGCTTTTCTTATTCTATTTTTTCCTTTTTCTTGACATCTTTTCTTCAAACACAATGTATATATTCTTTTCATTCAATTTTTTTTTCATATATATATAAACTAAAGAACACTAATTGACTAACACTTGGACAAAATCAATTGGATTCTCATTAAAATTTTCAAGAGGATAACTCTTTGATGCTCGGCTAGTGGGTGACAAACGAAAGGATAATTTATTACACATACTTGTGTTCGCATAAATAAGCTCAAAATTGGCAACTAGGGGTATAGTTTTGTAATTTTTATGGGTAATAGGGAATAATGGGGGATCCTAATGCCTTTTCATCTCCGTTCACATATTCCTTTGCGGTCTTAACACGTATCAAACCATACAAGTTCTACCAATTAATCGCATAATGATTACACTCAACTAATGAACTTTTATATATATGTAAGTGATCTAGCAATCTAGGTAAGTATGGCTCAAAACTCACATGATGGAGGAGAAATGGATTGCCGACATGTAGCATGTGTGACTATTTTAAAGCATGCTAAAACTAGCTAGGCGTCTCACTTAAAGTTTTCTTTAAAGGCACTTGGTGAGACTATTCGGGGCAACCATGACTAACGACCTTTTACCAAATTTTCTCGGTTTGAAAATCTTTTAATGACAATCTAAGTTGTTTGCATAAAATGAGGACCAAAAAGTATTTGAAAATTTGAAAATTTTTCTAATTTTCCCCCATCCCCACACTTAATGTTGACATTGTCCTCAATGTGGGTGAAAATCTTTTTAAAACATAAGGGATGTGATACAAATTTCTTCCCAAAGGTTTTCCCGGCCTAAAACGACGTTCCACTTATTCAAAATACTAAGATAATCATGCTGAAAGGAACATGTGCACCTGGATTTCTTCACTTTTTCTTGACATTAGCTTTTCAATCCAAGTACCACAAAACCTGCAATTCTAAAAATTGTGTAGAAGCAAGCTTCTCACCTCTTTGACAACCAATCAATTAGCATGAATTGTGGAATCTCATAACCACTCAACAAAGACAAATACAAAATTAAAAGAAACAGAAAAAAAACAAACACACACACCATAGATAAAAAAAATGTAGATATATATACCTATATATATTCACCCCCGAACACACGTGTATTGTCTCGAATACACACCAGTCGCATGCGCAATGGGATTTTGTGACTCGGATTTGGCTTGGCAACACTAAATGAGGGCTGAAATGGTCTGTACTAAACTAAGCAATGCAAAACAACAAATATGTACAAGTTACCTCTCGTGGGTTTCCTCCCACGCAGCGCTAAGTTTACCTGTCATTAGCCGGACTTGGCGGTGCTGTGATCAAATCGGTACCTCCTCAAGAGTGCTCAACAACAAGCACTCGGATTGTTTGTCCGCCCCATTTATATCATTTGGGTCAAGATATGGTTTAAGGCGGTGCCCATTCACCGTTTGCCTTAAATGGTCATCAAAATCTTCAATCTCTACATCTCCAAAGTCGCCCACCCGAGTGATCAAATATGGACCCGTCCATTTACTCTTTAGCTTTCGGGAAATAGCTTTAGGCGTGAGTTGTACAACCATACCTTTTGTTCGGGCTTGAACTCCTTCAAACGAAGCTTGGCATCATGAACCCGCTTCATCTTGTCCTTGTATGCGGATACGGTTTCATAGGCTTCGTCCCTTATCTCTTCTAACTCATTCAGCGCCAATTGTCTTTGTTTACCTGCACACTCATAGTTAACAGTTTTAACCGCCCACAAGGCACGATGAGTTAACTCTACAGGTAAATGACAACCTTTCCATAGACCAACCGGTAGGGAGTGGTTCCAATAGGCGTCTTGTAAGCGGTACGATACGCCCACAAGGCATCATCTAGTTTAGTTGACCAATCCTTACGATCGGGTCGTACCGTTTTTTGCAAAATTTCTTTGATTTGCCTATTAGAAACCTCTACTTGTCCACTTGTTTGTGGATGGTATGGTGTTGCAATCCTATGGTCAACACCATAACGTTTTATAAGTTTGCCAAAGTTGAAGTTTTTAAAATGTGATCCCCTATCGCTTATTATCACGCGAGGGATACCAAATCTTGAAAAAATGTTGGTTTGGACAAACTTGCATACTACCTTATGGTCATTGGTCTTAGTGGCGACTGCTTCTATCCATTTAGAGACATAATCGACCGCCACCAAGATATAGAGGTTACCGGAAGAGTTTGGAAAAGGGCCCATGAAGTCAATGCCCCAAACATCAAAGATTTCTACCACCAAAATTGGTTGCATAGGCATTTCATCCCTTCTTGTCACACTCCCATTTGTTGGCATCTTATGCAACTCTTGGTAAATTCATAGGAGTCTTTGAAGATGGTAGGCCAATAAAATCACAAGAAAGGACTTTGTGACCAGTCTTTTGTCCACTGAAATGTCCCCCACATGCCGATTCGTGAAGCATGCTCAAACACATGGGATCTCCTCATCCGGTAGACATCTTCGGATGATTTGGTCAGCTCCAACTTTGAAAAGATCCGGTTCATCCCAAATGTAATGTTTTGCTTGAGCCTTGAAGTGTTGTTTCTTTCTTCTACTCCATCCTTCGGCAATGTACCTGTAGCCACATAGTTTGCAAATGGGCGTACCAGGGGTTATTGGTGGTGATAGACATGATGTATTCATCAGGAATTGTTCATTTATCTCTGGAGTGGTATCTTCTTCCACCGGTTGAATTCTTGACAAATGATCCGCTACTACATTTTCACTTCCTTTCTTGTCTCGGATCTCAAGATTGAATTCTTGCATTAACAAAATCCAACGAATCAACCTTGGCTTCACGTCCTTTTTCTCCATGAGGTACCTAACAGCAGAATGATCAGAATAGACAATAACCTTGCTACCCCATATATAGGACCGAAATTTATCTAAAGCATACACCACCGCAAGTAATTCCTTCTCAGTTGTTGTATAATTCAATTGGGCATCTGAGAGGGTTTTACTTGCATAGTATATGGCAACGGGTTTCTTATCAACCCGTTGACCCAAGACAGCCCCAACAGCATAGTCACTCGCATCACACATTATTTCAAAAGGTAATTTCAATCAGGTGATTGCAGGATTGGAGCTTCAATTAATTTTTGCTTCAAGATGTTAAAGGCTTTTACACATTCTTCATTAAACTCAAATGGGGCATCTTTTAACAATAGATTACACAATGGTTTGGTTATGACACTAAATCCCTTTATGAATCTTCTATAAAAACCGGCATGCTCCAAGAATGACCTAATGCCCTTAACATTAGTGGGGTGAGGTAAAGTGGAAATAACCTTCACTTTAGCATGGTCTACTTCTATCCCACGGCTAGACACAACATGACCCAATACTATCCCCTCTTGAACCATAAAATGGCTCTTTTCCTAACTTAGGACCAAATTGGTTTCAACACATCTTTTTAAAACTTTTTCTAATTGAAGCAAACATAATTCAAAAGATGTGCCAAAAATTGAGAAATCATCCATAAAGATTTCTAATGACTCCCCCACCATATCTGAAAAGATACTCATCATACACCTTTGAAAGGTGGCGGGGGCATTACATAACCCAAAGGGCATTCGCCTAAATGCAAACGTGCCATAAGGGCAAGTAAATGTAGTCTTTTCCTGATCTTCAGGATGAATAGCTATTTGGTTATAACCTGAATAACCATCTAGAAAGCAATAAAATTTCTGACCTGATAGTTTCTCAACAATTTGATCAATGAATGGTAAGGGGAAATGATCTTTTGAGGTAGCAGCATTCAATTTCCTGTAATCAATACAAATTCTCCACCCGGTTACTGGCCGGGTAGCTACCTCATTACCTGAGTCATCTTTAACAATTTGGATGCCCGCTTTTTTTGGTACAGTTTGTGTAGGGCTCACCCAAGTACTGTCAGAGATTGCAAAGATGATACCTGCATCTAGCCACTTCAATACCTCCTTCTTGACTACCTCTCTCATGTTTGGGTTCAACCTTCGTTGGGCATCATGTGATGGTTTGACTTCCGGATCCGTGATGATTTTGTGCATAACAATTGAGGGGCTAATTCCTTTTAGATCCGCAATGGTCCATCCAATCGCCTCCTTGTTAGCAATCAACACCTCCATCAACGCGCCTTCTGTTCAATGGATAGATTAGAAGCAATAATAACAGGTAAAGTTTCATTCTTACCAAGGAAAGCATATTTTAAATGCTTTGGTAATTCTTTCAATTCAACTTGTGGTGGTTCTTGCAATGAAGGTTTCAACCGGTGTCGATCTTCTCGGGTAGTGGCTCCACTTGAACCGACCATGGTGGTCGCTCACTCCTCATGGCCACAATCATTAGCTCCCTTTTTCCTCCTCTAGTTGCTTTTCAGTTTCCACTCTCAACCTGTCAAACATGAAACAATCCTCCATTGTGTTTTCCTCATCAACGACCATGTCGCATAGAGGTGTACACTCATAATAATGTCGGCTATGTAGCATTCATCATAATAGGAGGGTTAGTCATACCTGAAAATACATTAAGCCTCAACCTATGGTTACCAAATGTCATGTCAACCGTTCCCGTTTTGCAATTGATTTGGGCATTTGAAGTTGCCAAAAATGGTCTACCCAAGATAACCGTAGATTGTTTGGTTTGATCTATGGAAACATAATCAAGTACTAAAAAGTCCACCGGATAATAAAAATCCTCAACTTTTACTATCACATCGGTAATTATCCCACGGGAAGCTTGGGTGTTAAATCGGCTAATACCACGGTGGTCTTAGCTTCTTGAAGCGGACCAAAGTCGTATTGATCATACAAGCTACCCGGTAAAATACTTACACTAGCACCAAGATCCAAGAGTGCCCTTGTCATTTTGAATTCTCCCACTTGAAGAGATATAATGGGCGCTCCCGGGTCTTGTAGCTTAGGTGGAAGGGCACCCGAAAGAATAGAGCTCACATTTTCAGTCAAATCAAGCTTTTTAGGGAATTTGTGAGCTCTCTTTTGGGTACATAGTTCTTTTAAGTACTTAGCATATGAAGGAACTTGCTTGATTGCATCTAAAAGTGGCAAATTAATTTTCACTTGTTTAAAAATTTCCACATTTCATCTTGTTGTGGGCCTCTCTTCTTTACCACTTTTTGCAAGGGTGCCTTAAGAGCTTCGGGAAAAGGGACGGTATTACCCTCCACCACCTTTTCCTTAGCCTTAGGAGTTTGTGTAACCTCAACGGGTTTGGTTTTAGATTTTTCAGAAAAATTTTCATTTTGACCCGTTTGGCTACTTTCACCCTCATCGTCACTTTCATCAGTAACATCTTCCACACCCTTTAACAAATTGGGGTGGTGGTGGTTTAACACCATTGTCAACTATCTTACCACTACGCAAAGTAAGTTTATTGATTGATACCTCGCGTGTGTTTTTAGAATTTGAGCGTTGATGTTGTGGATTCACGGTTGTATCACTTGGCAATCTTCCACCGCTTCCCTTAAGTCGGCCCAAATCTTCGGCTAGTTGACCAACTTGCCTTGTGAGAGCTTCATGTGATTTGTCTCTTACTTCATTTGCTCTCTTCATCTCCTTGATGTATTGTTAGATTCTTTCACCATGTTCATAAGAGCATCTAACTTTGCATTCAACGAGTCATCTCCACCACCTTGGCTTCCCGATGGTCCACCTTGATTATTGTTGTAATTTCTTTGGAAGTTACCATCCCGATTATAGCCTTGATTACCTCCTTGATTGTAGTTGTTCCTTTGGTAGCCACCTTGGTTGTAATTTCCCCCTTGATTATTCCTTTGGCGGTTTTGATAGCCTTGTTCACCTTGGTTTGCGGTTGGAAGTTTGGGTTCATTTGGTTTGAAGGATTACCATACCTAAGGTTGGGATGGTTCCTCAAACCGGATGGTAAGTGTTGGAGTTCATGTCAAAAGGCTTCGGTCTCCATAAACTTGATTCACCTCTTCGGTTCCTTGAGCCATGTTTACTTGACAACTATCGGCTCTATGACCAATGTCCCCACATTCTTCACAAACCGCGAATTGAACCGCATTTACATCTTTCTTCTTCATGCGAGCTAACTCCCTTTCAACGCGGCTATTCGATCCTTTGCACTTGAGTCAATGTCGGAGGTGGATTTTGGAATAGGGTGCTTCGCTTTCCTATCCGCGGATTCTTCGGCTCTTGAGTTCTTACTCATCCTTTCAAGGAACTCCCAATCCTCTTCCTCGGGGTTATTCAACAAGGTTCCATTGCTAGTAGACTTGAGGTATTTTCTTTCTTCTTTTTTCAATCCGTTCACAAAACTCTTCACTAGCTCCCAAAGCTCAATTTGGTGATGTGGACACTTTCTTATCAACTCTTTAAAACGAGTAAAAGCTTCATGAAGTGGCTCTCCGGATTGTTGTTGGAATGTCCGGATCCCGTCCCTCATTTCATCCGTTTTGGCCATTGAATAGTATTCGTCAAGGAAGACTTGTTGCATTTCTCCCCATGTTCGAATACTATTAGCCGGCAAGGTTAAAAACCATTGCTTTGCCTTGTCCTTCAATGAAAATTGGAACAATCTTAAACGCACCTCATCTTGTGAGAAGTTGTGTCCTACAATTGTGCCACATATGTCGGAGAATTCGGATATATGTGTGTAAGGCTCCTCCGTTGACATGCCATGAAAATGAGGTAAGATGTTGATGTAGTTGGGCTTGCAATCAAATGAACGCCTTCCCGGAGTCGGTGGAACAATAGGAGACATTGTCCGATATGATGGGTCGGAACCTACCATTTACACCTTGTGTTCTAGCTCGTGGAGGTTGTTGGCGTGGAGAAGCATTCACTTCTTGATGCATTGGGTATCTTCTTTGTGGTCCTTGATTAGCTACACCGACAAACTGAGGAATTTGGTTTGGGTTGGCATTCATGTTTGGATTCCTAAATTGGTTTTGTCTATGTTGACGGTTGTAGTTGTAGTTCTCATTCTCCATATACCCATGGTTCCATTCATCATAATTATCACCTTGGTAGCCATAATCACCATCATACCCTCCTTCATTGTAGAACTCCCCATTGCCTTCATTGTCATACTCATAATCATCACTATCACCCGTGTGATAGGTGTGAACACTCACCCGTTCGGGTGATTGGTAAGATGGAACACTAAATGGCTCATCTCATAATGGCATTTCTTAGCTCATCTAAGTTGGTGGGCCAAAGTGACCCATGGGGTTTTGGTTCACATGTTCAAAAGTTGGGTTACTATGGATATGAGTTCGTCTACGGTTTGGGTTGGGGTTACGGTCATTAGTGGGTGGTGGTGGTGATTTTGTGGAATGTTGTGTTGTGGTGGGGGTCGGTTGTTACTACCTCCCTCCATTTGGTTGGTTCGGTTCCTTCTTGCAAAGCGTTCAATTTCTGGTTCAAACACCAACGGAGAGGTTCTTCGGATGCTCTAGTATGCATGCACTACCTGTGATCTACACAAATAACACACCCAGCATAACAAGGGAAAAGGAATGATGCAAAAATAACCAAACACTTAAACAGAGAAAATCACAAACTAGTCAACACAATTCTACACACAAAGCGCACTACTCCCCGGCAACGGCGCCAAAATTTGACCGGCTTGTCGCGTGCACTAGTCAAAGATAGTATTTGTATAGTTCCTTAGTACCAAAACTATGTAGCAAATGGTAAGAAGGGTGTCGAATCACAGGGAGTATGTGGTTTGTATTTAGACTTGAATTGGACTAACGAGTCAATTATGAAGCTTGCTATTTTATTTATAAGAGCTTTGATATGTTTACTTGAAATGGTGTTGAGACTTTGTCCAACACAAAGGAATGAGCAAAACAAAAACGGTTGCTTAAAATGATTAGTAAAACTTGAACAACTTAGAACAATGGTTAACAAAACAAAGTTTAATAACAAGGTTCACCCCCGGTTGATATCATAAGGTTATGGTTCTACCAATCCAACTAACTTGCATCAAAGGTGTGATTTATGCTAACGAGTTCATCATTACAAGGTTTAGGTGTCAAGAATCGTCAACATTAACACGGACAATAATACACTTCATTACACAAGAACATTCAAACTCTACATCTACATAGCACACATGACCAACTCCATTTCTCAAAGACAAATTTCATACTCATTCATTCAATTTGGGAATTCAAGTTAAGCTCAAAGTACTAGCATAAATGTTTCAAGCAATCAAATACAAAACACAAGGATGCAATCTAGTTTTCAAATGTTAACAAACCATAGTCTTACAATATGCAAACCGGGGGAAAACTCAAAGAAGATTAGCCTCTCATGTTGATTGAGGCTTGGAATTCGGGTGATGATCTTGTATGCAATTCCATAGCACTTTGATTTTGCTTGACTTTGATGATGATGAAAATGAGTTAGAGAAGTAAAAAAGACCTCCAAATCGCCCAAATTCGTACCTTTCTGCGTCTGCTACCGATTAGGGTGTTTTGCCCTAATTCTCCTCCTTAAATGTGGTCAAAATCCGGAGAATTACATCAAATCTGACCATACGACGTAAGTTACGTCCTTAGGGATGTAAATTACGTCTCCCTCATGATTTCGTGGTTAGCCTCTGTCTTACGTCCCAAAAATTGTCATTTTTAGAAAGGACGTAGCTTATGTCCTTTAGGACGTAAGTTACGTCGTATGCTCATTTTGCACCAATTTCTTCATTTTCTTCATCTCTTTTCATCTATATATCATCCAATCTTCGTGCACCCCTTGAATACATCATTAAGCTTCCCACACTTACAATTCAAACCTAACACAAAGTGATTACGCTCGATATAAAATCACGTTAAACGCATACATTTAAACACTTAAACATATACAAAACATGAACGCATCAATACTGCAGCAAGTTCCAAATCGTGAACAGGGTAATTAACCTCCGTGTGCTTTAGCTGTCTGGATGCGTAAGCTATAACCTTTCCTCTTTGCATCAACACACAGCCTAACGCGCAGTAAGAAGCATCGGAGTATACCGTTAGGTCTTCATCTCCTTCTGGTAGGGTTAGCACAGGAGCTTTGGTTAGTCTATCCTTCAACTCCTGAAACGCATCTTCCTGTTCTTTTCCCCAGTCGAACACCACGTTCTTCCTCTTACCTTGTTAATGGGAAGCTATCTTCGAGAAATCTTTGATGAACCTTCTATAATAGCCATCTAATCCCAAGAAACTACGGATTTCGGATGGCGTCTTTGGGGAATTCCATGGGTAACTGCCTCAACTTTTGCTGGATCAACCATAACTCCCTCGGAATAATAATGAGCCCTAAAAATTGCACATCCCGTAGCCAGAAGGCACATTTAGAGAACTTCGCATACAGTTTCTCCCTTCGTAAAGTTTCTAACACCTCCTTGATATGACAAGCGTGGTCTCCTTCGTTCTTTGAGTATATCAAAATATCGTCAATGAAGACTATCACTGATCGGTCCAACATCGGGCGACACACGCGATTCCTTAAGTCCATGAATGCCGCAGGAGCATTGGTTAGCCCAAAAGACATAACCAGGAACTCATAGTGGCCATAGCGCGTTCGGAAGACCGTCTTCGGGATGTCTTGCTCCCTCACCTTCAGTTGATGATATCCAGATCGGAGATCTATCGGGAGAACAGCTTACCCCTTGCAATTGATCAAACAGATCATCTATCCGGGGTAGAGGGTATCGATTCTTCACGGTAAGCTATTCAACTCCCTATAATCTATACACATCCTCATGCTGCCATCCTTCTTCTTTACAAACAACACAGGAGCGCCCCATGGAGAAATGCTAGGCCTAATGAATCCCTTGTCAAGGAGTTCTTGCAGTTGTGACATGAGCTCCTTCATCTCGGACAGGGCTAGGCGGTAGGGTGCTTGGCAATGAGCTGGGCTCCTGACAGTAAATCAATCTGAAACTCTATCTCCCTATCCGGTGGAACTCCAGGCAGATCCTCCGGGAATACGTCAGGAAAGTCCCGCACCACTGGTACGTCGGACAAACTCTTTCGCTTTATCTTTAACATCCTTGACATACGCTAGATAAGCTCCGCACCCTCGCCTCATACATTTCTCCGCCTTGATCATGGAAATGATCCTTGGGACCTTGCAATCGTTATCGCCGTAGATCGTAACCGGACTACCATCTGGAGCCGTTAATCGGATCATCTTTTGCTGGCATACTATGTTAGCATCATGAGCAGCTAACCAATCCATCCTAGTACGACATCGAAACCTCCTAAGGGGTGGCAAACAATTATGCGGGGAAGTAATGACCTCCTAGTTAATGTGGCAATCCTCTATCATTCTGACTATTCTAATGGACTTATCATCGGCCGTTTCTACTTCGAAGGCATCATCTATTTCCTTAGTTTGGACATCTAGTGTAGCACAGAAGGGTATAGATACAAAACTCTTACTGGCACCACTATCAAACAATATGGAGGCACAAACATTATTGACAAGGAACGTACCTGAACTACGTCCGGGTCTTTCCTTGCCTCCTTCTTGTCATGGTGAAAGCCCTTGCCTTGACCTGGGCTTTCCATCATCCCCTTTGTCATTATCCTTGCTTGTTCCCGAGTTTCCTGGCTTAGCTTGCTTGCAATCCCTGCTGTAGTGCCCCGTCTCATGGCAGTTAAAGCACTCGTTCACTTCCGGGCACACTCTAGCCATGTGACCAGTTTTCCCACACCGGTAGCACCCAGGGCTACCCATTCGGCATTCTCCGGGATGCCTCCTCCCGCACTTCCCACACTCCTTGACTTCTTCGACCCCTTTCACAACCACTTGCTTGCATCCACCCTTGCCTTCTTGTTTCCCGGTTGGTAGTTACCACTCCCATACCTCTTCCCATTGTTATTCCAAACTTTCCTCGTCTCACCCACTGCCACAGGCCTGCGATGATCATACAACCTTCCGCTAAGGTCCACTGCTGACCTAAAAGTGCTAGGTCGGGCAGTGACCATATCCCTACGAATGTCCAGATGCAACCCTTGTATATACCTCTTGATCCTCTTGGATTCGGGAGTCACCAAGTCAGGCACCAGACGTGCCATTTCATTGAATTTCGTAGTGTACTCCTGGTGAGTCATATTTCCAGCCTCCAAACTCACAAACTCTTGCTCAATCTTGTCAAGCTCTCTTTCCGGGCAAATACTCCTCTATCACCAACCTCTTCATCTCCGACCACTTCATCCTCTCAATAGCCTCCTCCCCGTAAGACTCAACGATGTTATCCCACCAACACAGTGCTGGGTCCAAGAGGGAATGGGAAGCAAACTTCACCTTTTGGCTTTTCCGGCACTCGCTGATCTTCAGTACGACCTCCATTTCCCTGATCCAACGCTGGGCAGTAGCAGCGTTACCAGTGCCATTAAACGTTGGGGGCTTACACCTCTGAAAATCCCCGTAGCTGCACCCCTTCGCCCTCTCTTCCGCCTCGGAACCGTCATGGTTACCCAGACGATCTTCCTCGTCACTCAACTCCTCAGTCTTGACCGCTCCTTTCTTATCAACCTTCTCTGAAGCCGTACTCTTCTTACTGTCGCCCTTAACCTGCTCCACAAATTCCACAAGCAGAGCGGGCATCACTCCAGATAGGACCTGGTGCACCTCTTGGGCAATAGCTTCCTTTACTGTTTCCTTCAGTTCTGCCTGATCAGTGGTAGGCCCCTCGGCTCCCGTTCCTAAATCAACCTCCTCCTTAACTGGTTGTCAATCGGCTTCCTGGTTGACCTTTTGGTCGGTTTCGCAGTTTCACCTGCAGTTTCTTTCACCTTAAGAGGGGGCCTTCCCCTAGTGCTCCTCTGGGTAATCATAGTTGGAACTGCTTTCTTTGGTGCCATTCTTTCAACCTCCTATAAGATTCAGAATGTTACATGGTCTTTCAAGGCAAGTTCAGTTCACGACAAGTTTTGTAAATTTTTAATAACAGTGGCCAGTTGTGATTAACTACTTACAGAACTTCTCGTGCCCTAAACCTTCCTATCCTGAACCATACTAACACTAGAACCTACTATACCTATTCTATGCACGTATAAGTCACATAAATTCAGATAGGCATCACAGATAACATTATCATACCTTACCTTGACTCTAACTTCAATAAGAAGGCACTACCCACTAGAATGATACTTATAGCATACTTTGTTACCTCTTGGCATGGAGCTTCTTGGACTGGCATCCTTGACACTTGGTCCTATTCTCTGTTTAAGTTTAGGTTTATAAAATAATTTTCCCAAATCTCTTAAACATTGGCTCTGATACCAACTTTTAAGGCCCACCTTTCTCAGGGAAGCCTCACAGTTGGTCATTCACAGCAAAACATTGATTTTAAAGCAGTCATTTACTCATATGTGTATAAATATATATCGCAGCGGAAAATACTGTAAATTTCAATCCATTACAAATTAAATATAAACATTGTCTTTAATTCTTAAAAACTATTTAAAGTCCTCTTGATCTTTCCTTCATCAGGGATGCCAGTCTTCTAGTGCCAAGAAGCTTCAGTCCCATGCTTCTATCCCATAGCTCTAACCCTCACCTGTCAACTGATATGCATACAAAAGTCAGCTTCGCTGAGTGAATTCTAGGTTTACTTTGTAAATAACTTTTGTGAAAGGTATTAGCTTCATCAGTTGAAAATAGTCATCATCTATCAACCGTCAATACACACGGGCTATCACTTTATCGATACTTTATCATTACTATTCATTTCTCGTTATTTATTACTCTTCTTTATTCGTCAATTCTCTGTCACTATCGGTGCCTAGGCTCGCCTAGGACTTACCGACACGCCAATTAAGGACTTACTGTCTTACTCGATCAGGCCATTATTGTCATGCCAATTCAGGAGTTACAGACTGCCTGTTCGAGCATTACTTTATCCCTTTATCCGGGTGAGGGCACAACGAATGCAACCCTCCTTTAGCCATTGCTTGCAAGTCTTTACTTTATCCCTTGCCTACAGGACTTTACTTGCAAGACTTTACTTTATCCAGGTACACGTTATGGGCCCAATAACTTTTCTTTACGTTTCACTTTCATGTTTAAATTATACATAATATAACACATCACATTACAAGGCAATTCATTTCTACTAGATCATATCACAATGAGGGAAATACACTATCAATTCATTATAAACCCCATTTCCCATACAAGATAGTATGTAAAACTTACTTTAAAAGAACTGATCATAAAAAGTATGTATCTTAGTATGCATACCGCCCCAAAACATTTAAAGCATGTATAAAATAGGGGATCTAGAACTCACCTGAACTTGTCCAAGTAGTCAAAATTCTAAGTCACTTAAGCTCTAGCTGAATACTCTAGCTGTACGAAAATTAATATGCAAAAACATCATTTTCTTCATAGTTTCGCCCACAGTTTCGCTGGTAGTTTCGCTGCCAGTTTCGCTGGCAGTTTCGCTACCAGTTTCGTTGGGCAGCATTTCTGCTAGTTTCGCTAGACAGATTTGCTGCCTTGAGCGCCCAACTTTCGTTGGAATTTCCTAGTTTCGCAAATGTCCATAGGTCTGTCTAAGTGCTTAGCGAACTTATCAGCGAAACTGTAGTTTCGCTGGAACCCCTTTAGTTTCGCTGAATAAATTAACAGTTTCGCTGGATAAAGACTTAGTTTCGCTGGATCGGGGCCTAGTTTCGCTGGATGAACAGAAACTAAGAACCAACCCGTTTTTTAACCCAAAATCTTAACTTTTTACATCCAAATCCTTGGTTTACCTTCCATGAAACCAGATCTAACCTTTTTACACGTTTTCATACGTAAAAATTTGACCTTTATGTGTTTCTTTGAACTTTTCAAACCCCAAAACCCTAGAATCCAGGTTTGATCTACAAAAGGCCTTAGAGGTCGATTCTTACCTTGTTTTGTTGCTCTTTCCTTAAGTTTTGATGCTCCAATCAACCAAATCTTCACTCTTCCCCCTTTGAATCTCCAAACTTGAGTTTTCTTCCACTTTCTCTCTCTACTTTCTCTCTCTATGAATTTGGTGGCTAGGGTTGGAATGATGGAATGGATCTGATCATGCATGGTTTAAAGGCTGATTAAGGGCCCTTAAACCCATCAAACCTAGCCCATTAAGGCTAATTGGGTCCATAGCCCACTAATTTACCCCTTTATTTCTTAAATTAAACCCTTAAAAGCCCATTATTATTAAATGGCTTGTTTCGGGAAATTTCGGGGGGTTACAGAACTCACCTTGAGCAACACCTTGTATGTCCTGGATATTCGCAAGAATCTCGCTTCGGGATGGTTGCTTAATAAGTTTGGTTTTCGTTTAGTGTTTGAGTCGGAAAAGTTTGTCCTTACTAAACGTGGAATGTATGTGCGGAAGGGTTATGCCCTTAATGGTATGTTTAAGATGAATGCAACCGTTGTTAAAAGTGAAATGAATAAGACTACTACTTCTACTTATATACTTGAGTCTTCAAATGTTTGGCATGGTAGACTAGGACATGTAAATTATAATTCTATTCGTCGTTTAATAAATTTAAAATGATACCTACATTCCGTATTGACACAAACTCTAAATGCGAAATATGCGTTGAAGCAAAACTTACAAGATCATCATTTAAACTGGTTGAAAGAATAACCAAAACCCATGGTTTAATTCACAGCGACATATGTGATTTAAAATCACACCCAAAAAGAGGTGGCAACAAATATTCATCACTTTTATTGATGATTGCACTAGATATTGTTATGTATACTTACTTAAAAGTAAGGATGAGGCAATCGAAAAATTTATCTTGTATAAAAACGAAGTTGAGAATCAACTAAACAAGAAAATTAAAGTTGTGCGAAGCGTAGAGGTGGTGAATATGTTGCACCGTTCGCCGATTTATGTGCAAAAAGTGATATAATACATGAATGTACGACACCTTACTCATCACAATCAAATGACATTGCGGAACAAAAAAACCGTACTTTAAAAGAGATGATGAATGCCATGTTGATAAGCTCTGTGACGAGCCATGACATGTGGGGGGAAGCTATCCTCTCGGCCAATTATCTTTTAAATAAAATACCTCCAAAGAAAAGGGATGTAGCCCCTTATGAGTTATAGATGAGTAGAAAACCATCATATAAGTATCTCAAAGTGTGGGGGTGCCTAGCTAAGGTGATTGTACCACCGCCTAAAGCTCAAAAACTAGAACCCAAAACTACTGATTGCATATTCATTGGATATGCTCAAAACAGTAATGCACATAGATTTCTTGTACATGAATCCAAGAATGTCGATGTACAAAAGAACACTGTCATGGAGATAAGGCCGGGGAATGCTTCATATTTTGAAATGTGTTTCCAATGCAAGGACAAACACATGCATCTTCATCAACTCGGTTTGATGATGGAGGTGGGCGTTCATCAACACAAATTGATGACATAGTTCATGATAGTCAACATGAACGACCCAAGGATGAAGAGGGAGAAATTAGACGAAGTAAAAGGGCAAGGCATGAGAAATCCTATGGTCTAGACTTCGTAAGTTATATGGTTGAGGGTGATCCTAATACTTACCGTGAAGCGGTCTCCTCTTCAGAAGGACCTCAATGGAAAGATGCAATCAAGAATGAAATTGATTCAATTCTTCACAACCATACTTGGAAGCTAGTAGATCTTCTCCTGGTTGCAAACCACTTGGATATCGTTGGATATTCAAAAAGAAGATGAAAGCCGGTGGAAGTATTGATAAATACAAGCAAGGTTAGTAGTCAAAGGTTTTAGACAAAAGAAAGGTCTAGACTATTTCGATACTTACTCACCTGACACCCGCATAACCTCCATAAGAATGGTGCTTGCTATTGCGGCATAAGAAATTTGGAAGTACATCAAATGGATGTCAAAAACCGCATTTCTAAATGACGATTTAGAAGAGGAGATTTACATGGAGCAACCTGAGGGTTTCTCTGCCAATGGTCAAGACAGTAAAGTATGTAAGCTTGTCAAGTCATTGTATGGCTTAAAGCAAGCTTTAAAACAGTGGCACCAAAAGTTTGATCATGTCATGATTGACAACGGTTTCAAAATAAATGAGTGTGACAAATGTGTATATGTGAAAGATCCACCAGGAGGTTATGTAACTTTATGTCTTTATGTAGATGATATGCTTATCATTGGGAATAATGATAAAATAATAAGATCTACTAAGGACATGTTGAAAGGAAGATTTAACATGAAAGACATGGGTGGTTTAGCGGATGTAATTTTAGGAGTGAAAATTATTCGAACCCAAGATGGTCTTGTGATAAGTCAAGCTCATTATGTTGATAAGATTCTTGAAAAATTCAACTCGGGAGACACGTGTGTAGTACGTTCTCCGGTTGATACCACCCAACATCTAAAGAAAAATAGAGGCGAGGGTGTTGCTCAGTTAGAGTATTCAAGAATCATTGGTGGTCTCATGTATCTAATGATGTGTACTAGACCCGACTTAGCATATACGGTAAGTAGGCTAAGCAGATATACTAGTAATCCAAGCTCAGAACATTGGAAGAGTATAACGAGGGTGCTTAGATACATAAGATATACAAGAGACTATGGATTGCATTATACCCGTCATCCAGCCGTGATTGAAGGTACACTGATGCAAACTGGATCTCGGATATAAAAGATTCCAAATCAACAAGTGGGTATGTGTTCTTACTTGGTGGAGCAGCAATATCTTAGAGATTGTGACAACCCTAAAAATAATTATTATTATAAATATTACGTCAAGAAGTTTTTATTATATTACCTCACAACCATGAGTTACATTTGGTATATATATTACGAATATACATAAGCATGTTACATGTATGCCTATATATTAATAATTTACGTATGCATGTATGTTTATACACCCGAAATTCACACATACATGTATATATACATAAAATTTTACGTGTGCATATATGCATATATATATGTAAAATTTATGAGTACATGTTTATATATATATATATATATATATATATATATATATATATATATATATATATATATTTACACATGCTTTAAACTTATGATTATCTATATATATATATATAGGTATGAGCAATATGTATAAGTTAGGTATCACAACAACATAATAACCCAACCAAACAATACATCTTGATACCAAAACAAACTCAACCAAATCAAAACCTTCAAAACACTAAGATTAACATTGAACCCAAAAGCACCACAAACACACCTTAAACTCTCGGTTCATTGGATCATGTAACACCCGATTAAGATAAGAATTGCAATGATAACATCATGACTCTTAAACCTCCATTACATGACACCTAGCTATACATAATCATTACAAAACAAATGTGGCAATACCCTTAAAAACTCACGGTCACATGCATGCACCATCAATATTAAGGAATGCTTTCTTCTAGTGCCACCTAAATCTATATCATGACTAAGCACATCCTAAGTGTGAACATCATAAATTCCCTGCACACTATAAGAATTTTCGGACTTCTTGCTTTCAAAACAATACCACATGCCAAACTTTTTTTCATCTAACTCTAGGATCTTTCTACACACACACACCAACTTCACACGACCACAATCACCTTCAGCCACCCTCTGCCCCTTCCTCTCTCGGATACCAACATAAACACCACCACCAACCTGCCCCACAAACTCCCTCACCCTTCGGTTACAACACAATAACAACAAACAACATCACACAACAACCCGACAACCACAACACCAACACCCACAAACCACGCACCACCAGCACCTACTAGCATCATTCACGATCTCTACAGCCTGTTCTCGAGTTCAACAAGCAGAAATATCACTAAGATCACCATCACAAGGTATAAAAACAATTTTTGTTACATATATGTAACAAAATCAATATATACTTATTGGTTGGTGTTTAAACATCAAAACCAATTTTTAAAGCTTTGATTCATTTATCATAAGTAATGAGTTACCAAAACTCAGAAACTTATGATTAAAAGATATATTTAAATTTTATAAAATATATATCATAATTATTTAAGAAAAATCAAATAAATATTAAATGAAAGCAATTGTGGGAATAAACATTGAAAAATTCTTGCTTTTATATTAAAATATTAAACTGGAAACTTTGATAAAATTTTAATAAGTGAAATAATTTATATAAATTATTTTATAATGAAAAATAGAAGAAAATATCGAGAATAGAAATAAATTTGGGAAAATTCTAATAAAATTACAGAATGATTCTTTTGAGGTATTAAATCCTCTGGAATTATTTCAGAATTTTATTCTTTGTTATAATAAGGATATGAATTTTTATATTTTCTATGATAAATAAATCGTAATAAATACTTAAATTATATAAAAAATTCTGATAAAATCATAGATGAAATATTAAAACAAATACTGCAGAATATATTATTTTCATAAATTATGTAGGAGTATAAATATTTTTACTAAATATTTTAATTATTGTGAAAATAACAGAACCTAATCTGTTATGATTTGGACTTTAGAATAATTATATGATGCTTTATTTTACTGCGGAAGTCTTCTGTAGAATTTTGGGAATTTTTCGTAAACAGAAGCTATTTTTAACCATTTATGGAAAAATTATGAAATTTACATAAAATAATCTGTTAAGAGTTGGATACTATAAAAATTATGTGACGTTACTGACCTTTTGGAAAAAAATCTTTGAAATTTTAAGGAATTATTGAACAGCATAAAGTGTTATGATGAATTTTAGGAATATTGTGGGATTTATGTAAAATAATTTGTTAAGGATTTGAAGTTGTGAAAATTATGGGAAGCTACAAGCTGTTCAAACTTATGTTCTACCAAATTTGGTGATTTTTGGACACCAATAGCTATTTTGTGTGATTTTGAGAAATTTTAGAATAACTACAACTATTATATGTAGTTAAAAAGATTGAGAGTTTTTAGAAACCCAAAGGTGTTTCTAATAATCTTTTACAGTCAATGAAAACCAGAAAAATATTTGAAGTATTGTCTAACACTGTGAACTATCCTGTTAGGTTCAAGTGAGAAGACACGGTGAGTTCATAGCCCCATTTTCAACCATTTGGTATTCAGTAAAATTTTGGGGGAAAAAGTATACTGTTGAGTTGATGTATTATTTTGAAAATATTTTTGTTTGCTTACTGTCATTTGCGACACAACCATTAGTTCGAATGAGGAACCGGTCAATAATATTGGTAGCGCTACTTAGGAGAATATTTGTACCAACCGGATGAGGGTTGCTACTATTTTCCTACATCTAACCGAATAGGGGTTAGGATGTAATATTATCTGATTTTATGATTATTTCATGACAGTATGATTATGTTGTAAGCAGGTTTGGTTGTAATTGATACATCAATAAAATATTTTGTCTGGATTAAACTTATGTTCTCACCAACATTTTTGTTGACTGGTTTAAGTGTACTTTTTCAGGAAACGATGACTAACACATTTGACTTTAGTTTTGAGGTCCACAACGATTGGGGAGAAGTTGTTGGAAGGGTTTGTGTGACACTAACAGTCAACATAGTTGACTATAGTGTGTATGTGGATGCATATTTCCACCGTATCTGAAGACATGCAGTAGTTTAATCTAGTTGTAGAAAGATTATATCTAATTTTGAAAACTTATGTATAAGATGTAATCTCGAATATTAGTAATAAAAGCATGTCTGTGTTATGTTTTTATTATATCTGTGTTTATTTACTATAAACAATGCACTCTGATAAAACCTAGTCACATTCCACCCGTATATTTCACGCTTCCGCCGGGATGTGACAGGTTGGTATCAGAGCCATTGGTTATAGGAAAGTAGTTATTTTAAGTAAATAACTAGACTATAACCATAAGCTCAAAATTATGTTTTATGATTTTATGTGAAACTATATGAAGTATGTGAAATTCTGTGATTTTATGATTAAGCTACTAATAAATTTTGATAAGTTATTTGACTAACACTTCCTATGAAATATTGTTAAGAAATTGTGCAGTATGAATTCAGATAGTTATCGCTATGAAACTGACCCTACCAAAGATCCATACCATAGCAGTCCTAAAGGAATAACACCTGAACCGGAACCTCAACAGGCTATGGATGTTACCCCAAGAAAAATGGAAAATAAGTGTAAAACCTCGAAATTCTCCCAGAAATCTATAAACACACGATCTTAATCTTGTGAACACGGAATATAAACAAGATTGGATTGAAAAGAAGATTGAATTGATCTCAAAATGATATTGAATTTGAACAACAGCAACCTATGAAAGGTCTTGTGCGATTTCGCACAGTACAAGTAAAAATAAATGAACCAAAGCTGGATTACAAAACGAAAACTAAGCTATTTATACTAAACATCAAGTTCTCGTGCGAAAGACTTTTCGCGCGGCTTCCTTTCGCGCGGGACAGACTTTCGCGTGGAAGCTTCTTCGCGTGGAAACTGCTTGTTCTCGCGTGACAGCTTCAACTCGCGTGGAACAGGCTTTCGCACATGCTTTTTTCAGACTTAGTTTTTATTCAGTCTTCAAATGTTTTGCCGAGCCTTGATTAGTCTTCTACAATCTCCCCCTAGGCTCGATGAAACATCTTCAATCAAAGTCAACATTCGCTTTCTTGTACGAGCCTGCATAGGCATACCATTTGTTTCTCAGGATCCGGTCAATCATCCACACGTACTGGCAAGATAGAAAATAAACAGACTCATCAGCTGAAATAGGGCAGTGTAACAGCTTGAGTAAGTCGTCTTTGCCAAACTTCATCAAGTCTGCTGGATCAATGATTCGATAAGACCTGTCTATACATCTGATCACAGCGTGACCGGAATCCTTCTCACATCTCCAAGATATAAGTTGCTTCAAAGTGTTGGGGGGAACTGGAGCATGCACAGGGACTTTTCTGATAAATTTGGGATGTTGATAGACTCGTATCTTCATAGGAGCTTTAGTATTTTCATCAATTCTTGTTGAGTCATCAATCAACTTTGATTTTGCAGTCTTAAAATCCTTGAAGTTTGTGCGCATCTCCCTTCGTATTAGTGATCTTATCAGTTCAGCTTCACTGTAATTACTTTCATTGAAGAATGGAGCTTTGCCCATGGAGTATAAATCAGCAGCACGTAGAGTATGGAAGTCTTGAGTGCTCTTTAGATAATCAATTTCTCCATTCCTTCTCTTTATGACATACATCCTTTTCTCGCCATCATAACCCCAGCTAATAACATGAGACATTTCACCATACTTCTGTTTTGGCTTTGATATAAACAGAAAATGAGCTTCAGTAGGTGGTGGTGGTGCTTTGAACTGTAAACCTCCTCTAGTGTATAGGGCAATCTGACCAGTAGTATCTGTCTTTGTAGAATCAGTAGGAGTTTCACCACTCACAGTCTCAGTAGGAATTTCTCCTTCTTCAAGATTAATGTCTTTGAATAACTCCTGAAGGTTGTTACCAAAGATGTCAGTATATTCAGTCTGTTCCTCTAAATCATCAAACAAGTCAAATTCTTCTTCGACGGCTCCTGATGAAGATTGTTGAAAGGAATACAATTCCTTTTCATACACACTCTCAGTGGCAGGGTCAAGTGGATCATATCCTTCTGGATCACTAACACTTGGTCGATCGACATTATCAGTGTTAGTATCTCCAGTTGGACTCGAAGAAGAACCTGAAGCATCACCTCCATCATTATCAACTCCATCATCATTATTACCATCATTACCTCCATCATCTCCACCATCATCATCATCACCATCATTTCCACCATCATTTCCACCATTATCATCATCATTTTCATCGTCATCCTCATCATCATCATCCTCATTATCATCAGACTCAACATAATCAACTAACTCTTTATCCTCCCTTTCATGAACAATAGGCATAGAAACCATGTGTTCTGGCTCAACGAAAGCTGTAGATGTGTAAGCTTCGGTGATAGGTACTTCAGATGAAATAGGAACATCTTCAGTAGTGCTAACACTTGGCTGTACAATAGATGCTTGAGCTTCGTTGACCGTTTCCTTCTCAGGAATAGTCTCAGTAGGAGGTGGGCTTGGAGAGCGTCTACTAGATTCACCAACCACAGTAGTAGACCTGATAACCTGTGGCTGATGAAAATAGGTCTGAGATATAAATTCTCTGAGCTCGTTCAGTTGTCTCTCCAACCCAGAAGTGTAGTCAAACATGCTCTTCATTTGTTGTTCAAGAGAGGCCAATCTTGTGTCTTTGATAGCTGAGTCGAGATGAATCATGTTGATCAGATTTGTCTTTTCATCATTGCCTTTCTTTAATTCAGCAATCAACTTCATATTCTCAAAGTTTTCTTTCTCCAAGTTCTTTATTCGTTCTTCTAAAGTGATAGAACCAAGAGTGCTTGATGATTCCTCTCTTCTTTGAAACTCTGGAGGAGTATTCAAAAGTGTATCAACATCAAAATCTAAATTCTCTTGATGAGGAGGTGTAGAAAAACCAGATCCAGAAACATTGACTGCTCCAGAAACAGGAACTGTTTCTGTTTCAGGAGCAGAAGAAGTCACATTGGTTGTCTGATCATGCTCAGTCTCAGTGACAACCACATGTGTTCGAGGTCTCCTGGGTATGATACCTCGACCTCGTTTTCTAGCTGGAAAATCTCTCATCCTTGCTATACGTTTTCTTCTTGAGGATGTACTGGGCGACTCTTCAGGGACATAATCAGTATCCCTGTCTTCATCATTTGGTCGAGAAAAGGTTGGAGTAGATGGTGTTTGATCAGTTTGTATTACATAAGGAACATTCCCGATTTGGTCACTAGCTATCTCAGAACTGGAAGCAGAGTGAACAACTCCTTCCATTCCTCCTTCACGCACAGGCTCATCTTCAAACAATTTCTCAATCTCTTCATCCAAATTATCTCTAGCAGTAGAAGTAGAAGCACCAGTTTGTGCCTCATCAGTATGAGCACCTTCACTAATCTCATCAATATTTTTTCAATCTCAAAGAATTTTCCGATCTTAGCAAAACTTTCACCAGAGCATTTGTTTCCTCTGGCTCCAGTGAGGTGTGTAAAAATCTCCTTCTTAATCGTCTGTACAACATATTTTGGAGATCTCTGAGTGGCAAGCTCAGGAAAGGCATCATTGATAACCAGCTGAATGAATCTTGGATACATGATAAATTTCTTCCCTGGATTAGCAGTAGTATTCTTTTGCATTTCCTGGAAAATTGCTCCAGAAATGCTAAAAGGAAGATCGTCTACCATAGAAACCAATAAAGAACCAAACACAGCACTAAGACTGTCCATCCCAGCCTTCAGATTACTTAGACAGTGGATTACCACATGAAATAAGTATTTCCAGTATGGTGGTAACCACTTCTTTTCCAGACTTGGATATCTATACTCGTATCCTATACGAGTCAAACAATCTATCACAACATCATCCTCAAGTCTAGTTGGAGCATTATCTTGATCATCAAACAGTAACACTCTGTTTAGAATAGCCTGTGAGACAGTCACTCTTTTCTCCTTGACTGTGGCAGTGATAACCTGATTACCAGCTTGGTCTTTTTCCAGAGCAGCAGTGCTCCAGAAAGAATCAATAAGCTCAGAATATATTGCTGGATCAGCAGATATGGCATATACAATCCAAGAATTCTTCAGTCCCTCGATCATTGAAGAAAATAGTTCCTTTCATTCCGAAACCTCGTCTAGATAAGCAACACAATTATGATTTTTATTGAAAATCATTTGTGCCATCTGCATTGTCCCAAAAATCAGTATTAGACCACTTTGTACACTTAGAACATATTAACAATTGAGTTTATATGTTAAACACTTTGAACACTTTGAATTAAAACACTTTCATAAAGAGTTTCAACTCTTAGAAACAATTTATCATCTCAATGTTTATTACACTTAAAGTTTATCAGCAAAATGTTATTATGTACAAGTCCATTTGAGAGACAAAAGCATCTAACACTTAGAAAAATTTGACAGCCTTTTGTTATGCGAAAAGCAAGCTCACGCGAAACTGAACAGTGTGCGAAATGTGAACATCAAGCGAAAGTTAACTTTCAAGCGAATTCAAATCATACGCGAAAATCACATTCATGCGAAAACTAGGTTTCGCATCTGTTCAGTTTCTGTGCGATTCGCACAACTGAGATTTTCAAATTAACCTTTCAAAAATCGATTTTAATCCATGAAATGCAGTTCATTGCTGTCGCCTAGGACTATTATGTTGATTTCATTAATCGATTTCATCATTTAAGTCATTTTATTGAGATTTTAAGTCAAAGATGTTAAGTTCCCCTTATCATTTCATATCTACAGTAACCAGATCAAACGTGTTATACCTTTAAATCACAATTTGAGAGTAAGGATAACGAAACAAGGAACACAATCACAACAGGAGTGAGAAGATGACGGATTTTGGTGTATGCGAAAAGAGAATTCGGATGATGTGCGAAAAGGGTTTTCGGGTGTAAGTTTGAGCGAAAAGTGATTTCGTCTTGTTCACTGTGACTTTTATACCCCTGACAAATCACGCGAAAACTCATTTTGCGAAACAACCATTTTCGCGTGACTTCCCTAGTCGCGCGAAAAACACAATATTTGCAAAATTTTTCAAAATGTTTTCAAAAATTTTTTTTTTAAAGTATTTCTTATGTTTCAAACTTTTCAATCCTTTTATTTTCAATGAATTATGTCAACATAAAATATTATTTACCAAGTGACCAATTAATTTAATGAATCTTCAATTTTCAAAGTATATCTTTGTTATTTATTTGTCCTAAAAGAAAACACTATAAAAATGAAATAAATACAAACACATACATACAAAATAACAAAAGAATGAAAACAATGAAAAATCAAGATCGGATTTGCTTGTTTTGTATAAGAATTTTCATAACAAGACCTTAAGACGTGCACCACTACACATGGGAGGATATACAATTAAAACTCCTAGGAAAAAGATACTACGTGGACACAAATTTAAAGCTAAGCAATCTGAGGATCTAGAAAGACAACCTCTTGATTCTCCTAAAGATGAAGATAGAATTATTAAGCCAAAGTTGGATCAGGTGAAGGCAGCCCGACAGACTCTTAAGAAACTTAAGAAGATACAGCTGGGAATCTGGAAAATCCAAAAGGATATTAAAAAGCTCAAGACACCAAAGAAAAGTATCTTCACCAGGATCTGGAAATGGCTTAGCAGAAACTGAAAGTTTATAGTTTAACTTTTTAGAATAAAAAAAATAAGAGCTTAACTGATATATGTATTTTTATGATAACATGTTTGTTTGAATTATGTTAAATAATTTTTGTGTTAAGATATTTATTTGCAATACTAACATTGAAATTGTAGAAGACAAATCAAGGCTCGGCAAAACAAACTGCCTGTGCGAAAGACTGAATCCACGCGAATTAACGAAGTCACGCGAGAAGCAGATCACACGCGAGTCGCAGACCATGCGAGACAAGCTTCCACGCGAGAGAAGATGCCACGCGAAAACCAAAGCCGTGCGAAATGCCTGTCGCACGAGAACTCCATGTTTTGTATAAATAGCTTGTTTTCGTTTTTGTAATTAAGCTTTTGATTCATTATCTTCCTGTACTGTGCGAAAACTGCACAAGACCTGTAATAGGTTGTTTGTTCAATCTAAGAAGCATTTTATGTTCAATCCAATCTTCTTTTATATCCAATCAAGTTTACATTCCGCATTCACGTGATTGAGATCGTGTGTTATTGTTTCTGGGAGAATATCAGAGGTTTTACAGTTGGTATCAGAGCAATAGGCTCTTGAACCACGATTTAGAGAAGAATTGGATTGTGTTCTACTCGATTTTTGAAGAATTCATCATTGATCACTTTAGATTCTGAGATGGCAATGTTATGCTGCTCGATTTTGGAGGTTTTGGACTGATTTGGACCAATTGAAACTGAATTAGTGAACTTTAAGTGAATTTTAATCAAAATTAAGCTTAAAATTGACCTAAATTCATTAAAATTGGATTAAAATGGGTTCAATCAAACATGTTCATTGATGATGGAGGTGATAATAATGGAGGTGATGCTTCTGGTTCTTCTTCGAGTCCAACTGGAGATACTAACACTGATAATGTCGATCGACCAAGTGTTAGTGATCCAGAAGGATATGATCCACTGGACCCTGCCACGGAAAGTGTGTATGAAAAGGAACTGTATTCTTTTCAACAAACTTCATCTGGAGCTGTTGAAGAAGAACTTGATATATTTGATGATCTGGAAGAGCAGACTGAATATACAGACATTTTTGGAAACAACCTTCAAGAACTATTCAAAGACATCAATCTTGAAGAAGGAGAAATCCCCAATGAGACTGTGAGTGGTGAAACTCCTACTGATTCTACAAAGACAGATACTACTGGTCAGATTGCCCTATACACTAGAGAAGGTTTACAGTTCAAAGCACCACCACCACCTACTGAAGCTCATTTTCTGTTTATATCAAAGCCAAAACAGAAGTATGGTGAAATGTCTCATGTTATTAGCTGGGGTTATGATAGCGAGAAAAGGATGTATGTCATAAAGAGAAGGAATGGAGAGATTGATTATCTAAAGAGCACTCAAGACTTCCATACTCTACGTGCTGCTGATTTATACTCCATGGGCAAAGCTCCATTCTTCAATGAGAGTAATTACAGTGAAGCTGAACTCATGAGATCCATGATATGAAGGGAGATGCGCACAAATTTCAAAGACTTTAAGACTGCAAAATCAAAGTTGATTGATGACTCAACAAGAATTGATGAAAATACTAAAGCTCCTATGAAGATACGAGTCTATCAACATCCCAAATTTATCAGAAAAGTCCCTGTGCATGCTCCAGTTCCTCCTAACACTTCGAAGCAACTTATATCTTGGAGATGTGAAAAGGATTCCGGTCACGCTGTGATCAGATGTATAGACAGGTCTTATCGAATCATTGATCCAGCAGACTTGATGAAGTTTGGCAAAGACGACTTACTCAAGCTGTTACACTGCCCTATTTCAGCTGATGAGTCCGTTTATTTTCTATCTTGCCAGTACGTGTGGATGATTGACCGGATCCTGAGAAACAAATGGTATGCCTATGCTGGCTCTTACAAGAAGGCGAATGTTGACTTTGATTGATTATGTTTCACCGAGCCTAGGGGGAGATTGTAGAAGACAAATCAAGGATCGGCAAAACAAACTGCCTGTGCGAAAGACTGAATCCACGCGAATTAACGAAGTCACGCGAGAAGTAGATCACACGCGAGTCGCAGACCATGCGAGACAAGCTTCCATGCGAGAGAAGATGCCACGCGAAAGCCAAAGCCGCACGAAATGCCTGTCGCGCGAGAACTCCATGTTTTGTATAAATAGCTTGTTTTCGTTTTTGTAATTAAGCTTTTGATTCATTATCTTCCTGTACTGTGCGAAAACTGCACAAGACCTGTAATAGGTTGTTTGTTCAATCTAAGAAGCATTTTATGTTCAATCCAATCTTCTTTTATATCCAATCACGTTTACATTCCGCATTTACGTGATTGAGATCGTGTGTTATTGTTTCTGGGAGAATATCTGAGGTTTTACAGAAATTCACTATAGTGAATCATGCCGCCAAAAAGAAACACTCAGCTTGTCAGGAGAACAGCTCGAGTGGGACGACCCAGGACCAGACTTGGGGAAGAAACACCCGTGAACCCTAATACAACTGAGAATGATAGGATATCTCAAATAGTAGCCTAACAACTGGAAGCTACCCTACCTACTTTAATTACCCAACTCCAACAAAATCTGAATATTGGAACTACCTCAAACCCACCAGTAGGGCCTGAAAATATGAATATAGAAGAAAGACAGGAAGAAGAGATTCTAAATGGAATTTCAAAGGGATGCTCCAACAAAACCTTTATGTCCTGTAGACCTAAGGAATTTGATGGAAAAGGTGGGGCAGTACAAGCGTTAAGATGGCTAGATGACATGGAAGGAGTCCTGGAAATCAGCAACTGTGCTGAAAACTTCAAGACACTGTTTGCTTCCCATTCTCTTAAAGGAGAAGCAAAATCTTGGTGGAAAATGGAGGTACACACTAAGGGTAGAAATGTTATAAATTAGCTAAGTTGGGAAGAATTTAGAAATCTGGTAATAGAAAAATATTGTCCTTACAATGAGATAGAAAAACTAGAGGCTGAATTCTTAGCACTAGAGATGAAAGGGTCTACACACCGGGAATATACTGATAGGTATAATGAATTATCCAGATTAGTACCACATTTGATAACCCCGGAATCAAAAAGAATAGGAAGGTATATTTGGGGATTAGTGCCACAAATAAGAGGACTAGTGAAATCTGCTAGAACCAAAACCTTCCAAGAAGAAGTAATTTTGTCAGGAAGTCTAACAGATGAAATGATCAGGAATGGATCATTAAGTCATCAACAGGTAGGAGAGAAAAGGAAATGGACTGAAAATCATCCTGAAAAAAGATTTGGAGAAAGTTCTCAGAAAAGAGTAGCCCGACCTGCATCAAGGAACTTTTGGGAACAACTCAAGGAAAGAAAATAGAAAAACCACTACAGTGTAACATCTGTCAAAAATATCATACAGGAAACTGTATGACAGTGGTGTGTTATAACTGTAAAAGGAAGGGACATGTTTCCCGAGACTGCAAAAACCCTACTAACCCAAAACCGTCTGCTTTCAATGTGGAAGTGAAAATCATTTCCGGAACGAATGTCCACAACGAAAGGGTAAGACTCCAGCTAATCAGAACAACCCTCGGGGAAGAGCTTTTGTGATACAAGCTGATGAAGCACGTCATGAACCAGAAGTAGTTACGGGTACGTTCCTTATCAATAACCAGTACGCTAAAGTATTATTTGATACAGGAGCAACCCGCAGTTTTGTTTCACATACTTTTAGACCACTACTTAGTCTAACATCTGAGAAATTACGTGACATATATGTGATAGAATTAGCTGATGGTAAGATAATTGAAGCTAATGAAATCATTTCTAATTGCATCTTGAATTTAGATAAGTACTGTTTTGATATAAATCTTATACCTATTAAGTTAGAAGGATTTGATATCGTATTAGGAATGGATTGGTTAAGTGCAAATCATGTTGAAATCATTTGTGATAAGAAAATGATTAAGATTCCTTTGGCTAAGAAAACAAAATTCTCTGCATTTATGGTGATAAGCCAAATAATACTGTGAAACTGATTACTTGTGAAAAAGCATGAAAATACCTCAACAAGAATTGTTTAGCATTCTTGGCTCATATTGTTGATACAAAACTTGATAAGGAAAATTTGGAAAGTGTTCCTGTTGTAAATAAATATGCTGATGTGTTTCCTGATGATCTACCTGGATTACCACCCCCTCGTCAGGTAGAATTTAAAATAGAGTTGATACCGGGAACAACCCCTATTGCCAAAGCACTTTATTGTTTAGCACCAACTGAGATGAAAGAACTTATGACTCAGTTACAGGAATTGTTAGATAAAGGATTCATACGTCCTAGTGTATCCCCTTGGGGAGCACCAGTCTTATTTGTTAAAAAGAAGGATGGAACCTTTAGAATGTGTATTGATTATAGGGAACTTAATAAAGTTACTATAAAGAATAGGTATCCACTCCCTAGAATTGATGATCTGTTTGACCAACTACAAGGATCTAGTTATTTCTCGAAAATAGACTTAAGATCTGGATATCATCAATTAAGGGTACAAGAAGATGACATTTCTAAGACTGCTTTTAGAACTAGATACGGTCATTATGAATTCCTTGTGATGCCATTTGGGTTAACTAATGCTCCAGCAGTATTTATGGACCTGATGAATAGAGTGTGTAAACCTTACCTAGATAAATTTGTTATAGTCTTCATTGATGACATTCTAATTTATTCTAAGAGTAAGGAAAACCACGAACAACATCTCAGGTTAACCTTGGAACTGTTACGAAAAGAAAAGTTATATGCAAAGTTTTCCAAATATGAATTTTGGAAAAGAGAAGTACAATTCCATGGGCACATAGTCAACCAAAATGGAATTCAGGTTGATCCAGTGAAAATAGAAGCAGTAAAGAAATGGGAAATTCCAAAAACTCCGACAGAAATACGTCAGTTCTTAGGTTTAGCAGGATACTACAGGAGATTTATAGAAAACTTCTCAAGAATAGCTCACCGTTGACAGAATTGACTCAGAAAGATAAAAGGTATGTATGGGGAGAAAACAGAATGAGGCTTTTGAACTTCTTAAGAATAAATTATGTAGTGCACCTGTGTTAGCTTTACCTGAAGGAACTAATAACTTCATAGTCTATTGTGATGCCTCTCGTCAAGGCTTTGGATGTGTTTTAGATAAAGTGATTGCATATGCATCTAGACAACTTAGAGGTAGTGAAAAGAATTACACCATCCATGATCTAGAATTAGGAGCTGTAATATTTGCACTGGAAATTTGGAGACATTACTTATATGGAACTAAGTGTATAATATATACAGACCACAAAAGTTTGCAACACATCTTTGACCAGAAGATGTTAAATATGAGGCAAAGAAGATGGGTAGAATTACTAAGTGACTATGACTGTGAAATTAAGTATCACCCAGGTAAGGTAAATGTAGTTGTTGATGCTTTAAGTAGAAAAGAAAGAACAAAACCTTTACGAGTACGAGCCATGAAAATGGAAATACGTTCAGATCTGTTAAGTCAAATCCAGTAAGCTAAAACCTAGATACATTGGTCCATTTAACATCATTGATAGAATTGATCCTGTAGCGTAAAAGTTGGAATTACCTCAGGAATTAAGTGAAGTACACAACACTTTTCATGTGTCCAACCTCAAGAAATGCTTAACCAATGAAACCCTAAAAGTACCAGTTCAAGAAATACAGGTAGATAAACAACTGTATTTTGCAGAAGAACCAATAGCCATTGTGGGAAAAGAAATAAAGAAGTTAAGAAGAAGTAAAATTCCCATAGTGAAAATTTAGTGGAATGCAAAAAGAGGACCAGAATACACCTGGGAAAGGGAAGATGAAATCAAGAAGTACCCTCACCTATTCAGAGGTAATACTTATTTAAGTTTTTTTAAAGCATACTCCATTGAATTTCGGGACGAAATTCTTTTAACGAAGGGAGAATGTGACAACCCTAAAATAATTATTATTATAAATATTATGTCAAGAAGTTTTTATTATATTACGTCACAACCATGAGTTACATTTGGTATATATATTACGAATATACGTAAGCATGTTACATGCATGCCTATATATTAATAATTTACGTATGCATGTATGTTTATACACCCAAAATTCACACATACGTGTATATATACACAAAATTTTACGTGTGCATATATGCATATATATATATGTAAAATTTATGAGTACATGTTTATATATATATATATATATATATATATATACATGCTTTAAACTTATGATTATCTATATATATATATAGGTATGAGCAATATGTATAAGTTAGGTATCACAACAACATAATAACCCAACCAAACAATACATCTTGATACCAAAACAAACTCAACCAAATCAAAACCTTCAAAACACTAAGATTAACATTGAACCCAAAGCACCACAAACACACCTTAAACTCTCGGTTCATTGGATCATGTAACACCCGATTAAGATAAGAATTGCGATGATAACATGATGACTCTTAAACCTCCATTACATGAAACCTAGCTATACATAATCATTACAAAACAAATGTGGCAATACCCTTGAAAACTCACGGTCACATGCATGCACCATCAATATTAAGGAATGCTTTCTCCTAGTGCCACCTAAATCTATATCATGACTAAGCACATCCTAAGTGTGAACATCATAAATTCCCTGCACACTATAAGAATTTTCGGACTTCTTGCTTTCAAAACAATACCACATGCCAAACTTTTTTTTCATCTAACTCTCGGATCTTTCTACACACACACACCACCTTCACTCGACCACCATCACCTTCAGCCACCCTCTGCCTCTTCCTCTCTCGGATACCAACACAAACACCACCACCAACCTGCCCCACAAACTCCCTCACCCTTCGGTTACAACACAATAACAACAAACAACATCAACAACAACAACCCGACAACCACAACACCAACACCCACAAACCACGCACCACCAGCACCTACCAGCATCATTCATGATCTCTACAGCCTGTTCTCGAGTTCAACAAGCTGAAATATCACTAAGATCACCATCACAATGTATAAAAACAATTTTTGTTACATATATGTAACAAAAATCAATATATACTTATTGGTTGGTGTTTAAACATCAAAACCAATTTTTAAAGCTTTGATTCATGTATCATAAGTAATGAGTTGCTAAAAACTCAGAAACTTATGATTAAAAAGATATATTTAAATTTTACAAAATATATATCATAATTATTTAAGAAAAATCAAATAAATATTAAATGAAAGCAATTGTGGGAATAAACATTGAAAAATTCTTGCTTTTATACTGAAATATTAAACTGGAAACTTTGATAAAATTTTAATAAGTGAAATAATTTATATAAATTATTTTATAATGGAAAATAGAAGAAAATATCGAGAATAGAAATAAATTCGGGAAAATTCTAATAAAATTACAGAATGATTCTTTTGAGGTATTAAAGCCTCTGGAATTATTTTAGAATTTTATTCTTTGTTATAATAAGGATATGAATTTTTATATTTTCTGCGATAAATAAATCATAATAAATACTTAAATTGTATAAAAAATTCTGATAAAATCATAGATGAAATATTAAAACAAATAATGCAGAATATATTATTTTCATAAATTATGGAGGAGTATAAATATTTTTAATAAATATTTAAATTATTGTAAAAATTACAGAAACTAATCTGTAATGATTTGGACTTTGGGAAAATTATATGATGCTTTCTTTTATTCTGGAAGTCTTCTGTATAAGTTTGGGAGTTTTTCGTAAATAGAAGCTATTTTTAACCATTTATAGAAATATTATGAAATTTACAGAAAATAATCTGTTAAGAGTTGGATACTATAAAAATTATGCGATGTTACCGACTTTTTGGAAAAAATTATATGAAATTTTTAGGATTTATTGAACAGCATAAAGTTTTATGATGAATTTTGGGAATATTGTGGGATTTATGTAAAATAATTTGTTAAGGATTTGAAGTTGTGAAAATTATGGGAAGCTACAAGCTGTTCAAACTTCTGTTCTACCAAATTTGGTAATTTTTGGACACCAATAGCTATTTTGTGTGATTTTAAGAAATTTTAGAATAACTACAACTATTATATGTAGTTAAAAAGATTGAGAGTTTTTAGAAACCCAAAGGTGTTTCTAATAATCTTTTACAGTCAATAAAAACCAAAAAAATATTTGAAGTATTGTCTAACACTGTGAACTATCTTGTTAGGTTCAAGTGAGAAGACACGGTGAGTTCATAGCCCCATTTTCAACCATTTGGTATTCAGTAAAATTTTGAGGGAAAAAGTATACTGTTGAGTTGATGTATTATTTTGAAAATATTTTTGTTTGCTTACTGTCATTTGCGACACAACCATTAGTTCGAATGAGGAACCGGTCAATAATATTGGTAGCGCTACTTAGGAGAATATTTGTACCAACCGGATGAGGGTTGCTACTATTTTCCTGCATCTAACCGAATAGGGGTTAGGATGTAATATTATCTGATTTTATGATTATTTCATGACCAGTATGATTATGTTGTGAGCAGGTTTGGTTGTAATTGATACATCAACAAAATATTTTGTCTGGATTAAACCTATGTCATCACCAACATTTTTGTTGACTGGTTTAAGTGTACTTTTCAGGAAACGATGACTAACACATTTGCCTTTAGTTTTGAGGTCCACAACGATTGGGGAGAAGTTGTTGGAAGGGTTTGTGTGGCACTAAAAGTCAACATAGTTGACTATAGTGTGTATGTGGATGCACATTTCCACCGTATCTGAAAACATGTAGTAGTTTAATCTAGTTGTAGAAAGATTATATCTAATTTTGAAAACTTATGTATAAGATGTAATCTCGAATATTAGTAATAAAAGCATGTCTGTGTTATGTTTTTATTATATCTGTGTTTATTTACTATAAACAATGCACTCTGATAAAAGCTAGTCACATTCCACCCGTATATTTCACGCTTCCGCCGGGATGTAACAGAGATCATCCAAGCAAACAATTATAGCTAGATCTACAATGAAATCAGAATTTATCGCTTTGGATAAGGCCAGAGAAGAGGCTGAATGGCTACATCAATTTGTGGAAGACATTCCAAGATGGCCAAAGCCATTATCGGCTATTTGCATACATTGTGATAGTGAGTCGGTAATTGGTAGAGCCAAAATCTCAATGTACAATGGCAAATCAAGACACAGGCGTAGACATAACACAATATGACAACTAGTATCAACGGGTGTTATCACGATTGACCATGTCAAGTCAAAAGATAACATTGCAGACCCGTTAACAAAAGGCTTAAGCACAGAATTAGTTTATAAGTTATCAAGAGGAATGGGACTAAAGCCCACGAAAAAGGGGAATATGAGAGGAAACCTAACCTAGTTGACTAGAGATCTCAAGATCTAGGTTCAATAGGAAAACTTAATCATATGACCAACGGCGTCACCTTAGGGGAATACCCTAAAACTAAAAGGGAGCCATGAACTTCCTTCTCTATTCACTCTTGGGGAGTACCCCGAACAAGTGACCAAACTGAGGTTAAGCATATTAAGGTTAGATGATACGTGGGAATCAATATAACTATGATGCTTTTAATGATTCATCGAATCACCTATGTTAGAGAGAAGTGGGGTCGCTTCGAATAGATTTGTGGGGAGGCGCAAATCCTAGAGCTCTCGCAGAACCAGGAAAGTGTTCCATGACCATTAACGGACATGACAATGAGGGGTTGATCAAACCAGGAATAGTGTTGTGTGAATGTATATTGTCGTCTATATAAAACAAGGTCTGTTTAAAGACATCGTGTCTACACACCACTAGGAGACTATGTATACATCACAAAGGAAGATTCAAAGGGAATACCTACCTATCCTGCAACACTTGACTGCTGAATTTTTTAGAGAATTGATTTCCATTCATGTGGGGGATTGTTGGAAATTTATTGATAATATTAATATGGTTATTAATATTTAGTCAATAAATTAATGTGTTGAATGAAAATTAATGTGTTTAATGACATTAGGAACTAATAGTGTGGGAAGTTGTCCCACATTGGAGGAAAGAAAGAATATAAAATGGTTTATATTCTATAACCTCTTGTCTATATTATTTTCTAAAGTTTCACATTAACTGGATTCACGAAGGGTGCGAAGCACCCTTAACTCGCACTCGCACACGCGCGCGCGCGGCTTGGGCATGTGGGCGCAATGTGGCGCTTTGATAGCGCACCTTGCACTTGGTATTTTTGAAGGTTGGTTCGAAGGTCTGGTCAAGTGAGCCTGACCTGGGTGCGCGACTCGTAACAATTTTCGTTATAGGTTGACCGAAACCGATGACTGTTAATGACAAATTAAATGAGCAGTTATGATTTCAGATTAATGGTTGAGTGGGTTTTACAGTTTGAATTCCACTATAAATACTGAGAGTGCCTCAGTATGAAGATACAGCCAACACAACTCGAAACCTGCAGAAAACAGGTTCTCTAATCATCCTCAATCTTTCTGGTTTCTCTTCTACAAACAAGTCTGAGTTCTAGATCAATCTCGACAATACAAACTGCTTCGACTGTTGTACCCTGGGAAACAAAATGAGTTCTCCTGGGAGGCTCGGAAGTTATTTTAAGGGTCCTGTTTTAAACACGATCCTCAGCCTTTACATTTCTGTTCATCTATTTCTGTTATTTTACAAGTGTAAAAGGAATTTATAATCGTTTATTTATCTTCATTTGTATTGATTATATTAATAAAATTGTTTGTTTAATTTTTATATGAACGGTTCCTAAAAAATTATGAAAAGAACAAATAAAGATATTAGTATCTGTTTGGTTCTTATATGCTATTTTTTTCATAAACATATCATAAAAAACAATGTTACAGTACCAAAATTAAGATTTAACTACGTAAAAACAATACAAATCAAAGGTTGAATAGATTAAAATAACACAAACTTACCAATGGTCTTGGTAGAAATCTTGGAATTCAGTAAGTGGATGTCCTAGCTGTCATCTTGGAAGAATAAAACTAACTAGTTATTTAACTCGTCGCGTGTTGCTGCGGCGGCGAGCGTACGTGTCATGATAAAATATAAAATATAATCGACTTAATTTGTTTCCGAACTAAATTTACGTAAAATATAGAGTAACACCAATTAGTACCATCGAATGAAAACATATTTTATTTAAATCGACTATATCTAAACGCAATTTACGTTAAAACGTAGAACAACTCAAAACGTATATCAAAATAAGCAAGTGTGGGGAAGCCATAGGCGGCATGATAAAGCATAGATTACATTCGCTCTAACACATTTCCTAGAAAAATTTACATCAAAACATAGAGTAATTCAAATTTATACCAAAGAAATAAAATTATAATATTTGACCCAACTCGTTCCAAACAAAATTTACACCTAAAAATAAACACGTATTATATAATAACTTTTTTTAAATATGGGTTAATTAAGAAAACTATTATGGATATTTGATTCTCTACATAACACCACAAATTAAAGCACGTAGTACAATTTTGTTTGGCACAAAATCAATTTTGCTACATCCTCTATATATAATATACAAAAAAAAAATCCTCTTTCCACCGACATAGAGGAATAAATTCGAATTTATACCAAAGAAATAAAATTATAATATTTGACCCAACTCGTTCCAAACAAAATTTACACCTAAAAATAAACATGTAGTATTATATAATAACTTTTTTTTAATATGGGTTAATTAAGAAAGCTGTTATGGATATTTGATTCTCTACATCTCCCCACAAATTAAAGCACGTAGTACAATTTTGTTTAGCACAAAATCAATTTTGCTACATCCTCTATCCTCTATATATAATATACAAAAAAAAAATCCTCTTACACCTAAAAATAAACATGTAGTATTATATAATAACTTTTTTTTAATATGGGTTAATTAAGAAAGCTATTATGAATATTTGATTCTCTACATCACCCCACAAATTAAAGCACGTAGTACAATTTTGTTTAGCACAAAATCAATTTTGCTACATCCTCTATATATAATATACAAAAAAAAAATCCTCTATGTCCACCGACATAGAGGAATAAATAGAATAGAAATACATATTTCTTTACTTTGTCATATGTAGTTATATTGGGTCGATTTTTTAGTTGTTGCAAACAGCCAAAAAAAGATAAAGATGATAGTATACATTGTCCGCTAGGGATTGATACAAGAAAGTGCAGTATATTGTAAGAAATTAAAAAGATTATGGTAACCGATGCAAATAAATAGGTAAGATTTGGCGATTTTCAATTTAGAGGGAATATTTAGTAACTAATTAATTATACAGTTAAATCCCCACATCACCCTTTAGGTTCATTAGTTAAAATTATTTATATTTTATTTAATTATTAAAATGCTATTATTGTTTTAAACATTGATTTATTAATCCAAATGTCCAGATTAGTTATCGTGGTTCTTACGATATTTATGATAGCATTTCACACTTATCTAGATCACCACCAGATGCTTGTTTTGTAATTCAGTCTTACAGACGATCCAATCAACTTTAAATAACTTATCAATAAAACTTCAAACACTTGTTAAGGAGTATTGGTATCTTTGATTATATTCTAATATACAATGGTACTATGGAAAAACATCTAGTACATCTACATGAGGCATTTGCTATTCTTAGAAACAATAAATTGTTTGCTTGTCGTTCAAAATGCACATTTAAGGGTTCTTCTGTTAAATATTTGGGTCATGTCATCTGTATGAAGGGGGTTTCATGGACCTCCTATCACTAAGGCTACGTAAGAAGACTTAACTAACATGTTGAAAAGATTTCCATTGTTGTGTTGTCATTGAATGTTTGACTATTTCTTGACATCTAGAAATCTTAATGGTGAAGTTTGTTATATACAGTTGATTGTAACGGCAATGGCGGAACCCCTATTTTTTTCGTCGGTAGTGTTAAACTTTACCCCGCTACTGTAAATTTTTTGCACGGTAGTGTAAATTTTTATATAAAACTCGAGTTCGCCCCCCCTAAAAAAATTTAATTTCGCCCCCCTCCGCTCTACGAGAATATTCAAGTTCCGCCATTGTGTAACGGTTTGTTATCGTCTTAATAGGATGGGTCGCCAATGTTGCAATAGTTCCCTTTTCTCAGTTTGATTAGTCGTTACGACTATTAAATCCGTTAATTTGAGGTTAATGATAATCAATTGATCGGAACGATTCTTCTCTGTATTCTTCGTCAGTCTTCTCTTCTTTCTTATCGAAGATCAACCGTGTTATAAAATTAATGAATACATTACACATTAATTATCATAACTTATTCTAATGAATAATGGTATACTAATTAAATCATAGATGTAAATGAATCCTAACATATAAAATGTAAATGATTGATGTTGAGTGGTTGAAATATATTTTATTATATTCCTAAAAAGTGTTCAACGATATAAAAGATTCTCAAAGTCGTGAGCTTAAAATATTACGATTAGATCCTCATGATCTAAGCAAAGATTTTGCGTCCCTATCAAAATCCCTCAAAACGTGTCTTTTTTTTTTTCTCTTGGATTGGTAAATAAGCATGAAAAGGAGAAAATGTCAACAAAACTAAAAATTATACTCTAATTTCTCTCAAACGAAGTTTTACAACCAGAAGATGAAAGATACAATTAATCTAACTCAAGAAAATGTAAGATCTTAAACAAACCATCAAAGAGATAAAAAGAATAGTCAAAGAACAAGATTAGTAGACAAGAGAGACGATCTGATAGATGTAAATAGTGTGATGAAGACGATATCAAACCTGCAACAATGTGTTGCAGGTTGAATGAAGATCAAGACTCCTTTGTTGAAACAGGTCGTGACCTCTTATTTCTTGAGAGAAAAGACCAGCCTTTTGTTTTTATCTCAATTCTCATCTATCTTTTAAACCATCAGCTACAACCCATCTACACTATCAGCTACAGCCCATCTACACTATCAGCTACAGCCCATCTACACTATCAGCTACAAGCTCACTTTAAGCCCAGTCCATCTCACACATCCAGTCATCATGCAAAAAACACAAGAACAAACTTATAAGAAAACAAATCATCAATTATAAAGCTAAACTACTTGACATTGAATTGATATAATTCATATATATATTTCAACATCCCCCCTCAATTCAATAGTCAACCACATGAAAGTCTAACCATGATCAAACCATAACTCGTTTCTACAAGAAACGAGTTACCAGTTAAAACTTTATATTTCTAGATACACACACAACTAAACTCGTAGCCATATCTCATATTTTGACAATGAATTTAGCACTATATTGAAAAAACAAGAGTTACGAAGAAGACTACGATGGTCTATACTTCACAAAAAACAAACACATTAAGCTGCAAAGTTTACTCTTATGAAGAATATGATTTAACAGTAGAGCCAACGTTGACAAATCAAACCAACACAATTTTACCAAACAAAATTTATTAGGACAAAAAATACGAGCATTACAAGAACCCAATTAGAGAGATTAAAGGCATAGAGATGAAAATAAACAAGAATAGAGTTGCACACAAAAACATGAAAAATACAACTAAGAATCACCCTACCTTTCAAAATTAATACACATGGATATGTTTTGTTCTTATTGTCCAACAGCTCTTAAGTATAAAAATAAACATGAAGCAATAAAGACTGAGATAAAACTTTTACCAACATACGAAGACAAGACTAGTATAACAACTTGGTGTAAGTAAACGAATCTACATAGCTTGCAACTCTCAAAACAAGCAATAAGAAACAGCTTCTAATTATTTCATTTAAAAACAACCAAGACATACTACAAGCTATTAAATCTTTTGATCCAATCACTTTCTCTCAATCACATCTATCACAAATATATATTTAATCAGGCAATAATAGCCAAAAACATTGCCACATGCCATACCATATTAATTTTGAAATTACTAGAGAAGACCAACGATCATATATACCACATAAAATGATATGATTGTATAACATATATCAAAATGAATCAAGAAACAAATAGAAAGCCATTCCGATCATACGAAAAATCACAAGATTCAATAACCCAACAAGGAGAACAAGTCAAATAACTAAAATCACATGATTTTAGAACTTGCAAAGACAAAGAACACACCATGTCACACGACATATGAAAAAAGAAAGCAGAGATAAAAATTCTGATTAAAAGAGGGACAGAACCACGTAATTCTACAAAGAATCCCAAGATATTATGACTAGCAAGTGGACTTTAAATCCACCACCAATATAACATAACGAACAAGTCATAAGTCATACAACCCATGACCACATAAGAGAATCAGATACATGTCTGAAACAAAATAATAAGAAGTCATGCGACCTCCAAGACAAGACATTTATCCATTTTCTCTAACAATAAAGAAAAAGAATAAAGACATCAGAAGCATTTGTCAACTTTCTTTAACAATAAAGAAAAAAGAAAATGACAAAGAAAGAATCATGTGATTCCATAGAACTATCAGAACCATATTCGATAGAAAGAGAGAAAACACATGGTTTTAAGAACTCAGACTTATATCTGAAGATAAGACATATGAAGAACATACATCAAACACCACAGAAAGAAAAAAAGAAATTGGAAAACAAATTCCGATTAAGACATAGAGAATCAAAAAATTCTACAAGACTATCAGATATATCATATCTGATAAGAAAAAAAACCATACGGCTTTTAAGAACCCAAACCCACGTCTGAAGGCAAGAACTGTGAAGAACTTAAAGACTAATTTGACTTGATCAAAACTTTTACAACCTTACAAGAAATATATCAAGAGAGTACTTGTAAGGAACATAAAGACTAATTGAATCAAGCAAAAACTTTTACAACTTCACTAATAACACTGAACCACAAGATTCAAGAGACATGTCTGATAAAAAATAGCATAAGCTATATCAGACAAGAAAGATGAACAGATGCAAACTCACACGATATGTAGCAAAGATAAAACCAAATCTCACACAAATGAGAGCATGCAAACTGTTAAAGAATGAAAATGAATCATATAATACAAGAGTAAGATTTGAGAAGAGTAATATCTTTGAGATTATTACTACTAGCAACCTTTAAAAATATGATTCTAGACAATAAAGAATAAGATTCATGAGATAAATCTAATACTAATAGAATAACATGAGCAATATCAGATTGCATAGCCATACAAGAGATCAGAATATAACACAAATCACAAGATTTGCAACCAGAAATATTCACACAAGAGGACAAAGAATTCAGATCAAATTTAACAATTAAACTACTATATTTAGCAGCTCTAAACAAAGACAAGTTTCAACACATATTGAGCATGTTACAACCAATGAGCTACTGGAAATGCAAACCACATAATCAATCTAGCAACTTTATTTTTAATTTTTAGACTAAGCCAAATGAAAACAAACTAAAACATAACATGTGGTCTGATTTGATACACAACCCTACACAGAGACATGTATTATTGTATGATACACAACCCTACACAGAGACATGTATTATTGTATTAACACAAAACAAGGTTAAATGAACTACAACAGTTAGATGCATTTCATATTCTTCTAGACTTTCTATTAAAAAAACGTCTCGTGATATATGTGTTACTTGATTAAACCTTATCCATACAAAATTCTAGAAAACAACGCTTAAAAAACAGGCTATAGATTTGATGATTGCAATATATTGAAACCAATTTTTTTCTAAAATAATTTGCTTAACCATGGTAAGCATCTGTTAGTAAACATTCACTTATGAGACATCTCAATTCGGATTAAGTAAATACAAGTATATCATTTAGATACTAGTGATAATGATGAGAGATTATTTTGTATCTAACACAATTCACAGGTTACACAAACATTGTAATTTTTCCATATTTAAAAATTGTTTTGGATTTTTTTTCAAGTACACATAAAACATTTCATCAGATAACATACTGTTCACAACCCTGAAGAAAAAATTTCACCCCCCCCTTTTATATTTTGAAAAAATCGATCAATAACAATAAGTACTACACAAAACTCCTCGCAAACTTAAGAAGCAAATTTTATAAGACCACACTGGAGATTGACCATAAAGTTTTGAAACTCTAATATGAGAGTTACTAGAATCAAGCTTGCATATTCAACAAATAAGATTCACGCATGAGCATATGCAAAAATTAGAACCAATCAGATTTACATCAAGTTTACTAAACCTGGAGTGTCCAGCTCTACCGCACTCAATAGAAACTCAACAAGTGCTAACTAGGGAGTGAGAAACCAAATACAACTAAACATAAAAAAACAAAAACCAAGACAGTGAACACCACAACTAAGTTTTTCACACCACTTTTAGTGGCAGATTAAGGACTTGTGAAGGTTGTTGATGCAATACACATATATAAGACCACATTGGTTGAAACGCACAGATAAAGAATTTTGACAAGCAAAAATAAATGCAACACAGAACAGGGTTGTGGCTCTCCCTGATAATCACCAATACCGGTCCTTCTAACCCGGTCAAATAATATCTAACAGATTATTTCGTGTGACAAGAAAGAAATTAATAAGAAGGAATAATCTTACCCATAGGGCGCCCGGGTTAGAATGTTCCAAGCGATCAAGACTTTCAGCCCTTCTCTTAGGATTTTGGATTAACGAACAGATGAGCCACCATAAGAACAAATAGAGCTATCACCAGAAAAGGACTATAGCAGTTTAAAAAAACTCCATGTTCCTTTCACATAAGAGAACAGAGTCCACACAACCTCTTTTGACCACTAAAGCGTCTTCCAAACCAAATAAATTGTTCAAGAAGCCTTTAAATAAACTTTGTACCTCGCTGGCTTTATCATCAGAATCGCATCTATCGTCGGACGCTTCACTTTTAACATCACCAAAACCTGATCGACCTTTGGAGCCTTTTTTTATCTAGGGTTTTAATCTCAAATCGAGTCTCCCAGCCGACCACTGACCGAGTCTTTAAAAAGCTTCGATCTCAAGCGCCTTGAATAAACCCTAACACCGATCATTTCGATTTCAGTCGCTTGAGAATCATGGTCGCAAACAGACCAAGAATCAGACCAGAAGCCCCATGTGTAATCGAAGGGAATCTGAGACACGAATGAATATAAATCACAAATTTAGAGTCATGAAAATTAGAACCCCATCCGTTTACAACTAAGAACTTAGATGGTAGATGAAACCTTTCTTTGACAGCGGAAGATTTTAATGCAAAAATTTAGAATCGATAGGCTACCCATAACCAACAAAGCAACAGGAAAGACAATGAATCAGAAGCCATACGCTCTGATACCATGTCAACAAAACTAAAAATTATACTCTAATTTCTCTCAAACGAAGTTTTACAACCAGAAGATGAAAGATACAATTAATCTAACTCAAGAAAATGTAAGATCTTAAACAAACCATCAAAGAGATAAAAAGAATAGTCAAAGAACAAGATTAGTAGACAAGAGAGACGATCTGATAGATGTAAATAGTGTGATGAAGACGATATCAAACCTGCAACAATGTGTTGCAGGTTGAATGAAGATCAAGACTCCTTTGTTGAAACAGGTCGTGACCTCTTATTTCTTGAGAGAAAAGACCAGCCTTTTGTTTTTATCTCAATTCTCATCTATCTTTTAAACCATCAGCTACAACCCATCTACACTATCAGCTACAGCCCATCTACACTATCAGCTACAGCCCATCTACACTATCAGCTACAAGCTCACTTTAAGCCCAGTCCATCTCACACATCCAGTCATCATGCAAAAAACACAAGAACAAACTTATAAGAAAACAAATCATCAATTATAAAGCTAAACTACTTGACATTGAATTGATATAATTCATATATATATTTCAACAGAAAACAAAGTTTCCAATTTGCTTTGAGCCGTGGGAGTAATAATTTAAGAAAATGATTTAATTAATTTTTAATTAAAAGACTACAACTAGTAAATATTACCCGCGCTTTACGACGGGATGTATCGCAAAATCTGTAACGCTCATTAAAAGAAGGTACTAACATGTAACCAAAAAAGTTAAGTTGTTAAAAGTTAAAAAGATAACGACACGCACTTTTACGTGAATGCTAGCTATCTAGTGGGTGTTTGGGATTGCTTATTAAAAGCTACTTTTGACTTTTGAAGAAGAAATAAATAAAAAGGAGATGTAAATGTATTTGGATTGAGATGGAAATGTGAGTTGAAAAGTTGTTTTGAAAAATTAAAATTTTTAACTTTTAAAAAACAATTTTTTAAAAGTTGAAAGTAAACAATGCCAAACATGCATGGCCCTATATTGTTACAAGAGTATGTGATAAGTTTGTTGTTCCGTTTAACTTTAGAAGGTAGTATGGGTTTTTTTCATGTGGTAATCGGCATAATTTATATGTAAAAGAATTTTAATTTTTTTTTTCAAATTACTCAGTTTAGAAAAAAATCTATTTTGATTAAAAGTCATCTATTATCTGAGCCAAATTTATATTTATTTAGAATGACTTATTTAGACTCGAATAATCTCGGTTATAACATTATGTAATGTGTCTAGTATGTTTTCAAGTGTAAAAACAACCTCAAAATTATAAATAATTGATCTGAGCTATTTATTATTATAAGACATTTAATTATATTCAGAAAATAAAATAATTTAATATCAACAATATGTAAGTGAACTAGAGTGGGTTTAGAAGTGGACTAAAGTAATACTAAACGATAAATTTTATTAAAATGAGGCTAGCAAAGAACTAAAAACTTAACAAAAATATAAATGATAGAAAGAAAATGCACACCAAGGACATTTCCAAGGAAAAAATATACAACATCAATGACTATAATATACTTCGTAGTTTTTTCCATAACAAAATTAAACTCCGGTGAAGGAATGAATACACTGAAACATGGAGGCATGTTAATGTCACGTGCCTTCGTCTTGCTCCGTTCTCAATCGCATCGACCAACTCACAAACATTTTCTATAACATTGAAATCTGACGTGCCATCTACTTATTTGGTTGTGGCTAACTTGAAAACCTTGCTTGTCTTAAAAATACAATGGCTTACAGATTTCCTTTTAAAATCAATTATAGTTCTTATATATTTATGAGTGTATTTTTTTATTATATGGAATGTTTGTTAGTGGAGAATAGAGAAAATGTTATTGTATATTTTATATGGTAAGATGGTAAGATGATGTTTATCTTTATTAATTTTTTTAATATTTTTTTATCAGTATTTATGAGTGTAATAGAGATAAAATATAATGATAAATATATAATATCTTTTATTTAATTGAAAAGGAGAGATAAAAAATAAATTTTAATATAATTATAAAGTTAAAAATAAGAAACTAATCTGTCTGAAAGATCTCCGTTTTGATCCTCTGTCTCAGTCGACTAGCTTTTATGAGAGATCTAAAATATATAGTATAATTATTTGCTCGAAAACCCTTGCTAAAAATGTTTAAGATTAATAAATTTTATTTTTATATAGTATTTTAGTTAATCAATTTTAAAAGAAAACATTTAAACGTATTATAAATTATTTTCACTCTTAAGAGTAACCAATTTTAAAATAAAAAACACTTATCATGAGAGAATTGACAAGACTTTTAGTTCTCTCTTTTTTCTTTAACTAGTTTAAAACTCTCTGGCGCGTTACGCCTAGTATTTTTTTGTTAAACTTTATGTTATTGTACGGCCTGTAAGAAGGTGAACTATTTTGTAGATAGCTGCTATTTGTTTTAACGTTATTGATTAACAAAGGCGTCATTGATCCATACACCACCAATTGGAGAGTTTACACCACTTAGACAAACGGTCGTTTGTCTAAAAATAAACGGTCGTATGTTAACTAGTAAACGGTCGTATGCATGGAAGTAAACGGTAGTTTACAGGTCTGTAAACGGTCGTTTGCAGATCAGTAAACGGCCGTTTACAAAATCCTAAACGGTCGTTTATATATTTTAATATTTTTATTTTAAATTTAATAATATTCTGTTAATTATGGTAAATTTTTATTAATTATATTAAATTTTTTATTATATGAATTTTTTTTATTAAATTTTTATTAATTATTTTAAATTTTTAATATTTTTATTTTAAATTTAAGAATATTCTATTAATTATGTTAAATTTTTATTAATTATATTAAATTTTTTATTATATGAATTTTTTTTATTAAATTTTTATTAATTATATTTATAAATTTACTTTTTTATTTATAATTATATTATACCCATAATTTATATATTATAAGTGTCTAATATTTGTAATTATACTAATATTTTATATATTATTAAGTATTTACATATAGTTTATACGAATAATTTATATATAAGTTTAAAATATTTGAACCTTATAAAATGAACAGTTTACAAGTGATACTAATCTAATCTATATTGAAACGACTAACAGTTTTATTTCGAAGTATATATTGACTATATCTTTGAAGTCTCTCCTCGTACTTTCTTTCCCACGCAGCCGCATTATTACTTTTGTGAAAATTCCATAACGGCGTTATGAAAGGCAATGGATATTCACCCTCCAAACGCACAGAGACGTAGTGGCAACCATACACATGTGCAATAGTAATGAATTGGTGGTACATGAGTTCATCCGGACCTGTCCATAGCGGAAAATAAGTTGCACTTTCAGTGGGAGATAAGCATTGAAGAATCACATTAAATCTGTTGGCGATCAATAATCCTGTGTATGGCATTATCATCCAATGTTGATGAGGAGCTGGACCCGGTTGTAGCCATGATAAACTACGTTCTGTCTCATCATATGAGCTGGAGAAAAGATTTCTGTACAAATTAGAATTGTTATGTAACTCGTTTAAAAGCTCATACCTCATGTTCAGCCAATATTCTTCACCGTATCCTAAAGAGAAGGAAACTGCACGAAACCCACAGTTACCATCACTGCTTACGTTCTCTATATGTGTTATATACGGATGGAAAAGTGTTGGAATCTGTATTAGTAAAGGATGATGATATAGAGAAGATTGACTTGTGTTATCTACGTTTGAAGTATGTTTTGGGGGGCTCAACCCCATAAAATCATAACTAACAAAATCATCTGTCGTGCAGGTATGACCTCGAGTAGGTTCAGCAGGTGAAGGGTCTGGTTTGTTTTGTTTTTGAGATTTGAGTGTTGGCCTTCCACGAGTATTTTTTTGCACCGTAGGCTCGTTAAGATTTACGATTATGTGTGAATAAATGAATTTGAATACCCAATCATTATAAAATTGAGACATTATTGACTTGAATTACGATTATGTGTGAATAAATGAATTTGAATACTTGTGAATTTTGAATTGTGAATTGTGAAATGTGTAAAGGGAATTTATAGGCATGTGATGACGAAGTTGTGAATTCTGTAAACGTGAATAAGCAATTGCGATTTGATCTGGCACATTTCCCAACATGTGAATTATGATTTGATCTGGCACATTTTCCAATAAATTCATTTGACAATTCATTATATAAATAAATTCTTTACGTTTAATAAAACATAAATAATTCTTTATTACAAAAACTAAAACATAAATAAATTCATTATTACAATTAATAAAACATAAATAAATTCTTTATTACAATAACTAAAACATAAATAAATTCATTATTACAATTAATAAAACATAAATAAATTCTTTATTACAATAACTAAAACATAAAAAAAATTACAGATCATCAGGAGGATCTTGATATGGAGGTATCCACATTTGATTATTATGTTTAAACCTCCACCTAACTTGTGGATAATCTGCGATCATGTCCATCCGTATAAGATGTTCACGATCAACAAATCCGGACATAAGTACCGGCCCGTTTAAACTTGCCACGTTGTCAGGGGTGAGAATATGTAAAGACTCGGCAAGTCGAGTAACATATGTACCACCACAAATATGTCCGGTTTTCTTTGTACCCGTGCAAGAAGTAAAATAATCAGCAAGCATATATGCCAGATTACAAGGCCTCCTTTTAATCAAACAAAATAAAAAGAACAAATCCTTTTTAGTCACCCCACCACTAGTCATCCTACGTCCAGCTATAGTATGACCAATAACGCGATGAAGATATCTATACAACGGATCGTTCATTCTTGTAGCTTTTGTTTTATTGTTAGGTATATATTGGCCATCACCAATTTCTTCCCAAATATTTCATCATTATAATCTTCTGGAAATTGTGTAAGACCTTCCAAAAAATCAGATTGATGGGTCTCTTGAACTGTATATAAACCCATCAAAACACCAAAATCGGCCACTGAATAATTACGTGGCACCCCCCCGAGAACAAAACTGATAGCATCGGTATCACTGTTAAACAAATATAACTTCAATTAAATGTAAACATGAAATTATATATAATCCAATTAAATTTGTATACCTGTAGTTATGATTGTTCGAATCGAAATTAAAAGTGGAGAAAAACTCCAAACAAAGCTCCTTATATTGTGGACCACTAATTGCAAAAAATCTTCTCCACGGCTCGTTCATCATGTCACGAGCACGAGTAAATTCCCCCACGTCCCGTAACAAACTCCAAGATATCGAACGTGAAGGCTCAAATTCTTTATCTAAAAGTTTCTGAAGTCTTTTATATTCATCTGACCCTCGTCGAAACTGGAGCCAAGGATGATTAGAAACACGAACCGACGCCGTGTCTTGACGTGAACTTGAAGCCATTACCTACAATAATTAAAATTAGTAACACAATAAAATATATATTAAACTAGTTTATTAGAAAATACTAATAAACAAACCTTGATAATAAAATAATAAGGAAGATGAGTAAGATGATGAAGATGAAGAAGATGATGAAGGAATGGGGAAAAGAGAGGTATGGAGTTGTATGAACGGTCGTATGGGATGAGGGGATGGGGAAATGGAGTTCTTAAATCGGCCAAAAAGTAAACGACCGTTTGAAATACTGTAAACGACCGTTTGAACAAGGGGAAACGACCGTTTGCTTTAAATGATACGACCGTTTGCAGCTGAGTAAACGGCCGTTTACAGGCCTGTAAACGCCCGTTTGCAGCCATGTAAACGACCGTTTACAATAAACAATACGACCGTTTACTTCAAACGTCTAATCAGGTGGTGTGCGAAACCCAGGGCCCTTAACAAATTATATAAGCAATCTGCTGTTTTTATTGTTGTTTTCATGAGGCTGCAGAATAGTGTTTTTGATAATCTGCAAGAAATTAAGCCTGACGTTGTATTTCTTTTACCGCTGTCATCTTGTATTAAGTTTGACAAAAATTCTTGTGCGGTTTCGCTCATTTCAAAAGGTTTGCCTTTCTTTTTAAGTTTTGATGTCAGTCTGGATATGAAACTCACCAGTTGGGTCTGCAAATATCACTGTAAGCTGTGTAGTTAATGTGATAAATGTTGTGTGCATTTTTAGAACAGTCACTTGAGAAGAAATCGAGTAGACAAAATCACATGCAATTTGACTCCTTGAGACGATCGGGTATATATGCTTACAATATTGACAAAATTGCACTTCGAAAAGTGATCATCAAAACAGTAAATCTAAGCATATATAACAACGTTTTAAACGTACAAAAGCACGCTTTTGAACATGAATTAAATCTATACTTATTAATAAAACAATACTTTTAATGCCACGTGTCATTTTATTAAGTCTTTATTTATTTGATTTCCCGTCTAAAAATGTATTTGTCCTTATTTTTAATCATAGTTCAGTTGAAAAAAGTCAACTATTGCTATAATTACAAAACGAGTTTTTTCTCCTTAATATTGTATATAGAAAAATTATTTATCAAAATAGATTTTTCAGAAAATGTTTCGTTTTCTCACTATAATGCTATTGGTGAAATTTATTTTACTCTAAAATAATATTATTTAAAAAGAGTCAAGTACAAATGTTAATAAAATTGTAAAATCATTTTGTTCATATGTCCCTAATTGAAAACAAAAATATTTTAAAACTTATTTTGTTTTTTAATTAACTAAGACTTAATTTTAAATCATCTTTTCATGTAGAAAAGTTAAATTTTTTTCACTATAATTTTATTTTAATTTCACACAAAAATAAGTAGATTTATTTTTTTATCTTTTTAAAAGTATATTTTTTAAAAATGTTTTTAAGTAGCTTAAAATATGCAATAAAAAAACTATTTTTAATAAAAAATGCATTCTTTAAAAATGTTTAATATAAATATCATGATGAAACAAAAAAATTAATGGTTTATTTTTTTATTTTTTCGAACTATAAATGTAATCCTTAATTACCGAAAGTATGTATGTTGCTAATAGACTTCCAACAATAATTAAGGGAGAAACGAGCTGAGCTTAAACAAACTCAAACTCATTTTACGACTCATTTAATAAATAGTTTTGAGCACGAGCTTCATATGTTGAGAACGAGTCGGATCGCAAAACAAAACTAGCGTTGTATGTATATGATGTTTATTTTATCTTTTATGTATATATTTATATAAATGATTATTACTATGTATAAATTTATTTTTACATCTATATAATATATATCGTTTTTTTAAAAAAAGTTACATAAACCATTTAATTTTTAAAAAAATATATTTTCTATATAAGAACATGTATTCTATAAAGAGACGTTAAAAAATATTGATGACAGATACTAAACGTTATTGAAAAGGTTTTAATAAAATGTTTATAAAAAGAACTATAAAACATTTTTCAAAATTATGACAAATGCTAAATTAGTTTTTATTTTATTAAAACTTTATCTTTTTAACTTTAATTAAATAGCATTATTAAAAACAGAAGTAATTTTACCAATCATATTATAAATAAGAAAAATTAGCTTTCCACTAAAAACCCATTTTGGTAAACAACTTTAAAAACACTCATTTTGTTAATTTTTTTTCTACATTGAAAAAAAACTCATTATAAAGGATATTTGTGATGATTTCAAAATAAAACCCTAAAATAGATTGAAAGTTATAATTGACTGTTTTCCCACCCAAGAACAAGTTTACTTTATACCTACCAATCATGTAATATATGATTGGTAGGTATAAAGTAAAATAACCATTTTGCCCTTCTTTATCATCCAACCCCATCTCAATCACCACCACCATACGAACACCCACTACTAGAAAACTGTTAATAGATGACGTGCAAAAGATGACGCGCGAAAAAAGATGACGCGCATTTACGCGTATCATAAATTATTTGTCATCTTTTAAAATATTTTTAGAAAGGATGACACATATATTTGCGTGTCATCTTTGTATGTCATTTTTTAAATTTTTTATAACCTATATGCTTACCCGCCTTTCTACTCCCGATCCATATATGTACTTTCTACTCTCAATCCCTAAACCCACAATCCCGGCCAGCCCTCTCCTTCACACCACACGACCACCGCCCGCCGTCACACCACACTGCCACCGCCGACCTTCACACCACCGACGCGACCACCACCGGCCTTCACACCAACCGCGACCACCACTGGGCTTCACACCACCGCGACCACCACCGACCTTCACACCATCGACGCGACCACCATCGGCCTTCACACCACCGATTTTGCACCGAAAAATGACCACAAATCTAGTCATCTCCACTATAAGATTCCCAAGAACACAAGAAAATCATCCAAAATAAACTGTTCTGGTGTCGACAACTCTCAAAATCAATAGCAACAGCTCAATCTCTCTGTTCTTCGCTTCACTTTAGAGATTCCCGGATTGGATGAATCATATTTACCCAGATGGATTGGCTATGGTTTTGGATCCCTTCTTGTTTTGAATCACTTTGTTAGCTCGAATTCAACCACCGTCACCCCAGCGCAGCTTGTGAGTGTTCTATTTCAGTTATGTAATCACTCAGGATTTTTATCGAACAGTTGGTGTGAAATTATAAATAAGTATACACTCTTTGAATTAGACGAATGATGGTCCAAAATTTGTTAGCAATCGTGAATAAAACGAGAATCTTTACCTTTTCCCTAAATTTTTGTGATGATTTTGCTTAATTCATGGTGGGTTTTCAGAGAACAGAAGTTCTTGGCCTTGCTTTGGCAGCATTCTCTGTTATGCTTCCTTATTTTGGTCAGTTTCTTAAGGTAATGCATAACTTTATTTAATCTTGCTTTCACTTTATTGATAAATTGGTCACTTGAACTTCAAAGTTTGATAACAAATTGGTTAATTTTAGGTAATTTTGGTAAAATGCTAACGGAATTGAATGTTTTTTAATTGGTTTCTGTGGATTGAATGCCTTAGATGAGTTAAACATAATGCAGGGTGCTAGACCAGTGCTTCTCGATGTCACCGAATATATCTGATACAATTAGGGAGGATTTAGCCTGGGGATCGTATACTCTATTGCGTAACACAAACAACATTTCTGTGGTATTTTGGAACTACGACTTCTATATTAGTTAACACATTGATGAATAACTTATAACCACAGACAGACAAGTGTGATTCTTGACATGCTAATCCTCTTATTATTGATCTAGCTTATATCAATCAATGATGTACTGTGCGTACGTGGCTATTGGAATACACCCAAGAGCATTGATTTGTCGAAAGACCGAGCAGTTGAATGGTTTAAAGAACAAATGCAACGGGTGGGCCTCTTTAATTTGACAGATACCCTTTATTTCCCTCAAAGTTCAGGTAAATTGTCATAATTAGTGGTATTCTGAATGTTTATTTAATGGTTAAATGTTCAATGAGCTGCTGTTGTTTAATGTTTAATTTGTTTAAAACAATCAAATTTGGTCAATGTTTTAGAATCTGAGCTCTGGCAGATGCTTCCTGAGGGTACGCGTTCCCTTTTGGTTTTGCCTGTGATTAAAAGTCAAGATGAAGATGGGTATATTGGTTATATACATGTACCCCGTGATAGAATCAAGTTGATAATTTGGTTCTTGGTTTGTCTCTTCTTGTAATCAATTTGTATATTCACCAACCTATTTTAAATGTTTTGTGTTAAGTGATCAAAATTTGCTAAAGATGAGGTTTTTACAATAGATCATCCATGATCACCTCATCCAGCCTAAATATATCATTATTGGTTAGTTTATATTTCTACTTTCGCCCTCATTTCCCAATATTTTTAGTTAGGTTTTGGAGTGGAGACTAGGAAGCAATTCTAGAGACCATTGCAGTTTCTCATCTGTGACCGGCGAATCAACAAATACAGAGACAAGGTTCTGACTTCAATTCCTTTAGATGACGTTTCTTAAGCTAAACTATTCAGAAAATAAAAATAATTTATTTGTTGGTGTTCCAATAGTGCTTAGTTTGTAACACTTGGGAGGATGATGTTCTAGCTCTGGAAGACTTAGAAATGGATGCTGCTCATCTTCACCTCATATAGTTTTGTCCAATAAAAGAGATGGAGATGCTAAGGTAAAGTCTTAGTCGAGCCGTTTAAAAGGTTAAATGATAGAATAAGCCCTAATCTTTGGGGAACTTGTCATCCAAATTCTCAGATATTAAGTTTTCTTTTGTTGTACTAACTGTTTTTCATTCTCTTGCATATTTTAGGATTTCCTACACGAGAGTCACAAACTCCAATTCATGTCCAACTCTTTCAAGCCTAGAGCTTTTTACGAGATATGTTCTTAAATCTTACTTCTTTTTAGTTGTGCTACCCGACTTCCACTCTTTTTATACTTTTCTTCACGGGTTCAATCTTACTTTTTCAGTTTTCACAGCCGACTAAATGCGTTTTTAAAATATTTTCATGGGACTACCAAGCTCCATTGATCCCCCAACTCTTTCAAGCATAGAGCTTTTTGTGAGGTATGTTCCTGAAACTTACTTAATTTAGTTATGCTAATCGACTTCCATTCTGTATCAAATTTCTAATTTTTTCTACATGGGACTTCCATGCTTCTGTTGATAGCCTAGTTCTTTCGAGCTCAGAGCATTTTACAAGGTACGCTCTTTGTAAGGCCCTGAAAAGTGTATGTATATCCAGTGCAATAGATTTAGTTTGAGGTTGCCTTATCAACTTGATTTATCATTGTCAATCAAGGGCACATAAATTTGGTTGATTTCATACATCGCCAAGTTTCAACCCATGGGGATTATGCTTTCTCACGTTTAGATATCGAATGGCAAATGTCTAAGTCCTACCTTAATTTTAGTAATTATGGTGACAGTGTACGAATACATAAAAGCTACTTATTTTCTTAGCATAGCATAGCAGATTAAGTAATAATTACATATATTAAGGCATATTTCATAAGTAAAACATGAATACACTTTGGTTATTATTTATTATAAACACATAGAAGATCGAAGAATGATAATAATGAAGCGGTTTTGGTTGTTATTGACAAGTTTAATTTGGTGAATTGGTTTTGTCTTAGGTTGAATGAGGTAAAGATGAATACACCGATGGTGATTTGGATGAAGTTTGTGAAGATTGGTCGCATTACGTATCGAATTTCATTTATATGTAGGCCTATAAATCACCCAGCCCTCAATCGATCTCACCTAGCCCTCAATAACAATGTAAGCTGATCATTGACTACGTACCCCTTATATTTATCATTTGTTGCTTTGTAGTTTATATTATTGAATATAACTATATATGTATGAGTTTTTATAAGTAAATAACTATTGTTGTTGCCTTGTAGTTGATATAAACTAGTCAAGTAAATTACAAGTGTTTTACATAAAGGGGTTTTTGGGTCAAAACTGACAAGTTTAATTTGATGAAATTGGTTTTGTCTTAGGTTGGAAAAGGTAAAGAAGAATACACTGATGGTGATTTGGATGAAGTTCGTGAAGATTGGGCGCGCTATGTATCGAATTTCATTTATATGTAGGCCTGAAATGATATATTTGGACTTGTGTTAGTATTGGTATTGGACTTGTATTAGTATTGGTACTAATTGAATTTGGACTTGTTTTATGCTTTGTAGTTGTTAGTTAACAACTTCTGTAAACTTTGTTGGTATTTAATGGATTTCGCTTTTTAATGTTATTCGACAATTTGTTTTAGAAAACAACAGGTAAATTTATTAAAAATTAAAAAAATTAAAAAATGCAGCTAATTTTATGACGTGCATTGCGCGTCATCTATTGCACGTCATAAAAATTTCATAGATGACATGCGGATGCGTGTCATCAAGTCATTTATGACTACCCCTTCCTTGACGCGCATTGCCCGTCATCTTTTGCACGTCATAAAATGCACATCATCTTTTGCGCATCATAAACAGATGACGCGCGGATGCGCGTCATCTATCATTTATGACTACCCCTTCCTTGACACGCATTTGCGCGTCATCTGACCTTAAAGAAGACGCGCAATGCGCGTCATCTATTGCAGTTTTTCTAGTAGTATATAATTAGTTATTAGAGGTTGTATTTTACTAACAATGTGAATTGAAACATGTTAGATTCTTACTTATTGAAACAATCAATTAAAAGTTTTCTAATTCACTCGTCCTATACAAATGAGAAGAAACCCCATACGCGTCTTATATTCTGAAATTATTTTAGATATTTCATCAAATCAATGGTCTCAAATAATCAATTCAGGGTTTTGATTTCCCCAAATCATGATGTCGATTTTCAATTGAAAGATGAACCATTTCATATCATTTTCAATTTATAAGCATTACGTGGTTTTGATTTACCCCAAATCATGTTGTGTTTCATGTTCAACTTACCGATCCTTTTGCGCCTTCATCGATCTATATTATATCATTCACACCCCCAAGTTCTAAATCACAATAGCTCTTTTGTAAAGTTTCAATTCAATTCTCATATATACTAATCTCGATTGCTTCAGTAGCAATGCTCCGTATGATTCAAGGATTTCGATTTTGATTTCAAGATAATACTTAGTATTTTGGTTTTTTTACATCAATTTGTAGATTTGTGTTTTTGTTTATGAAAGCATGAAACTTTGATTTAATTTTAATTGACGTAAGCATGAAACAAATTATGTTTTTGATCAACAAAAAGAGGAAATTATATAATGGCCCCTATGGTTTAATCAAATTGCATGTCTGGTCCCCCAACTTTAAAAATTGTAAAGATAGTCTAAACTTTTATGTAATTATTGCATGTTTGGTCCCTGGCACCAATACAAGCTCTATGTTTCATTATCTCGAGTTACAAGTAGACATGGATTATAATTATTTTTATTAGACAATGATGATAAAATTACAAACAGAATATCAAATTTTATATACAAACAAGTTTTTGGATGTTTATGAATGTTCTCATGTTTAATATGATTTGTTTATTATTTAAAGTTCTTATTTCTAATTTTATTTCATTTCATATTAGACATTATTTACACTTATAAGCATTGATAAATAAAAGTTATACTAATATTAGATATAGATGAGTTTAAAAATTTAAACATAAAAATCGATATACAAAGTATTAACAATAATATTATGACTTACGAATATTTTTAATCAAAATCAATTTTTAATAATTGAACCCGTGTATTACACGGGTATTGGGTATTTAATCTAGTATGAATATAAACAATTAATATACAACATCGTTCAATAGTTGATGTAATCAACCAAAACCTCTCGCTTATTCAAATTACCAGTAAATGTGATAGATGTGATTGACTGCATGCAATAGATGACGCGTATTGCGCGTCATCTTTGGGGTCAGATGACGCGCAAATGCGTGTCAAGAAAGGGGTAGTCATAAATGATAGATGACACGCGATGACGCGCATTTTATGACGTGCAAAAGATGACGGGCAATGCACGTCAAGGAAGGGGTAGTCATAAATGACTAGATGACGCACATGCGCGTGTCATCTATGAATTTTTTATGACGTGCAATAGATGACGCTCAATGCACGTCATAAAATTAGCTGCATTATTTTATATATATATATATATATATATATAAATACACATTAATTTTTATAAATCTTACCTGCTATTTTTATAAAACTATAAATCAATATTTGTCGAATAATAGCAAAACAAAATTCATTTAACTAAATACTAAACAAAATTACAAAGTTGTTCCAAGTTCACATGCATACGCAAAATTACAAAGTAGTTCCAAATTCTTTTAATCGTCTAATAAGTAGCCCTACACATAAATAAAATTTGAAACGTAACACGACCACCGTTGCAATGGCTTCTACAACACTAGATGCTCCTAGAAGGTGACCAATCATTGATTTGTCGAGTTCACTCGCAACTACAAACATTAAATTTATTAAGTTCATGGGAAAGTAAAGAGGAAAGTAAATGTTACTACAGCCACAGTAGGGAATTACCCATGCTTTTAAAAAGCATATTCACCAATCGATTAGACATTCAAATGTTTACGTACTAGTTTATAGAATTACCTTCATTACCACAAAACCTATATCAAGGTTTTCTTCCCAACTTTTATATAGTTTCTGCAACCTCTTTCCCTGAAATCACCAGCAGTTCTCAATAGCATCATTATAGCAATAATAAGGAGAATGAAGCCAACTGAAAACTCAACCAACATGCTGCTTAGTTTATTCTTGATCAAGTATGAATAAATCTTGAACTTTAGGGTACAAGAACAAAACGATCCTACTTAAAAGTTGGTCAAATAACAAGACTAAGATCAACGTGGTTAATTACGTATGATATGCCTGAATTCTTATAAATACTTCAAATTAAATGAGTAATCAGATACCACTAGAATGAAACTAGACTATAAATAAGAGAAGGTTGAAGTTCCAAACCTGACTCAAGCCTTTGACATCAACCCAAGAATTCGACATCAACACAGACGTCGACTTCGACTCTCCAATTTCTTCCAGTCCCAAGTTCCAAACCTACTACACATCCACTTCGAAATACACATCATAGCATCATATGCTATTAGTTAACTTACCAACAAATACTATTGAGGCTGTTAGATGGTGGGATCTGTCGAACCATGAGATTCAGTGATCACTAAATTGGTTAGTAGATTGGCAAAGATTGTGCAATTGTGATGTCTTGTATGAATCTTATCTGTTTTGACCCATTACCTATCTCTTACATTTTGTTCACCCTAGGGCCCTCTACTAGCCTGTTGATAACAGATCAAGAACAGCCACCTATCTAGATCCATGTGGACATTAAAAATTTATTCATATAGATTCCAATGAACTTGCAGTTCTTGTGAATTAACAACATGGTTATTTGGGAAGAAATTGTATCAACTTTTATTGGAGTTCATAGATATGGTAGGAAGTTTCACTAATTTCTAATCATAGCTAATTTCTAATAATGTTTAAAGATTGTGCAATTATGATGTCTTGTATGAATCTTATCGGGGCATGCTGTTAGAAAAGATGCAGCTGCAGAAGGCATGACAGTGCTGGACTATGTGTGGCGTGGAGCCATGGACGTGATCAACATCTGTTGTAGTCATGATGGAGGTCAAAGCTTCTTGCTTTAAACATTATTGATCTAGCCACTTATGATTAATATCAAATATGTTGAAAACAGTATTAAGGCAAATATCAAGTGAAACCACCTAACATCATCCAAACTTATACCGTCTTTTAGTATGCTTCTAAAACTCAGCGAACTTGCAAGATGGTGAGTGCTGCATTTACGGGCCTTATAATTGGTGCTGCATCATTAATTGATGTGAAAATGAGAGAGATCCTATTTATGATCCTATTGATTCAATCATTGTTGGAAACCTTCTTGCAGTGGTTAGTACACAAATCACATTAATATCTTGCTCATATACTCTATCTGAATTCTAATAGACAGTCATGAATCTAAACTTTCTGTTGTAATTTGTTAGGGCTTACTTTTGTTTTTAACTATATGCACTCCCTAATAAAACATTTAACACTTCTATTACATCAACTCTTAAATAAAAACAAACAAAATTTAGCCAAGTTCTTGGAGGGGGGATCACCCTTATCCCATATGATTGAATTGCAGCACGCCTCGAGCTATTTTTTTAGTATCGTTGATCCCAACCATTTAACCCGATCAAGTTTGTTGACTTAAAAACACAACTTTATCATACACAATATGAACACCATCATACATAACTTTCACTTAATCACCTGTTGGTTTATGTCCTTTCTTATATGGTTAGATCTTCTAGCATTACATCAGTTACATTTTACATCAATCTAAACATCTTAATCATCTAGATTTTGGTTTTTAGTGTCATTAGAATTTCCATTATGAATTTACTAAATGTTTTATGGTTTTTTAACAAACAAAGTTCCTTGATATTACAGAAAGCTGGAACTTACAATGTCTCCTACATCCAAGTCAAAGTCAAAGGACAAAAAAGTTGCTGGCAAGGATCCACAAAGGTCTGCAACCAAACCCACATCCAATGGCAATGCAAGTGCACCTGGTAGTGGTTACAATCCACTTCTAGGAACTTTTCATACACTTGATACTACTACTCCACCTATTCACATAAATGGGAATTGAAGATCATTATCCAACAATGGCATAATCGCATGAAATGTTTGCATAATCGCATGAAACTTTGCAAATCCATATAAACGATTATTCATCGAACACAAACACTAACAAAATCAAACTAAAAGCAGCAGAAATCGATCAATCAACCACAAATAGATGAACAATTAGGGGAAAATTAACGAGAGAGAGTGAGAGATCGTATAAATCAGCAGTAACGTACTGAGCAAGCTTTCCTTTGATGGAGAAGACGATGAGAGCAACGTCAACTTCACACAGAGGGCGCGCGATGGCCGGTTGGTCGGTCGGTCGGCCCCGAAGAGGGCGCGCGGTGGTGGTGGTGGTGGTGGTGGGCGTCGGCTGCTCGGAGAAGGGGGCTGCGCGGAGAAGGTGGTGGGCGTCGACTGCGCGGTGGTGGTGGTCGGTCGGCGCGGTGGTGGTGGTCGATTTGGGTGTCGATCGGCGCAATGGTGGTGGTGGATTTGGGGTGTGGATCGGATGAAAAGGGGAAGGTTGTGTTTGAGGGTGGAATTGAGCGGTATGTATAAAGTGGGAATGTTTTTTTAAATTTTAAAAAATGACATACAAAGATGACACGCAAAAATGCGTGTGATCTTATCTAAATTTTTTTTAAAATCTGACATATATTTTATGATACGCATAAATGCGTATTATTGTTTTTCGCACGTCATCTATTAACAGTTTTGTAGTAGTGAGAATATCTTCTTTGTGGACAGTCAAAATTTTTAATAAAACAAAATGGAAAGCATTTTAAATCCAATTAAATAGTTTGTTCAATCATGTGCTTCGAACAAATGGGAGGTACAAAAGTGATTGTTAAACACAAAGCGACTCGCGTGGTGCAAGTGTGCAACCATTCACCATTCTTTCCATACATTGTGGTTGGGATGATACACTAACAAACCCACAAAATAACTCATCCTATATTAATATTAACATAAAGAAGTTACAATGCTACTGCACACAATGGTCTTCAAAGTGATTTTCAAACAGAATAAAGATTAACTGATTTGAAGCTTGAAACAGAATAAAAACATCAAAAAGCACTATCAAACACTACATAAATTTATATCTTTAAAAGTCTTGACACAATGGTTTTTTTTTAAATTTTATGCTATATATGTTTCTCTATCATTTGCTTTACATATTAAAAATAAGGATTTGTTATTCTATAATCAAGTTAAAAAAGCTGATAAAAATGAAGACAACCATATGGGCAGGTATGTTAACAACACAGTTACTTTAATACTAGGTATTAATACACCGTGTATTACACGTGTTAAACAAATAAAATATTAAATAATTAAATTAAACCATGTTTGAAGAGAAAATATGATTATAATTACGTATAAATAGTTATTTTAAGTAAATAAACAAAAATATATATATTTTAAAAATCTTGTTATATAAAAAAATTATGGTTTTTAAATATTTTGTTTTAAGAAAAATGAATTTTTATTAAAAAAGCTCATTCTATTCTGTATTTTATAAAATTTTTGTTTTTAAAACTATGTTTTTAATTAAAAACAGGTTTTTATTTATTAAATTATATATTTTTAGTTTCAAAATGGTATGAGTAATATTATTAGTATTTAATATTATTATTAATAATAGAGAGAAGTAAGAAAATTAGTATGATGAGACTTACAATTGTCACGTCTTATCTTAATTTTTCTTAATTATAGATAGATACATAGAAAACCAGATAGATAAATAGTTTGGAAACCTATTTAATAAACAGATTATAGTTAGTAATAAACACGAAAAGTTACAGTATGATATTTTAATATAAGATATGATTAAAATTATATATACATAATAGTTTAAGAACAAAAACAATTATACTATTTTTTTAACTCTCTCATTAAAATATTTTCGTTTTAAACATTCATTTTAAGACTTTTTATATGAATTTGTTTTATATAAAAATCTTGGTTTGTACATATTCTTGTTGTTTTAATAAAACTGCTATTAGAAAATTTCACTTTTTTATAATTTTTTAATAAATAACCGATTTAAAATATATTTTGTTTTAAAAAGATTTAGTGTTTTAGAAAATTTTACATTATATATATTTTTTTATTATTTATATTTTAATAAAAAATATGATTTTTAATTTGCTTAATAAAATCTAATTTTAAAATGATAACTTGATTTTAAAAATTTAAATAAGAGAGGGTAATGTAGAAATTAATAAAATTAATTATTAATAAGAGAGAAAAATTAATTTGAGTGTTTAAATTATATATCTATATAATTGGAAACTCTTAGCTACAAGAAGGTCTTAGCTTTTGTGTTTTAGCCACAAAAACTTTTTAGTTTTCATATTTAGTTTTTTTTATTTAGTTTATATAAAAAGTGAATGTATTTATTAAAAATTATTTTAATTACCTATTTATTTAATTTCCGTTATAAAAGACTAGTGGATAAAACGAGCATAAATTGTCATTTATAAATATTAGTGCGCGTTAATGATTTATTATTTTTTGATCCACCAAGTTATTCGATGTATTCGTGTTCTAAATCGTAGTGATAGCCGTTAACATATTTCTTTTTTGTATTATAGCTTTCATATTAAAGTCTGTGGTGTAATTACCCGCGCAACGCGCGTGGAGATATTTCTAGTTACTATAATACCCTTTTGGAGGAAAAATAATTTGAGGTTGTCGACAAGTGACAAAATGATAGGTTTAAAGATTGACAAGTGATAAAAGTAATCCACATTTTCGAATAACCTTAATTTAGAAGGTCAGGGTATTTAAATAGAATTCCCAAAAACAGTAAGGTTGTTACACACACTCCATAGCACACAGGACTGCAACATAAAAATTTCAATAGCAACATAAATGGATCGAAAGTAAATTTAAGCTAGAACATGTACAAAAGATGAAATCAAACAAAAAAAAAATTCAAATCGAGATAACAAAAAGAGTGCACATGTGTACCAATAATGGTATAAGCAGAATGACTCCACAAAACAATTGAAGATGTCGTTCTTGTGAAAACACAGATTATATACCAAATATCTATCATGCAAATCACAAATCTAAGTTCAAAAAATGAATCCTAACCTGGATTCCATGAAACTATAATCCTTTTGATGATCTCTACAGGCTACAGCCCCCACCTATACGAAATAAAACCTAAAATCACAATAGTAGAGAAGATAGAAGAAACCTTATCGTACCTGAAGTTGAAAACCTAGGCGGTAAGCTACTGTCGTCGATTCAGTCGTAGTAGCTTACAAGAACCATCATTGCAGCTGCCATGAGCTAGAAGTCCAGAACCGTTAATCGATCACTAATATAGATCGAAGACCGAGAAACAAATAACAGACATGCAACGGTTCAATTCGATGGACACAAAACTTTAGAAGAAAGGAAAAGAGAGAAAGGAAAATGTAGATGCCAGACACGTGGGTGTTACAAGTGTGTTGCGGTCCAATAATAATGTAGCACATGTATCACAAAAACCATAAAACTCTAGTGGCCAATTTAAAAAACAGCCAAAGCTCATTATTTCTTTACTTTGCTTTTTAAATATGTAGGGTAATTAATGATAGCACACAAAGCAATTCTCATCGCACATAGTTTATAAAAGATCACTATCCCTTAAAAATTTTGTTTATTTTCTAAAAGTTTCCTGCATCATTTTTTATATTTTAATAATATAATACTTACTTTTATTATTATGTTTTTTTTTCTTTTTTCATTGACAAACACTTATGAAAAAAGCAAAATAATAGATATAGGAGATGGATAGTGATCCCTATATATGAGAGATCATTATGATTTCTCCTAAAAATATAAAGAATAAAACATTTGATCTAGAATAATATTAACCTATTTTTGTATGCTCTATAATTTATAGATGAGTGTAAAGAGAAGGGAATTAATGTGAATGTTCTTAAAACATTCACAATAGGTTCCTCATCATCTCTATAACTTAACAAAAAATCATCATTTCTTTAATTTATTCCTCATTTTTCAATAACGTTCTGCACTTAATTCCCCATATTCATCCCTATTTTAAATAGATAATACTTCTTTACTCTTCTTTCTTAATATATTTTCTCTTTCTTTTATTCATAATCACTCACAAAAATAATTAAAAAATAGATAAGAGTAATGACGAATGTTTAAAATTAACACTCTAATTCCACTAAACAAAATTACTAATCAAACACTTTAACCATTTTAATAAAATTCTGTTTTAATTTCAATTTCATTTCCAGTTCTAGTTTCAATTTTTTGCAATATATTTACGAATCAAACGACCCCTTAAAATCATAAGAATAAAGACTCTCATAATTGAAGGAGTCAAACAAATGATCCAAGGACTCGAACCAAAAGCATGCATCATATTTATACACAAAAGAACTTACGCCCTTATATCAGAAATACTTCAAATATTGAACTCTACAACTGAGCTTAAACTTCCCCATTAAGTTCATGTCTGTAGCAAAGATTTCCTCTCCTGTTCGAATTAGAACTGGCAAAGATGAGTAAAGTTGTAGGTTAATCATGATATCAGATGGGCCAAGCATCGTGAGTCTAGTATTTCATTCTAGTGTTTTATTTAAATTATATAACAAGTTTTATGTTGAATAAGTCCTAGTAGTGAAGCACTGGATGTGTTAAGTAATGAATTTATTTTATAGGAGCACTAACATATGTACATGTTTTGCTTTTCCCTGTTCATTAATGTTGCATTTAACAAATGCAAAGCAGGAAAGTTTAGTAATAGCAAAGTGTTTGTGTGTTTTTGAGTGCAACAATTGGGGCCTTAAAACTAGGGCTGTTCACGAACCGGAACCTAACTGAACGCAGCTCTGCTGGAACTAGGTTCGGTTTCAAACCGAGGGGATCGGATCGGTTCGAATTTACAAATTCGAGCCAAACTTCATGCTCGAACTCGGTTCGTTTTAACCGAGCGCTCGGTTTTGCTCGTTTTCATGTTACAATTTAAAACAAAACTAAAACTTCATTAAAAAGTTTCAACTTTCAAGTTCCAACCCGAGTATCTTCCCTAATGCTTCTGCAAATGTTCTTTAAGAGCCAAATTAACAAAGAAAAATTTAAACTTAAGATATCGCGATTAGGGACAACTAAACAAGGTTGGACTTCGGACTTCGGAGGCGGGAGGCGCGGTCGGATTGTTGCAGGTTGGATTGCCGAAAGGTCAGGGTCGCAGGTCGGAGTGCCAGAGCTCGGGGGTTGCATGTCGGAGTGCCGGAGGTTGCGCTTCGGCGGTTGGTAGGGAGGTGGGGGGATACGGGAGACGATTGGAGAGTGGTGATTGATGAAACGGTAAAAGGATTTTGAAATATGAAGTGATAATTTGGTTAGAGAATTAGGGCTTGTACATTTAGGGTTGTTTACTTTTGACTAAATAACTAAAATGTTAGTAATTGGTAAATAACTATATAAGTTATCATATATTTAATATATAAAAACTAAATTAAAAAATAATTTGAGCGTAACCGAGCGAGCGTACCTTTGCTAGTGCTCGGATCATTTTCAAACCGAACCGAGCTGCTCGGTTCGTTTACAACCGAGTCAAAATTCGAGCAAGCAAAAGTCCGAGCTTTTTTCGAATGATTTCGAGCGAGTTTTGAGTGTCGAAATATTTAAACAGCCCTACTCAAAACCAACAAAGCTGAGAAGAGTCACATTAAAGATAATAATGCAATCTCTTAGATATGAACGTCGAAAAAGGAATTATTGCATCCAAGGGAAATAGAGGAGCTGCAACCAATGTTTTCAGAACCGGATCGGACGTCGAACCGGACGCCTTACTGGTTTGGTGGTCGGACCGGTCGGACCGGTTGGACCGGATTTAACTAAATTTTAATTATATTTACATATGTAATTAAATATAAGTAATTTATATATGATTTATATGTATTTTATAGTTATATATAAACTTAAGTATATTTGGGTGTGTGTGAATGTATGTTTAAGATTATGGTGAACACTTTGTCCCACATTGGTGTGGGGACAAAGTGTGGTTTGGTTTATAAGTAATTGTCTTATCACTCTAGTATAACTTTATAACATATTTTGCCACAAGTACTACCCGCGCGCAGGGGGGTGCAAAAACGGGGAAAAAGGTTGGATTTCCATCGAACTCGTGCGTACCTGCACGTGTCGCGGACACGAATGCAGTTTCAAAAACCCGGGACCGTGTGAGCCAGTTTTACTTTTTGATCTAACACACTAATTTAAAAATCAAAACAAAAAAAATTGAAAACCGGTTGAACCGGCCAGTCTGATCCGGTCGTGACAACATTGGCTGCAACAACTTACTCTTCTTCTTCAAGCTATCAACAAAGTCTATTATCAAAAATCTAATTTCAAGTTTGCGTGTAATAATTGGATTCCAAAAAAGGTGAAATGTTTGTATGATGAGCATAGATGGATAGTATTCCTATCTTGGAGGCTATAGTTACACTGTTCCTAATGCTACAGGTCATCCTTAATCAGCATGCCACATTAGCTTTCCACTCATTTTCACCCATTCTTCCCACAAACAATTTTTACCCCCAACACTATCCTTCCCACAAACACTTTCTGGCTCGGGTTCTTGCTCTTCACGCGACCAATTAGTTATGAAACCTCCTTCATCTTCTATAATCATATTATGTAATATAATACATGCATGCATTATATCACCTAATACCGGTAAGTTTGAGGATCTTGCTGGGGATCATATCATTGCCCACCTAGCTTGAAGAACACCGAAGGTTCTTTCTACGTCCTTTCTTGAAACTCTTGACGCCTTTTGTACGAATTCATTTTCAGATTATTCTCCAGTGAATATGTAAAACTCTTTACAAGTGTTGCCCATTCTGGATAAATACCATCTGCAAGATAATACCCTGTGGTGTAGTTATGGGCATTCACTGTAAAATTACATTATGGTGCATTCCCCTCTAAGATTTGATTAAAAACTGGGGATTGATTAAGCACATTGATATCGTTGTTTGATCCAGCTACTCCAAAGAATGCATGTCAAATCCAAAGGTCATGTGATGCAACCGCTTCTAGCATAATGGTGGGATGCCCATGATCACCATGAGTATATTGACCTTTCCATGTAGTTGGACAGTTTCTCCAACTCCAGTGCATACAATCAATGCTTCCAAGCATTCCATGAAACCCATGATGGGCTTCATGTTCAGCTACTAACCGGTCACGTCATATTGGGTTGGTCTTCTTAAATACACAGATGAACAAATTTCCATGATAGACCTGCAAACCTTTTATAGACATTTCATAGCAGTACTTTCACCAATGCGTAAGTATTCATCACATTGGTCAGCTGTTGTGCCATATGCCAATTGACGAAGGGCACTTGTGCATTTTTGTCTTGGTGACAGATCCTTTCTACCTACAGCATCATATCTTTGTGTAAAATATTTCCAGTGTTTTGATTTACCTCGTTTAGATAAATCTGTTACGATGCGATTAAAAAGACCAATGCGCATCCTGAACCGCCGTCTGAAAAAACTCTCATCGTACACCGGCTCTGGAGCAAAGTAATCATTCCACAATCGTACGTCTCCATCCTTACGACCTCTATCTATCTCTTTACGCTTCTTACGTTGTCGGGAAGAACTTCCCTCTTCTTCTTGGTCAAGCTCAAACAATCGATTAGCAAGCTCTTCGATATCATCGGAAATAAGATTTTGAAATTCTTGCGTGAGCATTTGAGGAATATTCATGGGTATTCTATCATCATCGGTGCTCATTTTTAAAAGTATTCGTGTGGAAAACGAGTTAAGTGTTGTAGTGATTGTGATGTACATTATGGTATTTATACAAACAATAAAAAACTAGCTGTTAAAAAAGACAATCAAACTAGCCGTTAGAAAAAAGACAATCAAACTAGCCGTTAGAAAAAAGACAAAAAAAATTAGCCGTTAGAAAAAAGACAAAAAAAATAACCGTTAGGAAAAAACAAAAAAAACTAGCTGTTAGGAAAAAACAAAAAAAAACTAGCCGTTAGGAAAAAACAAAAAAACTAGCCGTTAAAAAAACCATTAATTAACTAAAATTACATTAAAATAGAGAATTAAACTAATACATCATTAAACTAAAACCACAACATAAACTAAAACAACAAATTAAACTAAAATTGTTACTTGCGACGAGGCATTACATATTTCTCTCTTATCTCATTACACAATTCTTCATGTTCGGCACGCTGGAATGGATCCATATGACTTGTGTCGATGAAAGGATCTTCTTCTCTTCCAACTCAAAGAATTTATCAATTTTTTTGTCGAAATGTTGGATAGCTTTCTTCTTTGCCTTTGTCGTCTCGGCCAAGTCTTCAACGAGACTTAGTCTCTTTGCTTCGTAAGCAAGTGAAGAAGAATAAGTCATGCCTTTACCCTTTATTTTGGCCAACTTCTTTGCCTTGTCTCTCCCCACTAGACGTGTTGGAGGTTCCTCTCGAGACTCTTCTTCTAGATGTTCTTTCACTTGATCTTCTTGTTGCATTGCAGGAACATCATCATCATTATTATCATCATCAAGTGATACCTCCCACTCTTGAGTTGATTCGGGAGTATTGCCAAAGTTGGCATCTGAAGCAGAAGAGGCATACCCCCTGTGCTGCTTGTCTTTGCTCTTTTGGAAGCTTGATGGCCATACACTTTTGTAGGCCCAGAGTACTTTGGAATGTCTTTAGCTATCCTCCACACATGTTCATATGTAAAGGCAGCATTATTAGTGTTCCTGTAATCATATTTTTCTTGAGTTATATATTGGTCTTCTCACCAACCACTTTTATATTATGATTTGATACGAACGTAAGATGCAATAAGGTGGGTAACCTTTCCTTTGATCATATGCCAATGACTTCTAAGATTGTGAGCATTTTTTGGAATTTGAGAGTTCCCAGCATTGTAATGTTGTTCTATCCTCTCCCAATATGCTTGTTGGTTTTGACTGTTGGCAATTATTGGGTCTTCAGAAATGGCTACATAAGCCTTAGCTAACAAGACTTCATCATCAGCAGCCAACTTGATACGAACAGACTTCTCAGCTTTTTCTTTTCCTTTTCCTTTCCCTTTCTTCTTTGCTGGTGTTTTTTTGGGTGACGAAGCTGCTTCATCAATTAGTTGTTTATTATGTGATTGTGATTGCGTTTGTTTCACTTTTTGAAGCTCTTTTTGTTTAAGCCATGCTTGATATTGTTGATTGTCTTCCAACAAAGATTGAGATTGTCGAAGATATGGGACTCTACCGACTTATGGGAATTGTGAGAAGGCAGGTTGTTGAACATATGGGAATGCCCCAGGTTGTTGAACATATGGGAATCCCCGAGATTGTTGAAGATATGGGAATCCCTCGGGTTGTGGGAGTTGGGAGAACCCAGGGTGTTGATATTGGGAGAACCCGGGTTGCTGCTGTGGGAATTCTTCATTGGTTTCATCGTTTAACATTTGTGTGAAAAAGAATGAGGCTCTTGGATCAATTGAGAATTGAATTTTGAATTGTGTTTATAAGAGAATTATAATATTTGAAAGATGATGAAGTGTGATTTGAAAAGAACTCTCAACTGAATAACACATATTTATATTAGGAAAACTAGCCGTTATGAATAAAACAAAAAAGTTAGCCGTTATGAATAAAACAAAAAACAAACTAGCCGTTATGAATAAAACAAAAAAACTAGCCGTTATGAAAAAAACAAAAAAATAGCCGTTATGAAAAAACGAAAAAAGTAGCCATTATGAAAAAAACAAAAAAGATAGCCGTTATGAAAAAACAAAAAAAATTAGTCGTTATGAATGTAAAAAAAAATTTAAAATATTTTAATACTATAAATGTAAAAAAATTAAAATATTATACTTTAATTATTATTTAATTAACTCTTTTTAAATTATTATTTAATTAACTCAAACTAATTATTTTAATACTAGAAATGTAAAAAAATTAAAATATTTTTATTTCATTAACTCATTTTAATTAAAACTTTATACTTATATTTTTATTTTAATTAAAAGATTTTAAAATATTTTAATTAAAAACATTTTAATTAAAAATTGTTATTTTTGGTGGTGGGGCCCACCAGCCCCCTTCTTTTCCCTGCCCTTCCGGACGGGCAACCAACTCACGGGCATCACTCCCCATCGCCGCCCTTCCGGCGGGGGCGGCCACGTCGGCGACGAGCCGGCCAACGGGCGCCGCGACGGGGCAGTCTTTGACTGTTCCCAACACTATAGGTTATCCTTCCTACAAACAGTCCTAATCAGCATGTCACATTAGCTTTCCACTCATTTTCACTCATCCTTCCCACAAACACTTTTTACCCCAACACTATCCTTCCCACAAACACCTTTATTTTTCCACCTCATATTTTCTTTATTAATTTACTTTAAATAAAGATATTTAAATTATTGTAAATATATTTAATTAAAATTAAATAAAAACAACAACGTAAAATAATAAATAAAAACGATAATACAAAATTAATAGATAGAAACAACAATAAAACTACTCTCTAATCCCCCTATTCACCCAGAGATGTTCCATTAGATCGTTCCGCAATGCATGGTGTGCGTCCTGGTTACGTAAGCTTCTAAATCTCTGTAGGTATGTTTGAAATGATGGTGGTGTCCCGTTATTGTAACTTTTTGGCTCTGGTTCTTGCTCTTCACGCGACCAATTAGTTATGGAACCTCCTTCATCTTCTACAATCATATTATGTAATATAATACATGCATGCATTATATCACCTAATACCGGTAAGTTCGAGGATCTTGCTGGGGATCGTATCATTACCCACCTAGATTGAAGAACATCGAAGGCTCTTTCTACATCCTTTCTTGCAGACTCTTGACGCCTTTTGTACCACTTCATTTTCAGATTATTCTCCGATTGATACGTAAAACTCTTTACAAGTGTTGCCCATTCTGGATAAATACCATCTGCAAGATAATACCCTGTGATGTAGTTATGCCCATTCACTATAAAATTACATTGTGGTGCATTCCCCTCTAAGATTTGATTAAAAACTGGGGATCGATTAAGCACATTGATATCGTTGTTTGATCCAGCTACTCCAAAGAATGCATGCCAAATCCAAAGGTCATGTGATGCAACCGCTTCTAGCATAATGGTGGGATGCTCATGATCACCACGAGTATATTGACCTTTCCATGCAGTTGGACAGTTTCTCCAACTCCAGTGCATACAATCAATGCTTCCAAGTATTCCAGGAAACCCATGATGGGCTTCATGTTCAGCTACTAACCGGTCAACGTCATATTGGGTTGGTCTTCTTAAATACACAGATGAATAAATTTCCACGATAGACCGGCAAAACTTTTATAGACATTCCATAACAGTACTTTCACCAATGCGTAAGTATTCATCACATTGGTCAGCTGTTGTGCCATATGCCAATTGACGAATGGCACTTGTGTAATTTTTGTCTTGGTGACAGACCCTTTCTACCTACAGCATCATATCTTTATGTTAAATATTTTCAGTGTTTTGATTTACCTGGTTTAGATAAATTTGTTACGATGCGATTAAAAAGACCAATGCGCATCCTGAACCGCCGTCTGAAAAAACTCTCATCGTACACCGGCTCTGGAGCAAAGTAATCATTCCACAATTTTGCGTCTCCAACCTTACGACCTCTATCTATCTCTTTGCGCTTCTTACGTTGTCGGGAAGAACTTCCCTCTTCTTCTTGGTCAAGCTCAAACAATCGATTAGCAATCTCTTTGATATCATCGGAAATAAGATTTTGAAATTCTTGTGTGAGCATTTGAGGAATATTCATGGGTATTCTATCATCATCGGTGCTCATTTTTAAAGTATTCGTGTGGAAAATAAGTTAAGTGTTGTAGTGATTGTGATGTACATTATGGTATTTATACAAACAATAAAAAACTAGCTGTTAAAAAAAGACAATCAAACTAGCCGTTAGAAAAAAGACAATCAAACTAGCCGTTAGAAAAAAGACAATCAAACTAGCCGTTACAAAAAAGACAAAAAAAATTAGCCGTTAGAAAAAGACAAAAAAACTAGCTGTTAGGAAAAAACAAAAAAAACTAGCCGTTAGGAAAAAACAAAAAAAAAACTAGCCGTTAGAAAAAAATTCATTAATTAACAAAAATTACATTAAAATAGAGAATTAAACTAATACAACATTAAACTAAAACTACAACATAAACTAAGACCACAACATAAACTAGAAAAACAAATTAAACTAAAATTGTTACTTGCGACGAGGCATTCCATATTTCCCTCTTATCTCGTTACACAATTCTTCATGTTCGGCATGCTGGAATGGATCAATATGACTTGTGTCGATGAAGAGGATCTTCTTCTCTTCCAACTCAAAGAATTTGTCAATTTTTTTATCGAAATGTTGGATAGCTTTTTTCTTTGCTTTTGTCGTCTCGGCCAAGTCTTCAACGAGAGATAGTCTCTTTGCTTCGTAAGCAAGTGAAGAGGAAGAAGTCATGCCTTTACCCTTTATATTGGCCAACTTCTTTGCCTTGTCTCTCCCCACTAGACGTGTTGGAGGTTCCTCTCGAGACTCTTCTTCTAGATGTTCTTTCTCTTGATCTTCTTGTTGCATTACAAGAACATCATCATCATTATTATCATCATCAAGTGATACCTCCCACTCTTGAGTTGATTCGGGAGTATTGCCAAAGTTGGCATCTGAAGCAGAAGAGGCATACCCCCTGTGCTGCTTGTCTTTGTTCTTTTGGAAGCTTGATGGCCATACACTTTTGTAGGCCCAGAGTACTTTGGAATGTCTTTAGCTATCCTCCACACATGTTCATATGTGAAGGAAGCATTATTAGTGTTCGTGTAATCATATTTTTCTTGAGTTATATATTGGTCTTCTCACCAACCACTTTTGTATTGTGATTTGATACGAACGTAAGATGCATTAAGGTGGGCAACCTTTCCTTTGATCATATGCCAATGACTTCTAAGGTTGTGAGCATTTTTTGGAATTTGAGGGTTCCCAACATTGTAATGTTGTTCTATCCTCCCCCAATATGCTTTTTGGTTTTGACTATTGGTAATTATTAGGTCTACAGAAATGGCTACATAAGCCTTAGCTAACAAGACTTCATCATCAGCTGCCAACTTGATACGAACAGACTTCTCAGCCTTTTCTTTTCCTTTTCCTTTCCCTTTCTTCTTTGCTGGTGTTTTTTGGGTGACGAAGCTGCTTCATCAATTAGTTGTTCATTATATGATTGTGATTGCGTTTGTTTTACTTTTTGAAGCTCTTTATGTTTAAGCCATGCTTGATATTGTTGATAGTCTTCCAACGAAGATTGAGATTGTTGAAGATATGGGAGTCTGCCGACTTGTGGAAATTGTGAGAAGGCAGGTTGTTGAACATATGGTAATGCCTCAGGTTGTTGAACATGTGGGAATCCCCCTGATTGTTGAAGATATGGGAATCCAGGAGAACCCAGGGTGTTGATATTGGGAGAATCCGGGTTGCTGCTGTGGGTATTCTTTATTGGTTTCATCGTTTAACATTTGTGTGAAACAGAATAAGGCTCTTGGATCTATTGAGAATTGAATTTTGAATTGTGTTTAGAAGAGAGTTATAATGTTTGAAAGATGATGAAGTGTGATTTGAGAAGAACTCTCAACTGAATAATACATATTTATATTAGAAAAACTAGCCGTTATGAATAAAACAAAAAGTTAGCCGTTATGAATAAAACAAAAAAAACTAGCCGTTATGAATAAAACAAAAAAAATAGCCGTTATGAAAAAACGAAAAAAGTAGCTGTTATGAAAAAAACAAAAAAGATAGCCGTTATGGAAAAAACAAAAAAAATTAGTCGTTATGAATGTAAAAAAATTTAAAATATTTTAATACTATAAATGTAAAAAAGTTAAAATAATCTACTTAAATTATTATTTAATTAACTCTTTTTAAATTATTATTTAATTAACTCTAACTAATTACTTTAATACTAGAAATGTAAAAAAATATAAAATATTTTTATTTCATTAACTCATTTTAATTAAAACTTTATACTTATATTTTTATTTTAATTAAAAGATTTTAAAATATTTTAATTAAAAACATTTTAATTAAAATTGTTATTTTTGGTGGTGGGGCCCACCCGCCCCGTTCTTTCCCCTGCCCTTCCGGACGGGCAACCAACTCACGGGCATCACTCCCCATCGCCGCCCTTTCGCCGGGCGCGGCCACGTCGGCGACGGGCCGGCCAACGGGCGCCGTGATGGGGACAGTCTTAGACTGTTCCTAACACTACAGGTCATCCTTTCTACAAACAGTCCTAATCAGCATGCCACATTAGCTTTCCACTAATTTTCACCCATCCTTCCCACAAATACTTTTTACCCCAAACACTATTCTTCCCACAAACACCTTTATTTTTCCACCTCATATTTTCTTTATTAATTTAATTTAAATAAAGATATTTAAATTATTGTAAATATATTTAATTAAAATAAAATAAAAATAACAACGTAAAACAATAAAATAAAAACGATGATACAAAATTAATAGATAGAAACAACAATAAAACTACTCTCTAATCCCCCTATTCGCCCAGAGATGTTCTATTAGATCGTTCCGTAATGCATGGTGTGCGTCCTGGTTACGTAAGCTTCCAAATCTCTGTAGGTGTGTTTGAAATGGTGGTGGTGCCCCGTTATTGTAACTTTCTTGCTCTGGTTCCTGCTCTTTACGCGACCAATTAGTTATGGAACCTCCTTCATCTTCTACAATCATATTATGTAATATAATACATGCATGCATTATATCACCTAATACTAGTAAGTTCGAGGATCTTGCTGGGGATCGTATCATTACCCACCTAGCTTGAAGAACTGACAGGCTCTCAGCCTCTCGTTTGATCAATCAGATTATGTTTGCAGCGGATTTAGCACATTAATTAGCGATTAATGCAAGAACATAAAAGATAAAACTACTGAAGATGGTGGTGATGTCCTTTCTCTGACGTAAAAGCACAAGCATAGAGAGAGAAAAGAGTTCTGCGAAACAATAAATGTTCTATTGCTTAGCACGTTTCGGCAATTAAAACAGTATGGTTCACCATCCTTTTATAGGCGGCAAAAGGATGGTGGTGATGTCCTTTCTCTGACATCAACCGATTATTAAAATTACAACTGACAAAACATAAAACTACTGAAGATGTCAACAGCTGACATCTTCTTACAAAAGTTTCCTAAGTACTGACAAAAGTAAAACTACTGAAATCCTACAACGACTGAAGAACAAACTCTTCAGTTGTTTATAATACTTATACTATAACAACTGAAGAACATGCTCTTCAGCTGTTGTACAACTACTGAAACAAAATAAACTACTGAAAAGGAAAAACCATCACAACAACTGAAGACGACTTCTTCAGCTGTTGTGACAAACTCTGAGTCTTCAGTACTTGGTCTTCAGACTTGGCTTCAGATGATGTAACAGCTGATGGCTTCAGTAGATGTCATCAGCTGTTGTCTTCAGTCGTAGTCTTCAGACTTTGTGCTTTAGTAGAAGGTCTTCAGTTCTTCAGTTCTTCAGCTTTTGATTCTTCAGCACTTGTCTTCAGTACATGAAGTCTTCAGTACTTGTATGATCAGTACTTCAGACTTCAGTACTTGTCTTCAGTACTTTAGAGTCTTCAGCTGCTGTTCTTTAGTTCCTTTGATCTTCATACTTTGATCTTCAGACTTTGTCAGAACAGCTGATGGGAGTCTTCAGCAGTTGTTGCAGTGGCATGTGGGACTTAGAGGTTTTTCCTGATCTTGGCTCATTGGTTCTTTTGGTCCAACAAACTCCCCCTGAACCAATGCAGCCAAAACCTCTAATTATTTGTTGTCCCACTTATTGGTGGCATTAAGATTGGTCTATTTCCTTCTGGATCAGATCAGAAGTTGACCCTGATAAGCACTGGCCTCAGAGGTAGTCTCTAGTGTTTGTTTGGCTAAGTATGGATGGGAGCTCTATCTTGGGGAATTGGACACAGAGCTGTTGTCCCATCCATGAGATCTAACTCCCATGTACAAGCCGGTAGGATTCTCGGGTGTAGGCTCGGACAAAGATCATTTGTTCTTCTTTGGTCATGCCCTCATCCCCACCATCGAACAATCCTTCACGGCCGTACGTCTCTGAGACATACTTGACCTGTTTCCCATTTTTGAGCTCAACTGTTGTGATTTGCTTGTAAGCAAATTCATCTGGATGTCTGCCTTCTAGCAACAAGTTAAGCTCATCTTTGCGGAAGTTCTCAAGCTTCTTATAAACTAAGCCTTTCCTCACCATCCTGTTCTCCAACATCATTTCAGGAGGTAGCTTAGCTTTATAAGCTTTCTCGAACTCATCCACAATTTCCCAGGGTGTTACTACAAGAGCCACTGTGATTACTTCATCTACAATCCTTTTCATCTGGCTCTTGTATCTCACAGGAATATCATTCTTTGTGATCCTGTGAGTCACCCTAGGATCAGGCCAAGTCCTCACTCTCTCTTTGTTATATTGGAAGGTTTGTTTGAGAGTGAAGAGTCTCAGAGCTTCTTTCTTCATATTCATGATAGAGGTAGAGGCAGCATATGCTTGGTCAATTGACTTAAGCATTTCAGCATCATGAAGATGCTGCTGTGCCTCTTCCTCTATCTTCACCTTCACAGTTTCCATCTATGAGGTGGGAGTGATGGTTTGGGATTTGGCTTTTGGTAGAGGTATGACTGCTGAAAGAGGCAGTCTATCCTCCTCATCACCCTCTTCTTCTTCTTCTTCTTGCAGCCTCAACACCCTTCTCTTCTTCTTCAAGGGTGGATCATTGGCTGCAGGTTTTGATGGTGAAGGGGTTGGTTTAGTGGGTTGTGGTTGGGTTGTTGGTGTGGGAATGTTGGCAGGCACTGCTAGTAACCTAGAGATAAGGGCTGGTTTGGTCTGTTTTACTAGCAGTGTCCTGTTCCCAGCACCGGCTTCAGAGAGGGCCTCAGCAACCAGTCCTTTTGTGAAGTCACCAGCTGAACAGATCTTGGCGGCTATAGCCAAGATTCTGTCCCTGGTCCATGCTTTGACATCAAGGACTGGCCTGCCCAGATACTTCGAAATGAATCTACTCATAGCCTCGAGTCTCTTTTTATCCTCTTGGCTATAAGTAGACCATCGGTATTCGATCTCCCTAGTCTCCATCTTCCTGAGCTCCTGATCTAGCAATGATGTGTCCTTGTCAAAGCCTTGCCTGAACAGCTGACCAATGGCAGAGTCCATTGATCTGCTTTGTTCAGCATCAGCCTCCTTGACAAGGGCTGCTAGATCAGAGTCAGCCACCTTCTTTCCCTCCTCTCCCTTTTTCTTATAAGTGACACTGAAATCCTGTTGGATGTCAGCCACTTCTATCTGCTCAACCTCCCTCTCTTTCCTCTTCCCTTTCTCCCTCACCTTCCTAGTCTCCTCAACCAACTCCCTCTCAACCACCACCTCTTTCTCTGCCTCTACCTCCTCCTCACCCCTCTTCCTCTTGTCTTGCACTGATGTCTCCCCCTTTTTGGGTGCATTGGTTGGGGTTTGACTATCAGCAAGTGCCTTAGAAATGGCAACCTCCACCATGGGTTGTATGTATGTGGGAAGCCTCTCATTAAGGGATTTCTGGAGGATAGCATCCAGCTGCTCAGGGGGGTTCTGACCCTGAGAGCTAGTGCCAGAAGCAGGGGCTGGTGGCCGAGTTTGTGGGAGTGGCTCAGTGTTTATGAGACCTTCGGGTGAAGGTGCCATCTGTGGGGTAGTGGTGGCAGATGGACTTCTATCCTGAGTCATTTGAGCAAGCAGCTCTTTGAGTCTGCTTATCTCATCCTCTAGGATAGTGTTTTGAGCTACTACATCGTAGAAGAAGCTCAGGTCATCATCAGCATGAGCTGAATCACCTGACCTCCTGAAAGTGTCAGGATGTACATGCCCTGAGTGTGGCTCAGTAATAGCATGTGCCCCTTGTTCATGGTACTGGGGACTTCTAGCCTCCGGATTGGATCCATCATCGGCAGTTGCCTCTGGTGAGGTCTTAGTGATGTTACCAGCTTCACCCAGCTCAGATGTTGATGCAGGGGAAGTGGCAGCCTCACCAGATTGTCCTCTCCCCCTAGCCACACTGGGAGATTGGACTGATTCTCTGTGCTGTGGGTTCCCACCGGCACTTGTATCCATCCCCTCTTCGGTTGGAGTCTCCCCAGTTGTAATAGGTTTCTGGGGAGAGGGTGGAGTGCTCAGATGGGTCAGCACTTTGGCGATAACCAATGTAGGGCTTTGTGGGGCGGTCTCATCAAGAGATGGGCTCAAAGCAGTATGCACAGGGGGAGGACTGTGCTCTTCAATGGCAGTCTTCTCAAGTGAGAAGGATCCCAGTAATGTGGTTGCCCCAATATTGGTTGCATCAGGCTCCTGTTGAGAGGAAGCCTGTGCGGTTGTGGTGGGTGGAGTCATGGTTCCTGCTGGGAGAATCGAACCAGCAGGCACATCCTGCCTTTGTGTTGCAGGGGCATCCTCAGGGGACTCATCTCCCTGAGTAGCCTTTTGGGCTTCTTTTTGGCTTTTGGTTTGGTGGGGACTTTGGATTTGGAGGTGGAGGCTGTGGGTTCCTGCTGCGTGGGTTTTCGCAGCCGGCCAGCCTGTTTGAGTGTTTGGTCAGTGTTGTGCCTGGAGTATACCTCGGCTAGAACAGCCATGGTAGGGACCCCAGTGCCAACTAGTCCCTCAGCCTGAAGCTGGTTTTCTATCATGGCCATTATGAACCGTGGATACAAGATCCAACGGTTAGAAAGAGGTTTTGTGGCCATGTCTTTAAGTTCCAAAAAGATGAGATCAGTTAAGTTCAGAGGTTGATGCTCAAAGATAGAAAACAATACCTGTTGCCACCTTGTTGACATCTGGTCCCACGAAGAGGTTTTGGGAGCCAGACACACGTTCACCATGTGGAAGATCAGTCGTTGAGGGTCAGGGAAGTGTTTCTTCAACAAGGTGGAGGCGGAGAGGTTACCCTGGTAGTCGTGGGATGTGAATGAGAGATCCAGGGCACCTTTGGGTAGGAGGTTGGGTGAGTGGCATCCTCCAGCTCTAGGGTTTGGCGTAGGGTAGCTGGAGTGATAACCACGGGGTGGCCGTTGACGGAGGACCGGAGAGAAACCTCGCCATTCTGCTCTCCGGTTTGGACGGTTATGTTTGTCCAAAACTCCGTCAAGGAGTCGGTGTATAGTGGGGTTCAAGAGAAAAGCCGTTTTGTATGGTGAGTCGAGCATAAGATCGACGGCTTGGTGAAACTTAGGCCATAATGGCAATTTTGTGAGATGGGTGACACAGTTGTGTCGAGGTTTCAGTTGCATGTTCACCATTAATGGTGTATGGGAATTTCAGAGGTTTTGAAGGATTAGGTCAAGTGAGAAGTAAATGCTCTGAAGGTAGGGTATTTATAGGGTAGGGCAAAGGTTGAAAGAAAACTACTGAAGGTTTTGGTGTTAGTTATCAGTTGTTGTAACGACTGATGACGTGTTTTAACCTTCAGTGGTTGTAACATCTGAGGACTTGGTGTTGGTCTTCAGTAGTTGAAACTACTGAGACTTTGGTTTTGTCCTTCAGATGTTGTAAACGTCTGAAGAGTTACTGTCAGTCTTCAGTAGTTATGAACTACTGATGACCTAATATTCTTCTTCAGACGTTGTAACAACTGAAGATTTGGTGTTAGCCTTCAGTAGTTGTGAAACTACTGAAGACATGGTTTTGTTCTTCAGTTGTTTGGGTATGAAACAGCAGTTGTTGTCATCAGCTGATGAGAAATTACTCATCAGCTGTTTCTGTCAGATCAGTTGTTTCATACTAGCCTCCACACTTACTCATCAGCTCTTTGGCTGACTTTCAGATGTTTCATTGACCCTTCAGCTCTTGTGAATATTTATGCCTTCAGCTTTTGTGATCAGATGTTCACAAGTGCTGATGAAATATTCTTCAGAGCTGGTGAACAAATTTTGTCTTCAGTACTTGTGTAAGATCACACCAGTACTTCTAAACAAAATTTGGTCTTCAGTACTTTTTTATTTGAAAATCATACATCAGTAGTTGTAATCCACCTCACTACTTCAGTTGTTTTCAATAAATAATGTACATCAGTACTTTGAGTCATTTTAGTCTTCAGTAGTTGTGAAAGAGCTGAAGACTAAATTACTCATCAGTACTTGTATTTGACCTAATGCTCATCAGTAGTTGTGAAGTAAAAGCATCAGCAAAGGTCAAATCAGTCAAGCTGCAGCATACCAAGCCTTAGTACCAAATTTTGGAATGTGGCACTATCTAAAGGCTTAGTAAAAATGTCTGCAAGCTCATCAGCACTAGGCACAAACTTAGGATCAATCAGACCTTTCTCATAGCAATCTCTGATGAAATGTTGTCTGATCTCAATATGTTTGGTCCTAGAGTGCTGGACTGGATTCTTAACAATACAAAGAGCTGAAGCACTATCCATTAATAATGGAGTCTTAGTCTCAGTAATGCCATAATCCAGAAGTTGGTTCTGAAGCCAGAGTATTTGAGAGGTACAACTTGCAGCAGTAATATACTCAGCTTCAGCAGTGGATGTAGCAATGGATGTTTGTTTCTTACTCTGCCAAGAAACTAAACAATTGCCTAGAAATTGGCAACCACCAGAAGTTGATTTTCTGGTGACTTTGCATCTTGCATAGTCACTATCAGAGAAAGCAAGCAGTTTGCAAGAATGCCCAGCTGAATACCAAAGACCTAGTGATTGGGTACCTTGCAGATATCTAAAGATCCTTTTGACTGCAATCAAATGGGATTCTTTAGGTGCAGCCTGAAATCTAGCACAAGCACATGTTGAAAACATGATGTCTGGTCTAGAAGCTGTAAGGTACATCAAAGACCCAATCATACATCTGTAAAGGGTTTCATCAACCGCTTTACCTTTCTGATCTACATCTAGTTGTGTGATGCTGCTCATGGGAGTAGAACAGGACTTACAGGTTTGTAAATCAAACTTATTCAACAACTCTTTGGTATACTTGGACTGATGGATGAAGATTCCATCATCCTGTTGTTTGATTTGCAAACCCAGAAAGTACTGTAATTCTCCCATAGCACTCATTTCAAATCTTAGCTTCATAAGCTTTGTAAATTCATCACACAATTTTGGATCAGAGGATGCAAAGATGATGTCATCAACATAAATATGAACAAGGAGCTTATGGTGTCCCACAGTCTTGATGAATAAGGTTTTATCAACGGTGCCTCTAGTGAACTTAATCTCTAGAAGAAAGGTTGAGAGTGTCTCACACCAGGCTCTAGGTGCTTGCTTTAGCCCATAGAGAGCCTTATCAAGGTTGTACACCCAATCAGGATGTTTATTGTCCTCAAAGCTTGGTGGTTGACACACATAAACCTCTTCTTTTATTTTCCCATATAGGAAGGAACTTTTGACATCCATTTGATAAACCTTAAGACTGTGAAAGGCAGCATAAGCTAAGAACAGTCTGATTGCTTCCAGTCTGGCCACAGGTGCAAAGGTCTCATCATAATCGATGCCTTCCTCCTGTGCAAACCCTTGGACGACCAGTCTGGCCTTGTTCTTGACAATTTGGCCCTTCTCATCTGTTTTGTTCCTGAATACCCACTTAGTGCCTATAGCACACTTATCTTTGGGTAATGGAACAAGCTCCCACACTTGCTGTTTCTTGAATTGAAGAAGCTCAAGCTGCATAGCTTCCACCCATCCATTTTCTCTTAAAGCAATATGATAGTTCTTTGGCTCTTGCTGACTGATGAAGAGAGCATAGAAGCAGAAGTTGGACAATTGGTTCTTGGTTGAAACTCCAGCATGGATATCACCAATGATCTGTGATGTGGGGTGATTCTTGAGCTCTTGATAGACTATGATATCTGTGCAAGTGTTTGTAGACCCATCAGCAGCAACAGATGGTGATGGAGATTCCTGAAACCATGTAGAGGATGGCAGCTCAAACGAAGTAGAGCAAGCAGAAATCTCATCAGCATTTGTAATGGATGGAGTTGCTGAGGCTACATGAGCATCAGGTTCAGTGGACTCAGGCAGGTTGTCACTAAACCTGAAGAGGTCAGTACTGACTACATCATCATCAGTACCACCAGGTGGAGATCTGCTGACAGGCTCAACAGATGGAGGTTGATAAGGAACATATTGCAGTATGTCCAGATCAAACAACTCCACAGGGTTTTGTGGAATCTTGTCCTTTGGAGATTTATTGAACTTAACATGCAGAGTTTCTTCAACCCCCTTAGTTCTACAGTTGTAGACTCTGTATGCCTTGCAAGTTGATGAATAACCAACAAAATACCCTGCATCCACCTTACTAGCAAACTTCTGGAGTGGGTTGCTAGTGTTGAGAATAAAACAAGGACACCCAAAGGCTCTAAAGAATGAAATAAGAGGGGCCAAATGATGAAGAACTTCATATGGAGTCTTCATCAACCTCTTATTCACTAAAGCTCTATTCTGTACATAGCAAGCTGTATTGACAACTTCAGCCCAAAAGGTCAGTGGCAACCCTGAGTCAGCCAACATTGACCTTGCTGCTTCAATGAGGGTCCTGTTTTTTCTCTCTACCACTCCATTCTGCTCAGGAGTTCTAGGAATGCTAAACTGCCTTCTAATTCCCTTGGACAGGTAGAAGTCATCAAGTGTGTGGTTTCTAAACTCTGTTCCATTGTCACTCCTCACACACTTGACCTGTAGGGAATACTGCTTTTCTACATGTAACACAAAGTTCATTATTGTCTTTGCTGCTTCATCCTTGGAGTGCAAGAAGAAAGTCCATACAAACCTGGAATAATCATCCACAATTACCAGGCAGTATTTCTTCTTTGCCATGCTCATTACTCTGACAGGACCAAAGAGATCCATGTGCAGAAGCTGTAAGCAGGCAATGGACTTTGGTTCTTCTATTGAAGGGAATGAAACTTTGTGTTGTTTTCCTTTCACGCAAGCAGTGCAGTCATCTTCACACTTGAACTCCTTCTGAGGCAATCCTCTTACTAAACCATGGCTTATAAGCTGATTCATGTTCTTGAAATTAACATGACCCAGCCTTCTATGCCATAGTGTAGACTCTTGAGGAGATGCCTTGGAGAATAGGCAAGGAAGGCCTTTTAGATCCATCTTTTTGGAAAGATCTAAGGCATACACTCTTCCTGTCCTGTTGGCCTTCAGGAGAGTGTGTTCATTCAATGCCTTGTCAATCAAACTCAGAACTTTGGATGACAGAATCCGACAGTTCTGGCTTGTGAAAAGGGCAACATGGCCTTTGTCACACATTTGACTGACACTCAAGAGGTTGTACTTGAGATTCTCCACATGGTTAACATCATCAAACCTTATTTCCCCATTAGAAACAAATCCTTTACCAATGATGTAACCCTTTGCATCATTGCCAAAGGAAATAAATCCCTTCTTTCCTTGAGAGTAGTCATTAAGAAGGGAACTGCTTCCTGTCATGTGCATGGATCCTCCACTGTCTACATACCAGATGCTTCTATGGCATGTTGAAGAACCCTGCAGACACAACCATGTGTTAGTTTGTCTTGGAGACCCAAACCTGCTTGGTTTTGGGTCTGTTCTCAGCTACAGGTGCAGCACTAACAGGTGTGTTATGTGTGACAGCTTGAGGTGAAGAAGATGGTACAGAAGAGGAACCCTTTGGCTTGGACTTCCTTTTCTGTGGTTTCAACACAGGAGCATCTAAGTGGTTGACTCTTCCCACTAGCTGCTGAACCATCATCACCAATTGTGTCTGATTCTTTGATAAAGCCTTCAGCTTTTCAGACACATTGGAGTTTGCTGATGATGAGTTCCTATGTTGTACCATCCTTTTCTAAGCAACCTCAGCTATTGCCTGAGTAATCCCTACCTTCCTTTTAGATTTAGCTTTGGGCTTAGGGATTTCAGGCTTGGATGTTGCTAGTACAAACTTGGTTTCAAACTCATTCTTCATTTTATTGATGCTCTCATTAATTTTCTCATTCTGTTTGAGTTTGGAACCCCTTTTGTACCAGCAATCATCAGTAAGATGATTGAACAAGCCACATATCTCACATGGCTTTTTCTTCATCTTATGCTGATCATCAGCTGAAGAGGATTTAACTGCTGAAGACTTGTTCTTCAGCTGTTTGTCATCAGTACTAGCAGTTTTCTTCCTAGTGCCTGCTTTCCTGGTATCCTCTCTAGTTGTCTTCAAACCTTTCCTGCTGTTAGTTTTCTTCTCTTCAGTTCTAACAGTATTTGAGGTTTGAACTTCAGATGTTGTCACTTGCTCTCTAGTACCTTCAGTACTTCTAGTGACAACACCTGAGTTGATCAGCTTTTTGGTCATGTGACATTCAGCATTTGAACCATCAGCTGTTGTAGCATCAGCTGATTGGTTTTGGCAGGAGTAAATGCTGACATCTATCTCTGATGATGCTGATTCAGAGGATAGTAAGTCACATGATGAGAAGGATTGGTTATTGCTCTCCCCATCAGATTCAACTTCTGCTCTTGAAGTGAAATCTGTGGGAGGAGCAGTGTGATTATAACCAATGCCAAACTTCACATTGGAAGCTGATTGCTTGCTAAGAAGCATTTTAAAACCCTTGCATGATTGCACCCATCGATCACACTCAACTTGGGTGGTTGCAAGAGTTTCCTTGAGGTCTTTGTACTTCTCTAGAAGTACATCTTCCCTAGCTTTATCATCTTTGATTTGGCATTTAAGCTTGTAAATCTCATCATTTTTATCTTTTAGAACAACCTCAAAATCAGCTTTTCTTTTGGAAATTGTTTGCTTAAGCTCAAGATTTTTATCTATTAAAGCTACATTTGCTTCTCTAATAGAAGCAAATGCTGCTATGCATGATTCTGAACAAAGCTTGGCTTTTGCCTCAGTGGATACCTGAGATGAGGCATTGGATGATGACCCTTCAGCAGAATCAAGGGCCATCAAAGCAAGATTTCCAAAAGGTTGGTCACCACCATGTTGACCAGCACCTTGAAGTAGTTGATCCTGACCAAATAGCTCTTCTGGTAAACTACTCCAGTCAACAACAGTTGGGGTGAAAAAGCTTTGTTGTTGAGGTTGTGTGTGGTGATGAGATTGGGAAGATTGAGGCTCTGGAAGAGCATGAGATGGTTGAGCCGGGGGTGCTTGAGTTTGACTAGGCTGAGGCATGTAGTAACAGGGGTAAGGATATGGCATATGACCCTGTGGCACAAAATAAGCAGGTGGTGCCTGTGCCTGAGATGGATAGCTAGAACTGGAGAAAGGTTGCCCTTTGTGCTGTGAGCTATTGCTGGGAAAAGTCACAAAGGGTGCAGATGAATTAGATCCAGATGATCTACACTCTCTTGCAAAGTGTCCAAGCCTTTGGCACTTGTGACACCTCAACTTGCTCTTGTCAAAACCAACTTTGGTTTTGCCAGAGAGTCCTGGGAATTTCCTACCAGTTCTCTTGTAGAACTTTTGAGAGCGGATATTTATCATTGCCATTTGGTTCAAAATATCCATCTCTTCCAGATCATCATCTGGAATGCCCTTCAAGTCCTCCATCAGAAAACATAAGTTGTCACCACCACCTCCTGAACTACTAACACCAACAAAAGCTTGTTCTGAGTTGGTAGAGAAATCAATATGCTCATCATAAGAACTTTCTGATGAAGCATATTCTGACTCATGACTTATCAAGGCAGCATTACCTTGGACAAAGTCATCAGCAAGTTTGCCAGAAGATGACAACTTCCTCTTTTGCTCTATCTCTCTCTCAAAAGTAAGCAATTTCCCATGAAGTTGGGTGAGAGATAGAGTGTCCAAGTCGGCACTGGAGCGTAGGACAATGGTATATGTGTCCCATCTCTCAGGCAATGACCTGAGGAACCTGTTGTTCATCTGGCTTTTGGAGTACTCTTTTTTGACCATCTTCAGCTCAGAGATCAAACAAGAGAACCGCTCAAACTGCTGGGTCAGAGTCTCACCCTTTCTATATGAGAATGTCTCATATTGTTGGGCGAGGATTTCCCTATTATTTGCTAAGACCGAATCAGTTCCTCCAAATTGTTCCTTTAGAGCAACCCATAGGTCATGAGCAGACTCATGATGCAAGAGCCCTGAATATATCTCATTAGGAATGGCCATGGCTAGAATTCCATGGGCTCTAGCATCAATTTCGAACAGTTTTAGATCTTCGTCCGAATATTGTTCAGGTTTCTTTGCAACCTGTTCATTAGATTCCGGGACGCTCACTATAGGCTTGTATGGCCCATGCACCACTGACTTCCAACAACCAGCACTGTTGACAGCCAAGTGGTGTAGCATACGTCTTTGTCATATGTTATACTCGTTCCTAACCAGCATCGGAGGCTTGGTTGCGGAACCAGTATTGTGAGGATCATTAGTTGGTGTTGTCATCTCAGGTTTTAGTCAAAAACAAGTTTAAACAAGACAAACGTAACTCGAAACCACCAAAAGACCTCAAGATTTTGGCCAGAAACAGCAGAAACTCACTCTCTATGGCTAATTCTTGCAAATTGCTAATTCGATCAAACAGAGAGATCAAAAGAGCAGTTTCAAATGATCAATAGTGAAATTGATCAATGATTAACCTGCTCTGATACCATTTGACAGGATCTCAGCCTCTCGTTTGATCAATCAGATTATGTTTGCAGCGGATTTAGCACATTAATTAGCGATTAATGCAAGAACATAAAAGATATTGCATGTAAAAGCACAAGCATAGAGAGAGAAAAGAGTTCTGCGAAACAATAAATGTTCTATTGCTTAGCACGTTTTGGCAATTAAAACAGTATGGTTCACCATCCTTTTATAGGCGGCAAAAGGATGGTGGTGATGTCCTTTCTCTGACATCAACCGATTATTAAAATTACAACTGACAAAACATAAAACTACTGAAAATGTCAACAGCTGACATCTTCTTACAAAAGTTTCCTAAGTACTGACAAAAGTAAAACTACTGAAATCCTACAACGACTGAAGAACAAACTCTTCAGTCGTTTATAACTACTTATACTATAACAACTGAAGAACATGCTCTTCAGCTGTTGTACAACTACTGAAACAAAATAAACTACTGAAAAGGAAAAACCATCACAACAACTGAAGACGACTTCTTCAGCTGTTGTGACAAACTCTGAGTCTTCAGTACTTGGTCTTCAGACTTGGCTCCAGATGATGTAACAGCTGATGGCTTCAGTAGATGTCATCAGCTGTTGTCTTCAGTCGTAGTCTTCAGACTTTGTGCTTCAGTAGAAGGTCTTCAGTTCTTCAGTTCTTCAGCTTTTGATTCTTCAGCACTTGTCTTCAGTACTTGAAGTCTTCAGTACTTGTATGATCAGTACTTCAGACTTCAGTACTTGTCTTCAGTACTTTAGAGTCTTCGGCTGCTGTTCTTTAGTTCCTTTGATCTTCATACCTTGATCTTCAGACTTTGTCAGAACAGCTGATGGGAGTCTTCAGCAGTTGTTGCAGTGGCATGTGGGACTTAGAGGTTTTCCTGATCTTGGCTCATTGGTTCTTTTGGTCCAACAAGAACACCGAAGGCTCTTCTACATCCTTTCTTGCAAACTCTTGACGCCTTTTGTACCACTTCATTTTCAGATTATTCTCCGGTGGATATGTAAAACTCTTTACAAGTGTTGCCCATTCTTGATAAATACCATCTGCAAGATATACCCTGTGGTGTAGTTATACCCATTCACTGTAAAATTACATTGTGGTACATTCCCCTCTAAGATTTGATTAAAAACTAGGGATTGATTAAGCACATTGATATCGTTGTTTGATCCAGCTACTCCAAAGAATGCATGCCAAATCCAAAGGTCATGTGATGCAACCGCTTCTAGCATAATGGTAGGATGCCCATGATCACCACGAGTACATTGAGTTTTCCATGCAGTTGGACAGTTTCTCCAACTCCAGTTCATACAATCAATGCATCCAAGCATTCTAGGAAACCCATGATGGGTTTCATGTTCAGCTACTAACCGGTCAACGTCATATTGGGTTGGTCTTCTTAAATACACAGATGAATAAATTTCCATGATAGAACTGTAAAACTTTAATAGACATTCCATCGCAGTACTTTCACCAATGCGTAAGTATTCATCACATTGGTCAACTGTTGTGCCATATGCCAATTGACGAATGGCACTTGTGTATTTTTGTCTTGGTGACAGACCCTTTCTACCTACAACATCATATCTTTGTGTTAAATACTTCCAGTGTTTTGATTTACCTGGTTTAGATAAATCTGTTACGATGTGATTAAAAAGACCAATGCGCATCCTGAACCGCCGTCTGAAAAAACTCTCATCATACACCGGCTCTGGAGCAAAGTAATCATTCCACAATCGTGCGTCTCCATCCTTACGACCTCTATCTATCTCTTTGTGCTTCTTACGTTGTCGAGAAGAACTTCCCTCTTCTTCTTGGTCAAGCTCAAACCATCGATTAGCAAGCTCTTTGATATCATCGGAAATAAGATTTTGAAATTCTTGTGTGAGCATTTGAGGAATATTCATGGGTATTCTATCATCGTCGGTGCTCATTTTTAAAAGTATTCGTGTGGAAAATGAGTTAAGTGTTGTAGTGATTGTGATGTACATTATGGTATTTATACAAACAATAAAAAACCAGCCGTTAAAAAAAAGACAATCAAACTAGCCGTTAGAAAAAAGACAATCAAACTAGCCGTTACAAAAAAGACAAAAAAACTAGTCGTTAGAAAAAAGACAAAAAAACTAGCCGTTAGAAAAAACAAAAAAAAACTAGCTGTTAGGAAAAAACAAAAAAACTAGCCGTTTGGAAAAAACAAAAAAAACTAGCCGTTATAAAAAAATCATTAATTAACTAAAATTACATTAAAATAGAGAATTAAACTAATACAACATTAAACCAAAACCACAACATAAACTAAAACCACAACATAAACTAAAACAACAAATTAAACTAAAATTGTTACTTGTGACGAGGCATTCCATATTTCTCTCTTATCTCGTTACATAATTCTTCATGTTCGGCACGCTGGAATGGATCCATATGACTTGTGTCGATGAAAAACATCTTCTTCTCTTCCAACTCAAAGAATTTATCAATTTTTTGTCGAAATGTTGGATAGCTTTCTTCTTTGCCTTTGTCGTCTCGTCCATGTCTTCAACGAGACTTAGTCTCTTTTGTGACATCCGGAAATCTTCCGTTACAAAACTCCGTTAGTTCCGTTAAGTTTTGCATACACGTGTCCGTAAGCACACACTAGTTGTTGTTTGACGTTGGTGACCTAATAATAATTAATAATGTTAAATTAATAATAATCTAGTGGATTAGATGATTATTGTGTTATGTTTATGTGTTTACGCGATTTAAAGACTATTCGGGGATTTTATCGCGTAACGCGGAAACGCGTGTGTTAATTCGTATGTCTTGTGTTTTTACAAAATAAAATATCTAAGGGTTACCATTAGTTTATATGTTTATATTGTTAAGTTAAAAACACATTATAAAGAGTTAAAAACTTAATTTTTATAAAAATACAAAATACAAATTTAGAGGGGGTATTTTTATAAATTAGTTAAAATAAAACACCCCAAACCCCCACCCAAACACCCATCGACCGACCTGCACATCCTCCAGCCCTCTTTCTGCATTTTCAGCCTAGAATCATCAATCCATCACGGTTTTGATCAATCTCAAGCCATAGAACGCGATTTGGACCTTCATTAACAAGTACACACGTGAATTGAAGGTTAGTTTTTTATTTTTGTGGGTTTTTCATTAGGGCCGAAGCCTATACTCGAAATTGATGTTCATGGGGCTGAAATCTTGATGTTTTGTTGATGTTAACATGTTAGTTAGGTTGTATTATGAACACACTGAGTATGCTAGATGCTAAGAACTTACATGACTTGTATGATATATGCTCATGTCTGTTTAAATGGTCTACAACACATAATGTCACCAACGGGTCAAACGGGTCAGCTTGGTCAAACATGTCTATTCTTCTAAAACCTTGAGTCCTTGGTTATAGTGCACTTAGGGTTTCTCATATTCACTGTTTACACAAACTCATGTACTTACATGATCTTGGTAACCTTTGAGGGTTGACTGTGCACTTTGTCTTTCAAGTAAACTCTAGTACTCAATACGCGTATCAGGTGAGTTTATGCCCCACTGTTTTACTTAATCTCTTTTGGGGGAGATAGCATACTGGTAACTTTACAAACGCTTTTTATATTTAAGATGTCTATAATATTAATATAGTGCTGTTTACCATGATAAAGTCCTCACACTTTCAAATTATTAATATTGAATAACGGGGAAACTTGGGTAGTACTACTGGGTCTGACGAGCCCCACGTGTGTGTCTCGAGGTCAACCGGGTGCAATTTGTCCTATGTACATTTGTCACGATATGGTAAAGTCGTGACAGGAGGCAAACATATCACAGTCAGCTTCAATTGCGAAATCACTATGTATTAATATCTATTTGTTAATGGACTAGCTATCTATTACAATGCACATGCTTATATATATCACGATTGTTAAACTGTTATGTTTAAGCGCAAACTCTTGAACTCACCAACCATTGTGTTGACTTTTAGTATGCTATTCTCAGTTCGTTAATCCGGATTGCCAGTAGGAGCACTGTACGAGTCAAGCATGCATCCTAACACTTAAACAATGATACATTTGTTTATCTTTACATTTTGGGTTTTAAACAGTTGTTTAGCGCATGTTTTGCCATTTTATACATTTTTATATTTTGGGTTTGTTTTATTACTATACGCTTCCGCATGATTTTTAAAGTTTGAACTTTGGTTTGTTATGTTAAACGTAGCATATAGAGTCGTTCTGAGTAACTATTGACTGTGATCCTGGTTTGTTCACACGCTCGCGGTAAAACTCCACACGTGGATTTTGAGGGTGTGACAGATTGGTATCAGAGCCATTGGTTATAGAGAACTAGGTTGTATACACACTAGACTATAACCGCACACAGTTAGTTAGTTACTTGTTCCTGATTTTTCTACTGTATAATCATTGGCATACACAAATCACACTCTCTACAGCATGGCATCTTCATCGAGAGCACCTGGTAAACGATCAGCATCACCCACCCGATCAGAGTCCCCACCTCCGGGACCAGTACCCGACGATGGACTTGACTGGCCTCGTTTGGACTACCCACGAGGTGAGTTCGACTGGGATCAACCGTTTGTGCCACCTGAACGTGATCCTCCACGAGACTGGAGTTTCTACCCTGAGTTCGTAGATCACCTCATGTATAGGGAACGTGTACCTACACCAAAACCCAGAACTAGGACCAACACCGAGCAACCATTACCTTCACTTTCACGGACGGTACAGTCCAATGAGCAGGTGATTGCTGCATTGGTGGCAGCACTGGACACGGAACAACACCTAGTCCGGCGACTCACGAGCGATGTCTGTACACTATAGCACGAGGTGTACACGCTACGACACCAGCTGGATGTACTCGAGGAGCATCATGGTAAGACCTTGAAGGGGTGTTACCAAATGCAGGATGGTTACCAGACGCTGAGTGGACGCATGAACGCACGAGAGCAACGCGACGAAACAGCCGACGACAGGATTGCTGCATTAGAAGCTCAGTTGGCGGCGCTTCAGATCGCCATAGCTCCTGCTCCTGTGGAGGCCCCCGAGGAGGAGGAGGAACCAGAGGAGGAGCCTGAAGAAGAACCAATAGAGATGCAAGATGACAGTGACGGTTCAGGCATAGTTGATTGATTCTATTTTATTTCCTTTAAACGACTTGGACTATATAGCGCTTCTTTCTTTTGAAACCTATGTGGGAAGAGTTGTTTCCCCACCCGAACAACAAACTCAAATTTGACATTGATAAATAATTTGTGACTCATTTGCAATTTATTTACCCTTGGCTATTATTTTTGTTATAAATGTTGTGGTGGTGATGATTCATTACTTTCTTATTGTTTACTATACTTCAATGAGTAACATCAAACAGCGGTTTTTGTTCGATTGATTCATTACTCATGATTGCATTTGTGAATATAGTGTGAGTAATGGACGCCCGAGGATGTAGACGTGGTCGAGGGCGCGGGCGTGGACGTGGCGCCGGTGACCAAGGCGCCGGTACTATAAATATGACCCCTGCGGAACTGGCTGCTCTAATAAGTGCACAAGTCCAGGCAGCGGTAGCTGCTGCTCAAGTAGGACAGCCAGCAGGACCGCCAGCGTGTACCTACAAGTCCTTTATGGACTGCAAGCCTCACACCTACAGCGGAACCGAGGGAGCTGTAAGGTTGGTAAGGTGGTTTGAGAAGACGGAGTCCGTGTTATCAAAGTGTAACTGTCCACCTGCTGACCAGGTGAAATACGCTACGGGAACGTTGGATGGTGCAGCATTGTCCTGGTGGAACGCTCAAGTGCAGATGCTAGGGCAAGCCATGGCAAATGAACTCCTATGGAATGAGTTTAAAGATGTGATGACCGAGGAGTACTGTCCTCGAAGCGAAGTCCAAAAGCTGGAAATGGAATTTTGGCAGCTGAAAATGCAAGGTTCAGAGATCGAGGCTTATACCACAAGAACTCATGAGCTGGCCACCCTATGTCCTGGAATGGTGAACGAGATGCACAAGCGAGTGGAACACTATATCCGGGGATTAGTGCCTGAGATTAGGAGTATGGTGACTTCCTCCAACCCAACCACTATTTAACAAGCTATCCGTCTAGCCCACAAACTGACTGATGAAGCTGTGGAGCAAGGACGGTTACCAAAACGGGGCGCTACGGCGAGCGTGCCTGACAACAAAAGGAATTGGGATGCCTCCAACACCAACAACAACAACAACAATAGAGCATCATCGTCCGGTGGTCAACATCAATCTCAGCAACAACCACCGCAACAACAACAAAAGAGGTTCGACAACAATCGTAATTTCAACAAGTCAGCCTCAAACAATCAAGGACCGAGCGGTTACGGTGGTAAACAGCCGAGGTGTACGTGGTGAAACTATCATCATGTGGGAAGATTTGACAATTTCAAATGTCAACGGTGTGGCAAAATGGGACACTTAGCCAAGGATTACTGTGGTAATTTGGTTAGGAAGCCACAGCAACCTCATGAGACTCCAAAGGGTTGCTTTGAGTGTGGGAAAGAAGGGCACTACAGGAGAAACTGCCCGCAGCTGAGGAAAAACGGTAATGGCAATAGCCAAAACAACAACAATCAAGGCAACAACAACAATAATGATGGAAACGGTGGTAAGAATAATGGAGCCAAAGGGAGAGCCTTCGTCATTGGCTCAGGTGAGGCTCTAAATGACCCTACAACTATTACTGGTAGGTTTTCTATCAATGGATGTTTTTCTACAGTACTGTTTGATACTGGAGCCGATAGGAGTTTCATATCCTTAAAGTTCTGTAGTCTTCTAAGTGATATCCCTTCTGCTTTAGAATCCAAATATACCGTAGAATTGGCCGACGGTAAACAGATCCATGTGACACACATCCTTAGAGATTGTAAGATAGAGCTCGCTGGTCATACTTTCGCTATAGATCTTATGCCTGTTACACTAGGAAGTTTCGACGTTATGGTAGGCATGGATTGGCTCTCTAATAAGCAAGCGGAAGTCATATGTCACGAGAAAATCATACGAATCCCTATTGGTGATGAAATCCTTACAGTCCGAGGCGATAGGAGTGGTGCAGTGATGGGCATTATCTCTTACATGAAAGCACAGAAGCTACTGCGAAAAGGTCGTTTGGCTATTCTGGCACTCGTCACCGATAAGCAACCAGAGGAAAGAAAAATAGAAAACATTCCCGTGGTACGAGACTTTCTAGAGGTGTTTCCATAGGATCTTCCTGGACTACCACCTCATCGTCAAGTGGAATTCCAAATCGAACTGACTCCCGGTGCAGCCCCGATTGCTAGAGCACCTTATCGATTAGCACCGAACGAACTACAGGAGTTGTCATCACAACTTCAGGAGCTTTTAGATAAGGGCTTTGTTCGACCTAGCACATCACCTTGGGGAGCCCCTGTTCTCTTTGTTAAGAATAATGATGGCACATTCCGAATGTGCATCGATTATAGAGAGTTAAACAAAGTCACAGTCAAGAACCGATACCCTCTACCTCGTATCGACGACTTGTTTGATCAGCTTCAAGGATCAAGCTATTATTCGAAGATCGACTCGAGGTCTGGATATCATCAACTCAGAGTCCGTGAGGAGGACATCTCCAAAACCGCATTCCGTACTCGTTATGGTCATTACGAGTTCTTGGTCATGCCTTTTGGGTTGACTAATGCACCTGCGGTGTTCATGGACCTCATTAATCACGTGTGCAAACCCTATCTTGATCAGTTTCTTATTGTGTTTATTGATGACATACTGATATACTCTAAGACCAAGGAGGACCATGAAGAGCATCTACGATTAATCTTAGAACTACTGAAGAATGAGCAACTGTACGCCAAATTCTCTAAGTGTGACTTTTGGATACGCAAGGTGCAATTCCTAGGTCATATTGTGAACGAGAAGGGTATACATGTTGATCCTGCCAAGATTGTGGCGATAAAGAATTGGGCTATACCCAAAACACCGAGCGAGATAAGGCAATTTCTAGGATTAGCAGGGTATTACCGACGATTCATAGAGGGATTTTCTAAGATTGCACAACCTCTCACAGCCTTGACCCACAAAGGAACGACATACAAATGGGGTGAAAGTCAAGAGGCGGCTTTTCAGTTATTGAAGCAGAAACTCTGTAGTGCACCGATATTGGCACTGCTAGAGGGAACAGATGATTTCGTGGTGTATTGCGACGCATCCATTCAAGGATTGGGTTGTGTCCTGATGCAACTCGACAAAGTGATAGCTTACGCCTCGAGACAACTGAAGGTTCATGAGAAGAACTATACCTGTAACATCCGGTTTCTAAATCCGGACTTGTAATTATATTATAGTTATGATTAATTAACTAAGTTGATTTTGTTTAATTGTTCAAGTATTCAGTCGCATGACTTGTATGCGAATGAACTTCAGTCGCACTCCTTATGTGCGATTGAGACTCAGTCGTACGAATTATAGGCGTATGAGCTTCAATCGCACGATTCAGTCGTACGAATGGTCCAGTCGTGCGATTGGAAGTAAGGCGGTTAAGTTGAGTGTATGGATAAGTGGGGCGGTGCAGGGGGTTCAAGGGTAGATTTCTATCTGCATCTATTCTGTTTTCTTGTCCCCTTCACACCCAAAACCCAGTTCTCACGAGATTGATTAGGCGAAACTCCGTATTGGTAAGTTTTGAACATCACGGATTAATCCGGAGATATTATAAGCTGTGTGTATGATTGAATTTGATCCAATAACCTGTTTAAATCAGTAAATTGGTCTGGTTCATTTCTGAATTTAAAATCCAGGAATTCAAATCCAAGTTTTTGTGAAGTTTTAATGAAATAATGGTCCGAAACCATTGTAAACGATGTGTATAAGATCTGTTTTGAATATGGTATGATTTGGATGGTTAAAACTCAAATTTTGAGTGAGTTTGGATAAAAAAACGTCAAGAACACAGCTGCTGATTCGTTTCAGACGAATGGGCCCAATCGCAGGCCTCAGTCGTACGAATGAAAGTCTAGTCGTGCGACTAAGTGCGAATGGAGGTTCAGTCGTGCGATTGGAACCCAGTCGCCTGGTTAGAAGGCCGAATGAAGACGAGTGAACACTCGATACGAATGAGAACTCAATCGTGCGAATGAATGATTAGTCGTACGACTGAAGGTGCAGTCGTATGGTTCATTCGCATAGGTCCAGTCGCATGATTGCTCATTCGCATAAGTGTTCAATCGCATGAGGGCCTGTTTGAGAATAAGTTTATTGAATCAGGGTTTATTGCTTTAGATATACCTTGATTAGAGGAAGGACTACTTGTCTTGGGTACGTGGATTGTGTAGACTGTGGGAGGAAATGGATAAGGTGAGTTCTAAGCCCTTTTTAAATGTTTGGTTTTAACATTCGGGCTAGCACACATATAATGATAAATGAATTGAATGTTTTAGTACCAGAATTGTGATAGTAATGATGGATATGTTGCTAACAGTTTGTAAAGCTGTTAGAGGGAAAGTGAGGGTAATAAATGATTACCTGAACATTGTTAATCATTACATGATGGTAATGTTTGCAGTGGGTCAGGTAGGGTGTAAAAGATAGTCCTCGGAACATTGTTAATCATTACGTGATGGTAATGATTCCAATGGGTCGGATGGGGTGTGATGATTAATGAAAATATGTTAAAACTGGTGCTAAAAGAAAGAATGTGTGGGGTGTGAGTGAATGTGATAATATTGGCAATAAATAAAAGAAATGTTTTTGAAATGGTAATGTGATGTAAATCTCAACAGGCCAGTTAGGGTAAGATGCCTGAGTGTGAAACTGTACAGTTTGATAGGAGTGATGACGATCACTCAGCTTTGTGAACATCTTGTGGTGACGACCCTAGATGATTAATTGGCATCCTACTGGATGAGAGATAGTAACCGGTAGTTGCTAGATGTGGGCAACCGATGTTACTGGGTATGGGAGACTGGTAGTTGCTAGATGTGGGCAACCGACGTCTCTGGGTATGGTAACCGGTAGTTGCTAGATGTGGGCAACCGACGTTACCGAGTATGAGAAACTGGTAGTTGCTGGATGTGGGCAACCGATGTTTCTGAGTGTAGTAACTGGTAGTTGCTGGATGTGGGCAACCGATGTTTCTGAGTGTAGTAACTGGTAGTTGCTGGATGTGGGCAACCGACGTTACTGGGTATGGGGAACTGGTAGTTGCTAGATGTGGGCAACCGACGTCCGATGGGACAGGTCCAGTGGGACAGAATAATGATAAAAGTTGAATTTATAATATTGCCAATAAAAAGATAGCTGTGGTGTGTGTGAAAATGTTGTTAATGTTTTAATGAAAATTAGAACTCACCGGTTTATCTGATGTTTTGAGTGTGTTGTGTGTGCTAGGTAAGGAGGGATCCTCTGATAATAGAGGAAAGCAAGTATGAGCTGATGAGGACGCTATCCTGGAGCAACTGCTGGCATAGGATTTAGGACTTGCTAATAATGTAAACAGGGCAATGTATAATTAAATACAATCTTATGTAAAATGTTTTAAAAAGTTGGGTTAATATATATATAATAGTGTTTAAAGTCTTCCACTGTAAATAGAAAGCTCTGATTTATGTTTAAAATATTAATCCAACTGCGTGACGTGCCTCCGGTGCCCTGCCGGGTTTAGGGCGTCACAGGTTGGTATCAGAGCAGTAATTAAAGGGATCTAGTGTCATAATAACTAGACTTTAACTAGAGAATAGATATGCCAGCAGAGATAGCTAGATAGAATAGTTTATTAAAACAAGAGACGGTGATGGGACTAGCATAAGAAGGAATAACGAGAATAGTACAAGTAAAGTAAACAATTAATAGTACTTGGCCAACATTATTAATAATTAACTTTACTTATAGTATTCTGGTTATATACTTACATGTGAGTACCAAATAATCCTGATCTCGTTTTAACAGGTTATGGCTGATAGGGAAAATGAAAGAATGCAAGGTGGAACCTCGGAAAGAAGTGTTGATGAAAGCACCGAGGTGCTTAGTATGACGAGACGGCAATTCCATGATGTAATTGCTGAGGAGGTTCGTAAAGCCTTGAATGTAGCTAGACCTGATGAAGGTAGGAATGTTTATAAAGCTGAAGGGTCTAGTGAGAGAAAGGGAGTTACGTATAGCCAGTTTAAAGAGTGTAATCCTCCACGATTTTCTGGGGCTATGGATGTGGTAGCCACTTATAAATGGCTTTGTGAAATGGAAGCCGTGATCAAGTTGAGTGAGTGTAGGGAGGAGCAGAAGGTAAAGTTTGCAGCCCACTCGTTTGTAGGTGAGGCTCTGTATTGGTGGGATACGATTATTCAGACGTTAGGTGAGGAGGCTACTGACAAAATGTTGTGGCCTGAATTTAGAAAGTTAGTGTCGGACAAGTTTTGTCCGAAAGGCGAGATGGATCGAATAGAAATGAGTTTCCTGCAGTTTCAGGCAAGTAATATGTCCCATAGGAAATACACGTCTAAATTTGAGGTGATGGCGAGGTTGGTGCCCCATTTGGTGGTTCCTGAAGAGAAGAAAATTTTGAGGTATACACAAGGGTTGCCTCAGGAGGTTAGAAAGTTGGTTAGATCATCTGCTCCGAATAGTTACCAGTTGATGGTAAACTTAGCTGCAGATATGTATCAAGAAGTTTATGGTAGTAATGTTGTTCCGGAAGGGAGTAAAAGGAGGCGTGAAGAACCTGTCGTGCAAAGAAGATTTGAGAACCCAAGCTTCCAAAAGAAAAGTAGGTTCGGAAAGGGTCAATTTTCGAGGAATGCCAGAAATGAGTTGCCACGTTATGGGAAATGTGGTAGGCTACATCAGGGAGAATGTATGATTGGTAGCAGGACTTGTTTTAAATGTGGAAAAATGGCACATTTTGCTAATGAATGTAGTGAAGGTCCTCGTAAATGTTATGAGTGTGGAGAAACGGGGCATATCCGAAGTGAATGTCCAAAGTTGGTAGTTAGAAAGCCTGAACCGGTTAGATCGATGAAAGGGTCAGGAGAAGGGTCAAGTGTGGCCAAGGGGAGAGCATATTCTATGTCAGCTAGTGAGGCTAAAGCTTTGCCAGATGTAGTTTCAGGTACGTTTTTAGTGAATGGAATTCCATCTAATGTGTTATTTGATTCTGGTGCAAGTGGAAGTTTTGTATCTGTTGATTTTTGCCCTATGCTTGCATGTGAAGTTCGATCATTAGAGGTAGCTTTGTAGTTGAAACTGCTAATGATAGATCGGTGATGATTAGTAGTATGATTGATGGTTGTTATATTGAATTAGAAGGATATAGGTTGCCTGTTAAACTATATCCAATGGTATTAGGAGGGTTTGATGTAGTGTATGGATTGGTTGACAAACCATGAAGCCCATATTATATGTAATAAGAAGTTAATTCAATTAAGAACACCGAATGGGAAAACGATTAATATATATGGTGATAGAGAGGAGTCAACTGTGAAAATAATATCGATGATAAAAGCCGATAAGTTAATGAGCCGCGGGTGTGCATCTTATTTGATATATGTAATTGATTCTCAAAAGCCTGTAAGAAAGATAGAGGACATTCCTGTGGTTAGAGATTTTATAGATGTGTTTCCAGAGGAATTATCGGGTATTCCTCCAGATCGTGAAGTTGAGTTTAGAATTGATTTGGTTCCGGGTGCTAAGCCAGTCGCTAAGCCACCTTATAGATTAGCTCCATCAGAATTGAAAGAGTTAATGAAACAGACTGAAGACTTGCTAGAAAGAGGTTTCATTAGACCCAGTTCTTCCCCGTGGGGTGCTCCAGTATTGTTTGTGAAGAAGAAAGATGGGAGTATGCGTATGTGTATTGATTACAGAGAATTAAACAACTTGACAATAAAGAATAAGTATCCACTCCCGCGAATAGATGATTTGTTTGATCAGCTACAGGGAGCTAGTTGGTTTACTAAGATAGATCCGATCGGGTTACCATCAGTTGAAAGTTAAGGAAGAAGATATACCTAAAACGGCGTTTCGTACCCGTTACGGTCACTATGAATTTTTGGTTATGTCTTTTGGGTTGACAAATGCACCTGCTGCTTTTATGGATTTGATGAATAGGGTGTGCAAGCCAATGTTAGATCGATCAGTAATTGTGTTTATTGATGATATACTGATCTATTCGAAGAATGAGGGAGATCATGCTTGCCATCTTCGTGAAGTGTTGGAAAGATTGAGAAAAGAAAGGCTTTATGCAAAGTTTTCTAAGTGTGAGTTTTGGTTGCGGGAAGTACAGTTTTTAGGACATGTAATTAATGCGGAAGGTATTTTAGTAGACCCTGCCAAGATTGAAACAGTAGTGAGGTGGAGTCCTCCAAAGACGCCATCTGAGGTCCGCAGTTTCTTGGGTCTGGCTGGTTACTATAGAAGGTTTATTCAGGATTTTGCCAAAATCGCATTCCCGTTAACGAAACTGATGAGGAAGAATGAAGAATACGCATGGGGACCAGAACAAGAAAATGGATTTCAAGAACTGAAGCAGAAATTAACCCAGTCACCAGTATTGTCGTTGCCAGATGGAAATGAAGATTTGGTGATTTATTCAGATGCTTCGTATCAAGGTCTAGGCTGTGTATTGATGCAGAGGGGACGAGTGATTACTTATGCTTCTAGACAGTTGAAAGAACATGAAAAGAATTATCCGACACATGATCTAGAACTGGCAGCAGTGGTATTTGCCTTGAAGATATGGAGGCATTATTTATATGGGGCGAAATGTACGATTTACACAGATCATAAGAGTTTGAAGTATTTCTTTGATCAGAAGGAATTGAACATGCGCCAACGGAGATGGTTAGAATTGGTGAAAGATTATGATTGTGAAATACTTTACCATCCTGGTAAAGCAAATGTGGTTGCTGACGCGTTAAGTAGAAAGAATGAACACCCTCCAATTCGAGTTAAGTCATACAAGTTAGTGATAACCCCAGATTTTATCCATCGGTTGCGAGAAGCTCAATTAGAAGCCTTGAGAGAAGAGAATGTGAAGCAGGAACGAATGAAGGGTCAAACAAAGGATATGGAAGAAAATAGCTTTAGGGTTAAGATAAAATGTGGTCGTATGTGGGTTCCGATTAAGATGAGGGAACTAGTGTTAGATGAAGCTCATAAGTCCAGATATTCTATACATCCTGGTGCTACTAAGATGTACAAAGATTTAAAACAAGAATATTGGTGGCCCAGTATGAAGTTTAATGTGATGTAGTATGTGAGTAGGTGTTTGACGTGTCTTCAGGTCAAAGCTGAGCATCAAAAGCCATATGGTAAGCTTCAACCCTTAGAGATCCCGAGATGGAAGTGGGAAGAATTGACCATGGATTTCATAACTAAGCTTCCACGTACAGCTAAAGGTTATGATACCATTTGGGTCATAGTAGATAGATTGACACGTAGTGGGCATTTCTTACCAATCAAGGAAACATATAACTCCGAGAAGTTAGCAGAATTATTTATTCGAGAAATTATTACTCGTCATGGAGTACCAGTATCTATTGTGTCAGATAGAGATACGCGTTTTACTTCGAGGTTTTGGAGAAAGTTTCATGAAGATATGGGTACTCGTTTATTACACAACATATCTTTTCACCCAGAAACTGATGGGTTGACTGAAAGAACTATCCAAACAGTTGAAGACATGTTACGAGCTTGTGTTATAGATTTCGGGGGTAGCTGGGATAGTCATCTGCCATTAGTTGAATTCTCCTACAATAACAGTTATCATTATACGATTGGGTGAGCCCCGTATGAGATGTTATATGGCAGGAAGTGTAGGAGTCCCATATGTTGGGGAGAAGTTGGGCAGAAAGAGTTGGGCAGTTTGGAAATTGTACAGGCTATGAATGAGAAACTGGATCAGATCAAAGTTCGGTTTAAAGCAGCTCAGGATCGACAAAAGTCTTATGAAGATAAAAGGCGAAGGCATATAGAGTTTAGAGTAGGAGATTGAGTTATGTTGAAAGTATCTCCTTGGAAGGGAATTATTAGATTCAGAAAGAGGGGAAAGTTAAGTCCTCGTTTTATAGGACCATTTTGCATTATAGAACGGATTGGGGAAGTGGCCTATAAACTAGAATTGCCCGATCAGTTGCAAGGAATTCACCCAACTTTTCACGTGTCACAGTTGCGTAAGTGTTTGGCCGATAAGAATGCTTATGTACCTTTGGATGATATAGAAGTGGATGATAAGTTAAACTATGTTGAAAAACCTACTTGTATAGTAGACAGAAAGGTGAAAAGGCTAAGGAATAAAACTATTGATTTAGTTAAAGTGCAGTGGTCGAATAGAAAGGGATCTGATTTCACTTGGGAATCAGAAGATGAGATGAAAAGAGATTACCCCCATTTGTTTGAATAGTTGGTTTCGGGGACGAAACCTATTTAAGGGGGGGAGAGTTGTAACATCCGGTTTCTAAATCCGGACTTGTAATTATATTATAGTTATGATTAATTAACTAAGTTGAGTTTGTTTAATTGTTCAAGTATTCAGTCGCATGACTTGTATGCGAATGAACTTCAGTCGCACTCCTTATGTGCGATTGAGACTCAGTCGTACGAATTATAGGCGTATGATCTTCAATCGCACGATTCAGTCGTACGAATGGTCCAGTCGTGCGATTGGAAGTAAGGCGGTTAAGTTGAGTGTATGGATAAGTGGGGCGGTGCAGGGGGTTCAAGGGCAGATTTCTATCTGCATCTATTCTGTTTTCTTGTCCCCTTCACACCCAAAACCCAGTTGTCACGAGATTGATTAGGCGAAACTCCATTTTGGTAAGTTTTGAACATCACGGATTAATCCGGAGATGTTATAAGCTGTGTGTATGATTGAATTTGATCCAATAACCTATTTAAATCAGTAAATTGGTCTGGTTCATTTCTGAATTTAAAATCCAAGAATTCAAATCCAAGTTTTTGTGAAGTTTTAATGAAATAATGGTCCGAAACCATTGTAAACGATGTGTATAGGATCTGTTTTGAATATGGTATGATTTGGATGGTTAAAACTCAAATTTTGAGTGAGTTTGGATAAAAAACGTCAAGAACACAGCTGCTGATTCGTTTCAGACGAATGGGCTCAATCGCAGGCCTCAGTCGTACGAATGAAAGTCTAGTCGTGCGACTGAGTGCGAATGGAGGTTCAGTCGTGCGATTGGAACCCAGTCGCCTGGTTAGAAGGCCGAATGAAGACGAGTGAACACTGGATACGAATGAGAACTCAATCGTGCGAATGAATGATTAGTCGTACGACTGAAGGTGCAGTCGCATGGTTCATTCGCATAGGTCCAGTCGCATGATTGCTCATTCGCATAAGTGTTCAATCGCATGAGGGCCTGTTGAGAATAAGTTTATTGAATCAGGGTTTATTGCTTTAGATATACCTTGATTAGAGGAAGGACTAGTTATCTTGGGTACGTGGATTGTGTAGACTGTGGGAGGAAATTGATAAGGTGAGTTCTAAGCCCTTTTTAAATGTTTGGTTTTAACATTCAGGCTAGCACACATATAATGATAAATGAATTGAATATTTTAGTACCAGAATTATGATAGTAATGATGGATATGTTGCTAACAGTTTGTAAAGCTGTTAGAGGAAAAGTGAGGGTAATAAATGATTACCTGAACATTGTTAATCATTACATGATGGTAATGTTTGCAGTGGGTCAGGTAGGGTGTAAAAGATAGTCCTCTGAACATTGTTAATCATTACGTGATGGTAATGATTCCAATGGGTCGGATGGGGTATGATGATTAATGAAAATATGTTAAAACTGGTGCTAAAAGAAAGAATGTGTGGGGTGTGAGTGAATGTGATAATATTGGCAATAAATAAAAGAAATGTTTTTGAAATGGTAATGTGATGTAAATCTCAACAGGCCAGTTAGGGTAAGATGCCTGAGTATGAAACTGTACAGTTAGATAGGAGTGATGACGATCACTCAGCTTTGTGAACATCTTGTGGTGACGACCCTAGATGATTAATTGGCATCCTACTGGATGAGAGATAGTAACCGGTAGTTGCTAGATGTGGGAAACCGACGTTACTGGGTATGGGAGACTGGTAGTTGCTAGATGTGGGCAACCGACGTCTCTGGGTATGGTAACCGGTAGTTGCTAGATGTGGGCAACCGACGTTACCAAGTATGAGAAACTGGTAGTTGCTGGATGTGGGCAACCGATGTTTCTGAGTGTAGTAACTGGTAGTTGCTGGATGTGGGCAACCGATGTTCTGAGTGTAGTAACTGGTAGTTGCAGGATGTGGGCAATCGACGTTACTGGGTATGGGGAACTGGTAGTTGCTAGATGTGGGCAACCGACGTTCGATAGGACAGGTCCAGTGGGACAGAATAATGATAAAAGTTGAATTTATAATATTGCTAATAAAAAGATAGCTGTGGTGTGTGTGAAAATATTGTTAATGTTTTAATGAAAATTAGAACTCACCAGTTTATCTGATGTTTTGAGTGTGTTGTGTGTGCTAGGTAAGGAGGGATCCTCTGATAATAGAGGAAAGCAAGTATGAGCTGATAAGGACGCTATCCTGGAGCAACTGCTGGCATAAGATTTAGGACTTGCTAATAATGTAAACAGGGCAATGTATAATTAAATACAATCTTATGTAAAATGTTTTAAAAAGTTGGTTTAATATATATATAATAGTGTTTAAAGTCATCCGCTGTAAATAGAAAGCTCTGATTTGTGTTTAAAATATTAATCCAACTGCGTGACGTGCCTCTGGTGCCCTGCCGGGTTTAGGGCATCACAATACCACCCATGACCTGGAATTGGGAGCAGTGGTTTTTACCTTAAAGATTTGGAGACATTACTTGTACGGTACCAAATGCACTATCTACACCGACCACAAGAGTCTTCAACATATCTTTGAGCAAAAGGAGCTGAATATGAAGCAACGACGTTGGGTGGAACTTCTTAATGATTATGATTGTGCTATCAAGTATCATCCTGGAAAGGCGAACGTAGTTGCCGATGCCTTAAGCCGAAAAGAAACCGCTAAACCCAGGCGTGTGCGAGCCTTACAGCTTACGATCAGTACCCATCTACCTGAACAAGTTAAGGAAGCACAGATAGAAGCATTGAAAGAGGAAAACATTGGTTCTGAGTCGTTAAGGGGAATGGATAAATAATTGGTAGTGAAAGAGGATGGAATTCGGTACTTCATGGATAGACTTTGGGTGCCTGTCTATGGAAATCTGAGGGATTTGGTCATGAGCGAGGCACACAAGTCTAAGTACTCTATACATCCTGGATCTGGTAAGATGTATCATGACCTAAAGGCGCACTATTGGTGGCCTAACATGAAGGCGGATATAGCTACATACGTGAGCAAGTGTTTGACCTGTTCGAAGGTAAAGGTGGAATACCAAAAACCATCCGGACTATTACAGCAACCTGAGATACCAATGTGGAAATGGGAATAAATTTCTATGGATTTTATCGCTAAATTACCCCGGACTAATACCGGTTGTGACATAATCTGGGTTATTGTGGATCGGTTGACCAAGTCCGCTCACTTCCTTGCAATTAAGGAAACGGACAAGATAAAGAAACTAACCCGATTGTATCTTAAGGAAATTGTTTCGAGACACGGTGCACCGATCTCGATTATCTCTGATCGCGATACTCGCTTCACGTCATACTTCTGGCAATCACTAAAAAAATCTCTGGGTACACGGTTGGATATGAGTACTGCTTATCATCCACAAACTGACGGCCAGAGTGAGCGTACCATACAGACTTTGGAGGATATGTTACGTGCCTATGTGATTGATTTCAGGAACAACTGGGAAGTTCACCTACCTTTGGTGGAATTTTCCTATAATAACAGTTATCACACTAGCATACAGGCAGCACCTTTCGAGGCTTTGTATGGGAGAAAGTGTAGATCACCGGTTTGCTGGGCTGAAATTGGTGATAGTCAACTAACGGGTAACCACTGAGAAGATCGTGCAGATACGGAATCGTATGGCTGCAGCGCGAGATAGACATAAAAGTTATGCTGACAAGAGATGGAAACCTCTAGAGTTTCAAATTGGCGACAAAGTATTATTGAAAGTCTCACCGTGGAAAGGCGTAGTTCGGTTTGGCAAACGAGGAAAGCTAAATTCGTGGTATGTTGGACCATTCGAGATATTGGAAAGAATAGGTCCAGTGGCCTATCGACTAGCTTTACCTGATTCGTTGAGTGGAGTTCATAATGTGTTTCACGTTTCAAATCTGAAGAAGTGTTTATCGGATGAGACACTAATTGTACCACTAGAAGATGTTCAAGTGGATGAACAATTACGCTTTATCGAAGAACCAGTCGAGGTGATGGATCGTGAGGTGAAAACACTTAAGCAAAGCAAGATACCCATAGTCAAAGTTAGATGGAACTCGTGACGTGGACCGGAATTCATGTGGGAACGTGAAGATCAAATGAAGCTTAAGTACCCTCAACTGTTCGAGACGATGCCTGCAGACAACGGTATTGATTTAAATTTCGGGACGAAATTTCTTTCAACATGGGGATGACGTGACAACTCATCCAACACTCACTCGATTTCGATTTCTGTGTGCCAATGCAGTAGACCAGTGATGGAACACTCTCACCATGTAACGCAATTTTCTGGACAAAAATTCTTTCAACATGGGGATAATGTGACATCCGGAAATCTTCCGTTACAAAAATCCATTAGTTCCGTTAAGTTTTGCATACACGTGTCCGTAAGCACACACTAGTTGTCGTTTGACATTGGTGACCTAATAATAATTAATAATGTTAAATTAATAATAATCTAGTGGATTAGATGATTATTTTGTTATGTTTATGTGTTTACACGATTTAAAGACTATTCGGGGATTTTATCGCGTAACGCGGAAACGCGTGTGTTAATTCGTATGTCTTGTGTTTTTACAAAATAAAATATCTAAGGGTTATCATTAGTTTATATGTTTATATTGTTAAGTTAAAAACACATTACAAAGAGTTAAAAACTTAATTTTTATAAAAATACAAAATACAAGTTTTAGAGGGGGTATTTTTATAAATTAGTTAAAATATAACACCCCAAACCCCCACCCAAACACCCATCGACCGACCTGCACATCCTCCAGCCCTCTTTCTGCATTTTCAGCCTAGAATCATCAATCCATCACGGTTTTGATCAATCTCAAGCCATAGAACGCGATTTGGACCTTCATTAACAAGTACACACGTGAATTGAAGGTTAGTTTTTTGTTTTTGTGGGTTTTTCATTAGGGCCGAAGCCTATACTCGAAATTGATGTTCATGGGGCTGAAATCTTGATGTTTTGTTGATGTTAACATGTTAGTTAGGTTGTATTATGAACACACTGAGTATGCTAGATGCTAAGAACTTACATGACTTGTATGATATATGCTCATGTCTGTTTAAATGGTCTACAACACATAATGTCACCAACGGGTCAAACAGTTCAACTGGGTCAAACATGTCTGTTCTTCTAAAACCTTGAGTCCTTGGTTATAGTGCACTTAGGGTTTCTCATATTCACTGTTTACACAAACTCATGTACTTACATGATCTAGGTAACCTTTGAGGGTTGACTGTGCACTTTGTCTTTCAAGTAAACTCTAGTACTCCATACGCGTATCAGGTGAGCTCATGCCCCACTGTTTTACTTAATCTCTTTTGGGGGAGATAGCATACTGGTAACTTTACAAACGCTTTTTATATTTAAGATGTCTATGATATTAATATAGTGCTGTTTACCATGATAAAGTCCTCACACTTTCAAATTGTTAATATTGAATAACGGGGAAACTTGGGTAGTACTACTGGGTCTGACGAGCCCCACCTGTGTGACTCGAGATCAACCGGGTGCAATTTGTCCTATGTACATTTGTCACGATATGGTAAAGTCGTGACAGGAGGCAAACATATCACAGTCAGCTTCAATTGTGAAATCACTATGTATTAATATCTATTTGTTAATGGACTAGCTATCTATTACAATGCACATGCTTATATATATCACGATTGTTAAACTGTTATGTTTAAACGCAAACTCTTGAACTCACCAACCATTGTGTTGACTTTTAGTATGCTATTCTCAGGTCGTTAATCCGGATTGCCAGTAGGAGCACTGCACGAGTCAAGCATGGATCCTAACACTTAAACAATGATACATTTGTTTATCTTTACATTTGGGTTTTAAACAGTTGGTTGGCGCATGTTTTGCCATTTTATACATTTTATATTTTGGGTTTGTTTTATTACTATACGCTTCCACATGATTTTAAAGTTTGAACTTGGTTTGTTATGTTAAACGTAGCATATAGAGTCGTTCTGAGTAACTATTGACTGTGATCCTGGTTTGTTCACACGCCTCGTGGTAAAACTCCGCACGTGGATTTTGAGGGTGTGACATCTTTGCTTCGTAAGCAAGTGAAGAAGAAGAAGTCATGCCTTTACCTTTTATTTTGGCCAACTTCTTTGCCTTGTCTCTCCCCACTGGACGTGTTGGAGGTTTCTCTCGAGACTCTTCTTCTAGATGTTCTTTCTCTTGATCTTCTTGTTGTATTGCAAGAACATCATCATCATTATTATCATCATCAAGTGATACCTCCCACTCTTGAGTTGATTCGGGAGTATTGCCAAAGTTGGCATCTGAAGCAGAAGAGGCATACTCCCCCCTGTGCTGCTTGTCTTTGTTCTTTTGGAAGCTTGATGGTCGTACACTTTTGTAGGCCCAGAGTACTTTGGAATGTCTTTAGCTATCCTCCACACATGTTCATATGTGAAGGCAGCATTATTAGTGTTCGTGTAATCATATTTTTCTTGAGTTATATATTGGTCTTCTGACCAACCACTTTTGTATTGTGATTTGATACGAACATAAGATGCATTAAGGTGAGCAACCTTTCCTTTGATCATATGCCAATGACTTCTAAGGTTGTGAGCATTTCTTGGAATTTAAGGGTTCCCAGCATTGTAATGTTGTTCTATCCTCCCCCAATATGCTTGTTGGTTTTGACTGTTGGCAATTATTGGGTCTTTAGAAATGGCTACATAAGCCTTAGCTAACAAGACTTCTTCATCAGCTGCCAACTTGATACGAATAGACTTCTCAGCTTTTTCTTTTTCTTTTCTTTTCCCTTTCTTCTTTGCTGGTGTTTTTTTGGGTGACGAATGTGCTTCATCAATTAGTTGTTCATTATATGATTGTGATTGCGTTTGTTTCACTTTTTGAAGCTCTTTATGTTTAAGCCATGCTTCATATTGTTGATAGTCTTCCAACGAAGATTGAGATTGTTAAAGATATGGGAATCTGCCGACTTGTGGGAATTGTGAGAAGGCAGGTTGTTGAACATATAGGAATGCCCCAGGTTGTTGAACATATGGGAATCTCCAAGATTGTTGAAGATATGGGAATCCCTTGGGTTGTGGGAGTTGGGAGAACCTAGGGTGTTGATATTGGAAGAACCCGGGTTGCTGCTGTGGGTATTCTTCATTGGTTTCATCGTTTAACATTTGTGTGAAAGAGAATGAGGCTCTTGGATCCATGAGAATTGAATTTTGAATTGTGTTTAGAAGAGAGTTATAATGTTTGAAATATGATGAAGTGTGATTTGAGAAGAACTCTCAATTGAATAATACATATTTATATTAGGAAAACTAACCGTTATGAATAAAACAAAAAATTTAGCCGTTATGAATAAAACAATGAAAAACTAGCCGTTATGAATAAAATAAAAAAACTAGCCGTTATGAAAAAAACAAAAAAAATAGCTTTTATGAAAAAACGAAAAAAGTAGCCGTTATGAAAAAAACAAAAAAAAAAGCCGTTATGAAAAAAACAAAAAAAAATAGTCGTTATGAATGGAAAAAAATTTAAAATATTTTAATACTATAATGTAAAAAAATTAAAATGTTATACTTAAATTATTATTTAATTAACTCATTTTAAATTATTATTTAATTAACTCTAACTAATTACTTCAATATTAGAAATATAAAAAAAATTAAAATATTTTTATTTAATTAACTCATTTTAATTAAAACTTTATACTTATATTTTAATTTTAATTAAAAAATTTTAAAATATTTTAATTAAAAACATTTTAATTAAAACATTGTAATTAAAAATTGTTATTTTGGGTGGTGGTACCCACCAGCCCCCTTCTTTTCCCCTGCCCTTCCGGACGGGCAACCAACTCACGGGCATCACTCCCCATCGCCGCCCTTCCGGCGGGCGCGGCCACGTCGGCGACGGGCCAGCCTACGGGCGCCGCGATGGTGACAGTCTTAAAACAAATATTTAGATCCTAATCTTCACAACCGGCCCTAAGGAGGGGCGGGTTAAACTACCGTCTAACACGTACTCGTTCAAGGGACTCGAAAAAATTTAAAATTTTGTTTTGTTAAACATTATTATATATTTATGTTTTTATAGTTACACATGTTTAACCAAATTAAAAAGTTTAGCCCAGTTATCTTTTAACCTAAATACAATTCTTGAGGCCTATTTTATTAAATAAATTTAGAGAAAATTACAAAAATAATCCCTGTGCTTTGTTCATATTGCAAGTTTGGTTCTTAAATTTTAAAAATTACAAATTTAGTCCAAACATTTAAAGTTTGTTGCAAATGTTGTCCCCATTGTTAGTGTCCGTTAGTTTTAAACGATATGGGCACCATAAGGACTAATTGCGCATTTTTTTCAAAAAATTAAAAAAAAACTAAAAAATTCATATAAATATTAAAAATTAAAATTTAAAAGATTCAAATAAACGTTAATGGAGAAATTCAATAACCGTTAAAAAATAGAATAAAAGTTAGAAAATCAAACCAAATTTAAAAAGTAGATAAAAGTAACAATAAAATGCATATAAAATAGAAAGTTTAAAATGAGAACTATGCTTAATTTTTTTTATTATAATTATTTTTGATGAAGTTCATATGTCATGTTTAAATCGAAGAATACAAATACCTTGTGAAAGTATAGATTCAAAAAACAAAAAATAAATTGAACCTTTGTTTATTTTTAACTTTAATATGATTTTTTCATATTTATTTTGAATTTTATAAAAGTTTATTCGACTGTATTTTTTATTTTTATTTAATTCTTTTTCTTTAATCACATATAAATTTTTCAATACTTCTCGCTTTCTCTTTTTACATACGTTTTATTTTTACTTTTATTTAGTTTTGAATTTGATTTGATTTTTTAACCTTAATTTTATTTTTTTAAATTATTGAAATTTATTATTGATGTTTATTTGAATTTCTAATGTTTGATTTTAATTTCTTTTAAATTTTATTTGATTTTCAATTTTTTTTAAATTTTTGAGCAAATTGCGCAATTAGTCCCTATGGTTTGATCATATTGCATATTTTGTTCCCAGATCATTAAAAACTAACGGACACTAATGGTGGTGACTAAATTTACAACAAACTTTCAAATATTTGGACTAAATTTGTAATTTTTAAAATTTGAGGATCAAACTTGCAATATGATCAAACCACATGGACTATTTTTGTAATTTTCTCATAAATTTATTAGTTATAACTTATTTTCATCAACCCAACTACAAGCCTAGTGATAAAATAAAAAAAAAATTCAAGCTAGACATGCGCTCGTGAGGAAGTCAAATACAAATATTTATCAGTTAGCTATTACCTTTTGTTATTCTAATGCTATGATTTTTGTTACATTTATCGTTAAAACATTTGTTTCCGTTTGAAAAGTTAGTTTATATAATTTTGTTAGGGCCCTAGGGACTTTCTTTTTCCAGCCTGTCCGGGTAACTAAAATCTTAGGACCGACCCTGCTAGCCTCAAATGGCAACATATTAGTAATTGGTGCAAAATTAACTCCGTATACGCCTTTAATATTCGAAGCCTTTGAGAGTTGTAAAAGAGTCTAAACTCAAACATGGTAAAAAAGGCGGTCCAAACAGTAATTCTTGTTTTGCGTGTTTTTGAAAGGCACATAATAATAAAATCAATAGTAAAAAGAGTATTAACATCTCAAGGTTGTTTAAGGATATCAAATTATTGACATATCTCTAGGTGAAAAGTAGATCTAGGATGAAAGCACTTGATTGTGTCCAGAGCTTTACTAGTTTGTAATTTCGTAGTGTTCTTTTTTCTTGTTTGTACTTTTGGTCTAGCTTCTTACTAGACTCTTTTCTATAAAATATATCTTCTGTCGTTGAAGAATAAACTAAGTTTTCAAAAAAATTATCAAAAAACATAAACCATCAAAGAAACTATGACCGGTCTAGAGTTGAAGATCATAACATGGTGACTTTTATGTAGTATTTAGCTAGTGCTTTATACTTTAGTTAAAACATTCGTGTAACAAACGTGTGAGAGAGTCTGAGAGACAAAGTAGATTGGTCATGAAATTATTGCCCACGCCATCTTGAATGCCATCATGAAACAATCATGATCATGAAATAAGAGATACGTATCTGGTGGCAAACTAAAGGTGGAAAACCGGTGGCAAAATTAGTGACAAAAAGGTTGCAAAATGCCGGTTGCAAAACGGTCGTAAGACTTGCCACCAAAAGGCGGTCACCAATTTGGTCGCAGAATAACCCCTTGGGGCAAACCGGGAGGTTCTTGCCACTGTATATTTGGTGGCGAATCGGTGGCAAATGATTATTTGTCACTACTTTCCGGCCGAAAACACAGTGGCAAATACCCAAGTATTGTAGTAGTTATACGAAAGTTCCTCTGACCTTATGATTGGGATGTTGGAATGGTGTAAAATTCCTAAATAGTTAAGTATTCAAGTCTTATCGCAAACAAATACGTTTTTCGTAAATGCTAATTTCAATAATAATAATAAGATCACTCATATGATAATAGCAAAACACATTTAAAGCAACAAATGGATTGTTATTGAATTGGAATAGGAAGGAGATGGGAATCAAAGATTACAGAGGGGGATGGGAAAAAGAAGACATTCACTATAATATATATCTCATGCTCACACATTCCTTACACCTCCTTATTTATCATTGCTGTATAATTTGGTTATAACAAACTGCTTAGGTGTTCACATTTAGTCCCTTAATCTTGCTGGAATCTTTCTCATACATAAGCTTCTTCTTACCTCATATTGGGCTGCTGGGTCATGATCTTTCGTTGGATTGTCCTGGCCCAATATACTCACAACATATGTAGATTTAGAGTAGAGGTGGGCATAAAAACCGGGTTCGGACCCGACCCGGTGGACCCGAGTACAGGTAGTACTCGATGGGAAGTGTACCCGGGTTGGACCCGTTTAAACCTGTGGGTTGGAACTGGTTTTAAATTTTGAATTTTTTTATCGAACTCGACCTGAAGCGGGTGAACCCGGGTTGACCCCGGTATTGCAAACACACACAAGAAAAGAAAAGAAAAGAAAAAAAAAACTAGTGTTGGACCCGTGTACCCTACCCAGGTATAGATGGTGGGCTTTCATGTTGATGAACCCCGACCCGGGTTCATACCTGATTTCACCTCAATCCGCGTACAAGAAAACCTGATTGAGTCGAACCCTGTTTCAGGTACGGCGCAAAACCCAAAATGCTCACCTCTAATTCAGAGTAGGATTAAATAATAAATATTTTTTAAAAAAACATGGAAAATAATAAGATCTTTATAAACTATAGCATGATTACTCTCAAATTATCTAACATATCAAGTTCGAAGTCCCATGAAAAATCATCGAATTTTAGTCATTTTAAACGTGTTATTTGAAAATGTTTAAGTAAAGTTGGTGGTGGTTGGAGTGGAAAGCTTTTGGCCAATGTTGTTAGGACGGATCGGACCGGCCGGTCCGACCGGTCGAACCGGGAATCGGAGGCCTGTCCGGTCCGGTCGATATAGGTTCGTTTTTGGAGCTTTGAACCGGCCGGTTCGAACCGAGTCGGCGGTTGGACCGGCCGACCGGTCGGGTCCGACCGGATTTTGATTTTTTTTTTTTTTTTTTTTTTTTTTTTTTTTGATTTTAGTGGGTAAAACGGGGTGTTAAACCATAAATTAGTACTTTGTATATACAAATATAGTTAAGTTTTATATATAACTATAAAATATATGTATAAATCATATATAAATTACTTATATTTAATTACATATATAAATATAATTAAAATATAGTTAAATCCGGTCCATCCGGTCCGACCGGTCCGACCGGTCCGACCACCAAACCAGTAAGCCGTCCGGTTCGACGTCCGATCCGGTTCTGAGAACATTGCTTTTGGCCTTAGAACCTAGTCACCTACTAACTTGTTGAATTCTATGGGTGGTATTTTATTTTTCTTGTTTTTCTTTTTAATTTTTTATATATATTTTTCTTCTGCGATTTTATTGATTTAACTTTCATCATGTTTGTGGTATGCATTCTATTCTTTTAATCTATGCTATGTTGATGTGATCGTCACAAAGATAAAGTTAGTAAACTCGTGATATGGCACAAGCTTAATTACTATCTTTATACTTTAATAAAAATGTAACTAAAAGTGCTAACAATATTTTTTTGCACATCAATTTTTTTAATTTCTCTATCCCCTTAAATGATTACCTTAATTATAAATAATATTATTTAACTTTTTTTATATTAAAAATATTTTTAATAAACTAATAAAAGTCTTTTTTATTAATATTAAAATGAGAGCTATAATTAGAAATTTTAAAAAATGACATTTCTTTTAATACGGTTTGTTTTAAATAAAAAATTTAATTTGTTTTAAATGAAAGTGTAAAAAGTTATATTATTATTTTATTACTTATAGTTATTACTAATATGTAATTTAGATCATATCTTATTTTAAAAATATCATTTATACTTTTTAAATTTTAATTATATTTAATATTTTATTTATTTAACTCGTGTAATACACAAGTTGACTAAAGTTAGTTAAAAATAAACATTATATATTTATTCTTAAATACAGTTAATAAAGGTTTATTATTTATAAATATATTTTTAGATTAGAAACATGTTAAACAAGGAAGCGAGAGCAAAATGGTTTTTCTTTTTTTACGAAACATGCAACGGAAATATGGATAGAAGAAATATTACTTAAATAGAGAAATTTTACTATATAAAGTTCGTGCGAAGCGTACGAAGTAATTCCAATTATTGATTTAAGAGATGGGCAGTTCAGATTAAAAGTAAAATAATCACACATGTAATGATAGCTGGAGGGGTAAATTCAAAAATAGGCTACAATTATTAATTTTTTTAAATTCCCCTAGTTTTTTAAACATATATAACTTTTTTATATGATGTTTTTTTAATTACATAATAATATCGAGCATTTTATTTTTTTATTTGAGTATAGTATTGCTATATTTTTTTCAAAAAATATCACTCTTTCTAAAAACATCTATGTGTTGTGCGTATAACTTGCGTGATTATTAAATGCGTAATTATCATATAACTTCGTAATTATAGAACTTGTGTAGTTATTTTTTATAAAGTGAGTAATTTTACTTTGCGTAATACTAGATATAACTTGCGTAATTATGTGCTTTTTATGCGTAATTATGGCACTGACGAAAATAGCCCTATGACAAAAAGCACGTGTCAGCAATGGTAACTTCATACGCTTTCCACGAAAATTACACTTTGTATAGTAACCAACCCTACTTAAATATACATATTTTTCATACGAAGCACTCTAAGAATAGCGGGTGAGATTTCAACCATTTGTGTTATAAGATATTATTAAGTTTCAATAAACATATTTTACCAATTGGGAGAAAACGTTATCATCATTTTTTTTTATCTAATTGGATTTGACAATTGATGTGTACCCTAGTTTTTTTTAAATGTTTGTTTTATGTTAGACTTAATTACATGATTAATCTATGTATATTTATATTGCAACATTAATACCAACTATTGAAAAATTAAATCACTGATTCTAACTGTTTGTAAAATAATAATGCTTGTGGTCCTTGAAGTTGATTATTGTTAATTTTTCTTGTTAACTTGACGCGGAATAACCAAAATACACCTATATATGATTGAAAACTAAAAAAAATTATTAGAATAAATTACACGGATCGTCCCTAAGCTTACTCAAATTTCACATTTCGTCCCTAGAAATAAAAAATCATAGTTGAGTCCTAAGGTTTGAAATTTATAACATGTTTAGTCCTTGACCCAAACGGATGTTAGAATGAGACATTAACTTCCCACCATGTGGTAAGCAAGTGAGGGTATTGCTATCTTTTTACTCCTTACTTAATTAAGTTTCATCATTTCACTCTAATCCCTAATTGTTAGATGATATAAACTCACTCATTTCCTTCCTTCCTTCATCTCCGACCATCGTCATTCTTGTGGATACTATCCTTTCTTCTTTCCCTCCAATCATTACCATTCTCAATGATTCACAATGATTTGGCATATTCATGATAGTCGAACTGAATACAACCTCAGTGAGATTTACGGTAAGAAATGATATAATACAACCTCAACAATAGATGCAAGTTCATATCATGTCATTATTAGGATATATACAAACCCTCATTGGTTCATATCATGTCATTTAGGATGCATGTGTGTTGATTCAAGACCTAATAATGTAAAGGAATCACATGCATAAATCACAAGGCTTAAAATGACATGATATGAACCAATGAGGGCTTGTATATATCCTAAACATCCTATAAACACATCACGTACATGGAAGTCCCCTCGAGGCCTAACGATATAAATAGATAACTCAATGGATAAGGAGGCCCAAAGTGACTAATTCTAACCTTGTATGAGATAGTGTTGCCTAAACAACCCATTAACGTACCCATGGTAATGCCTATCAAGACACTACGGGTTTGTAATACGAAGATAGATGATATGATATCTGATGTACACAAGCTATGTATCTCGCTTCTTAAAACTGATGTACGTTATTATTCATCCCATGTGCTTTAAATAGAATAAAATTATTGTCTAAATTTCTCGTTTGAAATCATTGTATAGTATATAGGAACAAAATCTTCAACCAAATTTCAAATAACTATATTCAACTCAACATATGTTATAATTATTCGTGATGAAATATGTCTTTACTAAATAATTGAATAGATAATATAGTTTTTTACTTTGTGTTATTTAATGAATAAAATATCGTTCCGCTAGCTGTATTTCGTGACTGTTTAGTGTTTACTTCTTTTATATTTCATATTTTCCCGTTTATAGAAGTATAATAACTTTACCGAACGGCAGAATAAAAATATTGTCTTCAGCACTTGCTATCTTCATCACCATTGTTTAGAAAATAGAACTATAGAAGTATGTAAGTCACACCACCAAAACTAGACTTCCATCAATGGATTTGATGATCATTGTGTGGGCACTCTTATCTTACATACTTATTCGAGCCACTTTCTACGTTTTAGGCATCGGCGAACCAAAGAACTTACCTCCGGGACCGACACGGCTGCCGATCATCGGAAACCTCCATCTGCTCGGGGACCAACCACACCAGTCCCTAGCGAAACTAGCCCGAGTCCATGGCCCCATAATGTCATTAAAACTTGGTCACATCACCACAATTGTCATCTCCTCAGCCACTGCAGCCAAACAAGTGCTTCAAAAGCAAGACCTTGCTTTCTCTTCCCGTCATATCCCTGACGCCCTGCATGCCTGTAGCCACGCGCGATACTCTGTCGCGTGGCTCCCGGTGTGCACCGAGTGGCGCACCCTCAGAAGAATCCTCAATTCCAATATCTTCTCCAACAACTCCCTTGAGGCCAACCAGCACTTGACGAGTCAGAAAGTGGAAGAGCTAATAGCATACTGCAAGAAAGCTAGTCTATCGAATGATCATGTGGACATCGGTCGTGCTGCTTTTAGAACCTCACTGAATCTCCTATCCAACACTATTTTCTCTAAGGATTTAACTGACCCGTATGAGGATTCGGGTAAAGAGTTTAAGGAGGTGATGGAAATATTATGGTGGAGGCCGGAAAGCCGAATGTTGTGGATTATTTTCCGATGTTGAAGTGGATTGACCCACAAGGGATCCGGAGAAGATTGGGTCATCATTTTGGGAAGGTTCTTGAGGTATTTGAGGAGTTAATTGATGAGAGGTTAAGAATTCGAAGATTGAATCAAGATGATGTATTGGACGTGTGTTTGAAAATCATTCAAGATAACCCAAATGAGATCAATCAGACACAGATAAAGAGTTTGTTTTTGGTGAGTAAATGACAAATATATGTCTATTTTAATATGATATGATATTAACCCACAAAATCTTATCAACTTTGTGTCTATTTTCAATGTGATGATATAGGATTTGTTTGCTGCTGGCACTGATACGACCTCTAGCACATTAGAATGGGCAATGGCAGAAGTGCTACGCAACCCTAACACCATGACTCAAGTTAAAGAGGAGCTTGAACAAGTTATTGGTAAAGGTAAAATAGTAAAAGAGGATGATGTCTTGAGGCTACCCTACTTATCTTGCATTGTGAAAGAAACCTTGCGACTACACCCACCAGTACCCTTACTCATCCCTCGAAAAGTTGATAAACAAGAAAAACTCAATGGATACACTATCCCAAAGGGCACACAAGTGCTTGTGAATGCATGGGCCATAGGACGTGACCCAAGAATTTGGGACGACTCGCTAGAGTTCAGGCCAGAAAGATTTTTGAAGTCTGGGTTTGATGTCCACGCTCAAGATTTTGATTTAATCCCATTTGGGGCTGGACGAAGAATATGCCCTGGTTTGCCGCTTGCGATCCGTATGATCCCTATGATGTTAGGCTCACTACTTAATAATTTTGATTGGAATCTTGAGAAAAAAGTTCAACACGAGACTTTCGACATGACCGAGAAATTTGGAATCACCTTAGCAAAGGCAAACCCTCTTTGTGTTGTTCCAATTCCATTGAATTAACTTTGATTTATCATATTTTTATTATCAACAACGATCTTTTAATTCAGTTTTATTATATAATGGAGGGGGTTGGCTTTCTTATGCTTTCTACTAAATTATGATGTATTATAATGTATTTTTTGTTCATTTCTAGTCAACCTTATGCAATAGTTGTTATTTAGTTTTAGTCGTAATCATTTTAGACGCTAAATAAAAATATAAATATAATATAGTCAACTATTAATCCGTGCCTAAATGTTTAAGGCATTGGTTACATAATCAAAGGGTGTACCTATAACAACCCTTGTTGTTATAAATAAATACATATATATTTATACTATATTATAACGCATAAAGGAGGATTTTCGTCCTAATTTAAAAGATTTGAACATCCATAATGAACAACCCAAAAACTCAATTTTAGAGGAGTGTTTATGTCATTCAAACATTCCTATAAAAATAGAATTTTAAAATTATTTACACCTAAACCTTTGTATCTCTAAATATAACTAATCTTTCCATGGTTGTTACAATAGTCTTAAAAGAAGGAATTCTGATTTTAAAAATATTTTGTATCTATACCCTTTGACAAATATATTATTTTAAAACGAATATACGTTAGGCGACATAAATACAATTAACCTTACAAATACAACTTCAAATGGTCATGCGTAAACAAACATAAAAAAGACTTAATGGTCTCTAAAAACCTACCAAATACATCAAAATGAATGTCTAGTTTTTCATAAATAGTCCGGATTAAATAATAGTATAACATGTTGCTTCACTTGTATTACCTGAAATTACTAATGATCGATTTTAACCTGACAAATAGAACAAACATAAGCAAGTAATATAAAAATTTTGAATTCAGTTATATACAAAAAAATATGCAAAAAATATGAAATATTTACTTTTTTCCCATAACAGCTGCTACTTTAGTTCACAAAACCAAACATAAATGGGAATATACGTTTTATGCTGCATTATATGTAAACAAATACAAAAACTATGAAATAATAAATATTAGGTACGTATTTGTTTTATTAATAAATATTTTTAAAAAAACAAATTACCTATATATCAATGAAAATACATTTGAAAATAAAATATAGTATAGATAAATAATTTATACAATACAACATGACCCATATATTGCAACTGAAATGTTCGTTTAATAAAATATAGTACATATATTAAAAACTTTAAAAACAATAAGCAAACATAAGATACATACACATACATCATATGCTTATGAAAAACTTTAATATTAACCCATTTTTTGGAAAGAAACACCTTTTTTTAATATAATACTATTTTTTATTGAATCAAATATGTGAAAAACTTGATTTCTGTTATTGAAAATAAATAACAATATATGTATATATTTAGTATATATTGTACCCATTTTATATTACTTCAAAATGGCCTTAAAATTCACCATATGGTAAACACAAGGAATTTTATAACCTGAAGGATAATTAAAAAACTTATAGTAGACGCGAAATATAGATGAAATGGTCAGGTAGGTAGTCACAAAACAACAAATGAACGTAGATTTTGTGTGACCAAAACTTATTTTTAAAATTAAAATACATAAAACTTAAACTAATATTTAAATAAATTAATTTTATATATTCATTTAGTTAAACAAACACACTATTTGTAAGGGGACGACTAAGTTTGTTAAGCAGGCGGGAATCGAAATTTGAAAATTAAATAACATATAAGAGTAGTAAATAGCCTATAAATACATTTCTATTCACTACTATTTCATTGGGGGGATAAAAGACACAGTAGTTTCAATAGCTGAAAACATATGGGAAGAAGAATCATTGAATAATCAATAAATTAAATTACTTTATTTGATTTTTTTAAAATAACACCTTAATTTTAAGTTTTATTATTATTTATTGAACGCTTTAAACATTATACTGTCATCTATGATACTTATTAGATTATTAGGTCTAAATTAATACATGTTGGTTTTGCAAAAACTATAATTTTTAAAATACTCAAAATTTATCAGTTTAATTGTTAGGAGATTTTAAAATTCATATTTCAAATAAAATAGTAAACTCTCTGACTAAATTTATCAGATGAATGGCTGGCTTCATATTATTCCGTCTGCATTTCAGGGGAGGTTAAAAGTGACAATAAACCCTAACAATTAACATTTTGATTATTAAATTGAGGTATGTCTATATCTATGCTATATTATTATACATGAAGAAGGAATATCGGTCAAAGTTAAAAGATTTGTAATTTTTAATGCATAATGTACAACTTAAAAAATCAATTTTATAAGCGTAGTAATTTAATTAAACGCTACTAAAAATCTTGAATCTAAAACTTATTTACACACACTAACCCCTGTATTTATACCAAATATGTTTTCTCTATGTTTGTTATGATTTTACACTAAAAATAAGGAAACTTTTTATTTATACATTTACAGTTTTTAACCTAAATGGAGATTAAAGGAGGATTCAAAATTTAAAAACTCTCAACAAAAAAAAAACTAAAATATAGAGAGGGACGAACATATTAAGCTATCAAACTTTTTTGATAACAAATGGTGGTGGAACAATATAAATAAGATTATCAAACTCCATGATACTTACAAATGAATTGATCTTATCATGCAAGTAGTTAGCATTTATACTTTTGCTTTTCGGCTTTTGTGTTTCAAGACTTGGATTTTTTATTCATTTATTACTTTATTACATCATGAGTTTCTTTACCTACTTCATAACTTAAATAACAAACATAACATAACATAACATAACATAACATACCCAGTAAGTCCCACTCAAGAGCAGGGTCTGGGAGGGGTAGGTGGCGGCGAGTCTTTCCTCTATCTAGTGAAATAGAGAGACTGCTTCCGAAGAGACCCCCGACTCGGTAACGAAAACCAATAACAGTCACAATCGCAAACATAAAGTAAGTCAGACAACACACAGGTATAAGTCACTTAAATACATAGAAAGCGTGTACATCAAATAAGCAGATAGAATCACGTATAAGGGCAGAAATAGGAAGATAGGTGGGCCGCAACAGATCTACGTCTACCCTTCCTGCCCAAGATCTACGTCTACCCTTCCTACCCACCGGTCCCGCTATAAGTCCTTAATTTTAATTCTACGTCTCCACTCACTCCTACCCTCGATCATGTGCTCAGAGAGGTGCAAGTCTACCATATCTCGCCTAATTATTTCGTCCCAAGTCAACCTAGGTCGACCTCTATTCCTCCTACCCTCTACGGTGATGTTCTCTACTGCTCTAACGGGTGCTACCATCGACCTTCGCTTTACGTGACCAAACCATCTTAATCTTCCCTCTCTTATCTTATCTGTGATACACGCCACCTCCAGCCTCCGTCGAATCGCGTCGTTTCTTATTCGATCCAATCTGGTGTGTCCACACATCCATCTGAGCATACGCATTTCCGCGATCTCTATTTGTCTCTGGTGCGATTTCTTTATGGCCCAACAATTTGTTCCGTATAACATTACTGGACGTACTGCCACTCTGTAAAGTTTTCCCTTTAATTTTGCTGGGAACCTCTTATCACACAGGATCCCTGATGCTGCTCTCCATTTGCACCATCCTGATTTCACACGGTGAGATACATCGCTGTGTATCTCTCCGTCCTCCTGTACGTACGAGCCCAGGTATTTGAACGTAGACGTCTGTGGTACCGTCATACCCTGGATGTTGATGTGTATGTCCTCTTCAGCCTCACCACTAAAGTTACAATGCATGTATTCCGTCTTAGAGCGACTTATCGTTAAGCCTCTGTTCTCTAGTGCTGCTCTCCACTGTTCTAGCCTGTCGTTAAGCACCGTTTTAGATTCTGATATTAGGACAATATCATCTGCAAATAGCATGCACCATGGGACAAGCTCTTGTATAGACTTGGTCATCTCATCCAGCCCTATTGTGAAGAGAAAAAGGCTTAATGCCGATCCTTGGTGTAGTCCCACTTTCACCGGGAAGAAGTCTGTGTCCCCGACTGGTGCTCGCACACATGTTTTTGCCCCTTCGTACATATCCATTATTATTTTGATATACTTGTCTGGTACCCTTCTGAGTCGTAAACTTTCCCAAATGAGTGGACGCGGCACACTGTCATATGCTTTTTCTAGGTCAATGAATACCATATGAAGGTCCCTTTTCTTTTCTCTATATTTCTCTATTAACCTTCTTATGATGTGTATGGCTTCTGTTGTGGAGCGTCCTGGTACAAATCCAAATTGGTTCACCGTAATCTGAGTTTCTCGTCTAAGCCTCGTGTCAATAACTCTTTCCCATAGTTTCATCGTGTGACTCAATAGATTTATTCCCCTGTAATTTGCACAACATTGGACATCTTCTTTTTTCTTATATATGGGGACTATGAAACTGCTTCTCCATTGCTGTGGCATCCTCCCTGTTTTGAAGATGATGTTAAATAGGTCTGTTAGCCATTGCAGACCCTCGTTTCCCAGGCACTTCCACACTTCAATCGGTATGTTGTCTGGCCCCACCGCCTTAGCCTTTCCCATTTCTTCAATGCTCTTGTAACTTCGTCGACTGTGATGCTTCTACAGTAACACTTGTTTTGTTGGTGTGGTTGATTTGGTATACTAATCGCAGTTTGTTGGTGAGGGTTCCTTATGTTGAAAAGGTTATCGAAGTAAGTTTTCCATCTCGCCTTGATGTCGTTCTCCTTCAGCAATACTTTTCCATTCGCAGCCTTTATAAACTTAACCATTCTCAGGTCTTGTTTTCCATCCGCAGCCTTTATAAACTTCATAACTTAAATAGTAAATTATTAAATACTAGACATGTGTAACAGTTATAACGTGCATCCAACACAATGATGTTACTAAACTTAAACAATTTTATGAGTAAAAAAATTGTTTAACAGTTGTAAACAATATTATATGAATACGAAGTTTACCTAAGATAAGTACAACAATTAAAAGTGTCGCACCCGCTGCATCGCGCGAGCACACTACTAGTAGTATTAAAATAAAATCTGATAATAAATCTATATCTATATTTATATTTATACTTATATTTATAGTTTATAACTTATAATAAAAGAATCATTATTGTCATATGTTATTTTTCTAGTCAGGACAGGTAGGATTTCCGTAGGATCTGTCACATATTCTCACCAAATCAATTCTTACTATCTCATTTATATTAAAAACATATCACATCTACCAAAATTTACAAATGTTTTTCATATTTTTAATTTTAATACATTATCTAGATGTTTACTTACCAAATTTAAATATATATATTTCAGTGCCAAATCTTTCTTTATGTTTGTTAAATCACATCAATTTCTAATACTCATTGTTTTCATTTTATTAAAATATAAACAATTGTTTCATTACAATCACCTATTAAAAAGCTCTATTTATTAAACACTTAATATTTTTTTTAATTTTGTTTAAGAATATAGTAAATAAATAATTAGGCTATACTAAGAGATGATTCAGACTCTAAAACAATTTAACAACTATGAGGTTGTTTGGCAACTTCTAAATGAATAAGTGTTGAACCAATAAGAGATCTGAACTAGTAAGACGTCTGAACCAATAAGTGCTGAACCAGTTTAAGTCTGTTTAATTAGATAACTAAATGACCATGTAAAATGACTATTTTACCCTCTAAATTATTTCTTGTTGAACGACTATGATAAAAATGAAACACCTTTAAATGTCTTATGCTACACGCCTTTAAATGTCTTATGCTACACGCCTTTAAATGTCTTTTGCTACACGCCTACCCGGTATGAAATTATTGGACTCAAGAAAAAGCGATATACAACTCAAAATGCACATGATACCACCCTAATTACTTTTAATGTTATTTATATATTTAAATGTTATAATATGTAACCTTCTTTCTTTTTTAGGTTCCCAAATGAAAACCCTACCATCACCTCCACCACCACCATCGTGACACTTCAACACCACTAAATCACCATCATTATCATGTCATTTTCATCATAGCATCCCATCATCGGATAACCCCTCCCACATCAACATGCTCACCACCACCACATACACAACCGTCACCACTGCAGTCCGCCGTCGGCGAGGAGGTGGCAGCGGGAGGAAGAGAGGGCTGCGGTGGCTTGCTGTAGACGGCGCTCCAGCGAGGGTTTCCGGTCAGACTTAATCTCAAATCTGACTCGGTAAGTGGTGATTCAGACCTCTTTTTCAATTAGAGGTATCCCAACTAAACAATCATGTCTGACTTGATTAAACATACATATCTGACTTGGTCAGACATACGTATCTAACTGGGGTCATTCAGACCCAAACAAATAGCTCCTATGTCTTTTTTATATATTATTTAACGAATTTTGAGTTATATATCTATTTATTAGAAGTATTTATAAATTAATGTAATATGTGATTTTTTTATTTTTCTTAATAATGATCATTTCACATGTGTGCGCATAACAATTTCATATTTCATTACATATGTTTTATATTTGTTTTTACATATTACTGATATTAAATATAGTTATATCATATTATTGATATCTTTTGTCTTGGCATTAAATCCATTATTATACATGTGAATTAGGTCATATTATCGATATTATTTTTCATATTATACCTCTTGTTCAATCCGTATAATACACGAATCACTAATGTAGTCTACATCTATATATATTATATTAGTTTTAGTAAAATCTTGTATTGCACGAGAAGAATAAGTAAACTATTAAGTATAATAGAAATTTATTAATTATAAAATAATATTTTAAGGTATGGTATGATTAAAATTATAAATGAGTAAAAACTATATGGATTAAAACAGTGATATCAGTTTTATTTTTATTTTCTTTTTTTATAAAAAAATTAAATATTTTGTTTCAAAAGAAAACATTTTAATAAATAAAATCATTTTTAAAAAAACTTTATAACTCCCAAATTTTATATATTGATGTTTTTACTAATAGAGTTTTACATATTGATGTTTATTTATTATAATTATTTAAAACTTTTAAAAATCATGTCTTGCATTTGAAGATATAACTTTGATTATCAGTTATTATTGTTTTAAAATAAAGTTTTAAAAGTAACTAAATTTGATTGAAAATAGAAATAACTAAAAAATTAATTTTATAAAATATGAAATCTTATAAAATATAAACTTTTTTAAAACAAAATAATTTAAATTGGTCATTCATAAAAAGTGAAATTTCAAAAAACAATCTTATCGAAACAATGAAATACATTTTTATAGAATAAAAAATATTCTAATACAACAAACTTTTTATAAAAAATATGCTTTTCTTGAAAAAAATTCTTAGAATGAAATATTTAAAAACCATAATTTTTTTACAAATCAAAATATTAAGAAAATGATGTTACTGTTTATTTACTTAAAGTAACAATTTATACTTAATTTCAATCGTATTTAATTTTCAAATATCGTTTTATAATTCAAATAAATTTATTACTAATTAATTAATATTTTTTATTAAATTCATGAAATACACATGATACTAACCTACTTACATATATAAGAGAGAATTGTTGTTTTTCTATCTATGGTTTGTTCATATTTCTTATTTTCATTTAAAAAAGATTTATTTATTTTCATTTGGCTTCTCAAGGTTTTAAAAAGTTTTCATTTTCATCTAAAAGAATTAACTCCTTTAATTCAAATTATTAAAAATGTAAACTGCCACTAAAAGCAAGGTCTATAATTCTCCCCGAGCAATAAAGCTGAAAATATCATGATTCAGTCATAATAAAAGATTTAAAATGAAATGTTCGATTTAGGTTCCGTGAATAGAATAATGATACATGAATAAAATTGTAACACCAATGCGTTAAGTATAATTGAGATTTTGTCTTTATTTAAAATAATTACGTAATTACCTTTTTAATTATAGAGGCTTTAACATTTTAAATTAACGTAGTTAAATTTTCTGGATGAAAATGACACTTTTTTGGATGAAAATGACACTTTTTTTAAACCGTGGGACGCCAGATACAAAAAAAAAATTTCCTCAATAAAAATGACAAATGTGATCAATTCATGGGTAGGAAAATTACAATTCACTCCATATATAAATTAAGATAAATGTGATATGCTCTACAATTTTTATATAATTGTTCTTTCTCTATGATCGGTCTTTCTTCAACTATTTTCAAAACTTCAAAACTTCTTATCACATTCTAATATTCTATAACATTTGAAGTTTTAAAAATGGGGGTTTATGTATAAGCAATGCCTAGCAAAATCTGGAGAAATCAATGTAGTTAAATAATAATTAAAAAAAGTCAAAACTCCATCACTTAATTTTATTTTTTTCTTCGATGGTTTGAGTTATGAATAAATAAATTAACAAAAATAAAAAATAGTTTGGACTATTTGGTTTTTAATAATTTTATAATTTTATCAATCACCACTTCTTGAACAAACAAACCAATGAATCAAAAATTTATTTTTGTTGGAACTAGAAATTAAGATTCCTCGACGCGTAGTTTGTAAACCTTGTTACGTGCGTTGCGATGGTAATATTAACGTGACAAAAACTCTATTTTGAATACAATTCCATTTTTTACAAACCTTATGTTGCGACTCCAAAAACAAATTAACACAACCACAAATTATATATCTATTAAAAGAAGAGAGGAATGAATAGTAATTCTTTGAATCCTGACCGTCCGTTTAAGACCCACGGTTATCAAAGTGGGTTACCCAAATGACACCTGTTTTGGTGATGCAGGTTTCTTTATTAAAAGAGTTTTCTCACCATTCTTCACGCACAACAACCACGCTCTGGTTTCCATCGCCACCGCAACCTCCACCATCTTCGCTGCCGACTGTGGCCACTGTTATGGTTGTTCGCCGGTTGTTTGTTGCCGTTGTCAGCAGTCATTTCATCTGACTGTGGTGATGGTGACGATAAAGTTTCCATCACCAAGGAGGCGGATGTGGCCACCGTGGACACGTGAGTGTGTTGCCGTTGACGGGACATCTCGTCCGATGGTCGTCTGTGGCGATGTGTGCCATGCAACTTCCATCGCCACCGCCGTCGAATCTGGGCAGTGCCCATTCGTCATTGTCGCCGCCATTGTCGGTGGCCTTTGGGTTGCCCGGATTCGGTGGCGTGGTGCTTGTCAGTAGCCCATGGAGCCGGCGAACTTCGTATTTTCCGCCGGTTGCTTTCTGGTCACAAATCATAACCCAATTTTGTCGGCCGCCACCGTCGTCGCTGACGAACTTTCGGTTGACCGGTGGCATGCGTGGTGAGGTGGTTATAGTTTGTCGCCATCTGAGGTTTAGGGTTACACCTAATCCTAGTAGTTTGTTGGATCTGTGGGTTTTTCATGCTGGCCTTTTGTTTCTCTGCTGTGTGGAGTTTTGTTTTGGGTATATATGATCTTAACCCTAACTTCTTGGGTTTCTGTTTTGTTGTCTGCCTCTGGGTTCTAATTTTTGGTTGGTGATGATGGCCAGGGGCACCTCGAACCCTAATCTTCTGTTTTGATTTTGACGGTAGGGCGTGTTTTCGTGTTCATAAGTCAATGATGATGACGACCCGTCATCTGAGACCCTTATACCTGTAGAAGATAAATCAAGGCTCGGCAAAACATACTGTGCGATAACCAGATCCACGCGACAACAAGAAGTCACGCGAGAAGCTACCAGTGCGAAAGACCAGATCCATGCGAGTCGTAGACCACGCGAAAGACTGCAGCCGCGCGAAAGCTTGATCCACGCGAAAGGGATCTCGCGCGAGAACTCTATGTTTAGTATAAATAGCGTAGTTTCGTTTTGTAATGTAGCTTTTCATTCATTATCAATCTGTACTGTGCGAAATCGTACAAGACCTTTTATAGGTTTCTGTTTATCAATCAAATATCATCTTTTGTGATTCAATTCAATCTTCTTCTACTCCAATCTTGTTTATATTCCGCGTTCACAAGATTGAGATCGTGTGTTATTGATTTCTGGGAGATTTTCAAGGTTTTACAATTGAGCATTAGGCTCTTGAACCACGATTTGGAGAAGAATTGGATTGTGTTCTACTCGATTTTGAAGAATTCATCATCAATTACCTTAGATTCTGAGATGGAAAAGTTATGCTGCTCGATTGTGGAAGATTTGGACTGATCTGGACCTAATTGAACTTAATTAGTGGACTTTAAGCTTAATTTTGATGAAAATTGACTTAAAATTCATTAAAATTGGATTAAAATGGGTTTAATCAAACTTAATCAGTGAGTTGGAGGTGACATTCGCGTGAACAAACAGTTGGTAATCTGTTTCTGCACAAAATTGACTTTTCGCTTGATCTGCAAGTTCTCGCACGCGAAAACAGGGTGTTTTCGCTCAGTTAGGTATTTCACCTTTTTGTGCGATTCGCGTGAAAAGGTAATTTTGGAAATTCGCTCGAAAAGATCCATCGCGCGCGAAAACTCTGTACGCGCGAAATCACTTTTCGCACGAATTCTCTTCTCGCACGAAAACCAGATTTTCTGACTTTCTGATCACTATGGCTTCAACAACACCGAATTTGAAGCATCTTACTGCTTCACTTCATCTAGACACAGAAATTGGTACTGGTAACAAGCCACCGAGACTTCTATGTGAAGATGATTATACCGATTGGGCGTTTCGATTTGAAAGATATGTCATTTACACGGAACCTAAAATGTGGAGGTCTATACAATATGGTCCTTACATTCCGTTGTACAAAAATGACAAAGGAGAAATGGTTCAGAAACCTGAACATTTGTGGGATGAAGACGACATTAAGAGATTGGAACTGGATGATAAGGCGTATGCTGCAATTACAATGGCTCTTACTACTGAGATCTCACAAAGTTTCAAGAGTTCAGGGGTGCTAAAGTGCTATGGGATGCTCTGGAATCTCAGATAATGGGCAACAAAGACATGAGAGAGAGCAAGAAGGATATGTTGAATCAAGAATTCAACATGTTCAATCATATTGTTGGTGAGGAGTTGGAATCTCAAATGGCCAGGTTTGTTAGACTGGTCACAAAAATGAAGAGTGCTGGTATTACTATGGAACCCATTACTGTGAACAAGAAGTTACTCAACTCACTTCCTTACAGTTGGAATAACATCTGTACATTGATAAAGAGAACCAAAGACTTGTATACTCTTCAGTTGACTGATCTCATCTCAACTATCAAGTCTTATGCTATGGATGATAAGCAGCGAGCTGCTAATCATCTCAGTTCTCTAGGTGCTGAAGGAACTGCTCTCTACGCAAAGATGGCTAGTAATCCAAATTACTATGTCAGTTATACACAAATGTGTCAGCAACAACAATCGGGAAGTGCAGCTTCTTCATATATGCAACCAGCAGTAACTCATCAAGTTCATGTTCCAGCAGCTCAACATTATTCCCCCATCATCCACCAACAAGTCTCTCAACCTCAAGATTCTCATAGTGGTCAACATGCTTATGTTGCTACCACTAATCCATCCAAACAGACTGTCCAGATCGCTGAGGAGCATCTTGCTCTTTTCACTACTTTCATGACAAGTTATGAAGCTTTTATGGCCGGAAGACTTTCTGCTCCAAATATTCTTGTTGATGATCTTCAACAAGTTAATCCGGATGATGTTGAAGAAAACGACATCAAATATCAGATGGCCATGGTAGTTTACAGGGCGAAGAATTTTGCTAGAAGAACTGGAAGGAAAATGTTTGGTGTTAATAATTCTAGCAAAATCGGTTTCGACAAATCCAACCTGAGGTGTTACAACTGTAACAAACCAGGTCATTTCGCCAGAGAGTGTACTGAACCAAAAACAGTTCAAAATGAAGCCCCAAAGAAGATGGTGACTGTGGAGATAGAGCAGAAGAATGACAAAGCTAGTACTTCTGGTGGCAATAAAGCATTAGTTTCTCAAACAAATGCTGAATACGATTGGTCTGATCAAATGGAGGCCCTTGATCTAACTTTGTCTCATGCACTCATTGCAAAGATTGTGCCAGAACCAGAAGAGGAAGAAAACTTGTTTGCTGAATTCGTGTCTGATGATTGTTGGAGGGCTTGTTTGCTACAAAAGAAGAAGAGAAGGAGAGAATTGAAGTGGAGAAAGTGAAAGTTGATCAAAAGATTGAGAAAGTTGAAGAGGAGAAAGAGAAAGCTGAGAAGAAAGAACAGGTTGAGAAGGTTGATGAAGAAAAGATTGTGTTTGAAGATGACACTGTTGAGCTCACAGTCAAAAGCACATGTATTGATCAAAAGACTGTTGTTAGTGCTCCAGTGGAAGAACCAACTGACAACATGAAAGCATTCATGGTCAAGAAGGCAGAGGAAACAGAAGGGGAAACTTCAGAACCCAAGGTATATGATGACTTATGTAAAAATGCATGTGTTGAGAAAGTTCAAAGATACAGAGTTCACAATGAAAGCCTGATAATGGAAGTTGAAAAACTTCAGTATCAAGCTAGTAAACACAAGTCAAATGAAAGGATTTTTAAAGAAAAACTTGAAGGTTTAAACAAAACAATTTATAATTTGAAATTAAATCTTCATGATAAAGAATGTACTAATAATGACTTGACAAATAGAAATAATGAACTCGCTCTAGAAATTAACAGACTCAACAGTGAATTAGCCACGGTTAAATTGACTGTTGAGAAATTTGAACTTTCATCAACGATGGTTGAAGGCATAATCAAGTCACAAATGACTCAGAAAATCAAAGGAGGAAAATATGGTGTTGGGTTTTCTAACATTGCACCTCCAATTAATCATGATTATTCATGTTTACCTTCATCTGAGAACATTGTGATTCTAATATGGTCTATGGGATTGGATTTTCTCCATCTCAAAACTTAAAACCTTCTGTTAAGATAAACTTATCAGTTGATCCTATCATAGCACCCAAACTAAACAATCATCTGAAAATCTTTTTGCCGATAAAATGAAGGTGGATGGGTTGGTTGAAGATTGGGAAAGTGAGAGTGAGGATGAGAATGAGAATGAATGTTTAAATAATAAGAATGTAAAAGTTTCACAATTTGCTTGTAATCAAAATTTGTCTGGAAATGAAAAGAAGGTTGATTTGAATTAGGGATGTAAACGAGCCGAGCCGAGCCCGAGCTTTATAGTACTCGAGCTCGGTTCGAAGGGATTTTCTTAAAGCTCGAGCTCGAGCTCGAGCTCGTTCGAGCCTGTTATTTCTGGATCGAGCTCGGCTCGAGTAGCCAAAATAAAGCTCGAGCTCGACTCGTATAAGCTCGGCTCGAGTTGCCTAACAAAACTACCGAGCCAAAGCTCGGCTCGAGCTCGAGCTCGAGCTCGAGATTTATTCCCTCTATGCACAAACCTGTAGTCTGTAATCTGTCTATTCCCCTCTATGCACAAACCTTTAAAAGAAAACAGAAAAAAAAGCCTCTTCAATTCATAAGCCTGAAGAAACCAGGATCCCCGGGTGCAGAATACTCGACAGAACCATTAGGTACACTATTCGGGTACATGGTACCGTTTAAAATACCTTTCATTTGGAAACTTAAAAAACATCATCATAACACAATCACAATTTACAAACGAGGAAAAACATCCTTAAAATATATGATGTTACGAGACCAAAATAAAGTGGCAAAGTTTAGTATTCTAGCCAAAAAAACATAATTTGTAGCTAATAAACCAAAAAACATCTTCTCAAGTATATACTTTACCCAATACTTCACAAAAAATAACGAGCCTTCATATTGTTACTTGTTAGACTTCATATTGTTACTTGTTAGACCTGAAACATCAAATTTAAAAATTAAAACAAGTTTTGTAACAAAAAATACATTACATCAACTATACATAATAATAGATTCTTAATAAAAGTGTCTTAAAAGCCAAGTAAAATCAATACCATACCTTCTAATCACAAGCACTTTACTATTTTTCTCACTAGGTAGTATAACCTCACATGGTGCCTCATCTTTCTACAAAACAATTCAATAGTTAAATTAATAACATATCAAAAATTCAAATAATATATATTTTAAATGTACCTTGAGCTTCTTTTTTACTCCATAAAGTTGTCTAATCCAATCTCCTCCACAATCAACATTTCAACGTAGAAGGCGCCAATAAAGATCGATATGGCTCAATGACTCTTCCCCGGCGCTAAAAGTTGACTCTGATGCAACTGTAGAAATCGGAACCGCGAGTATATCCTTTGCCATTTTCGATAGAACACGATACTTGAGCTTGTGAACGTTCCACCACTCTAAAACATTGAACTTCATTCCTTCATATCCTTTAAGTAACCCTTCCTCCAAATACATTTTTAGTTCAGATTTGTCTGCTTTATCCACATCAGCATCCTTTAAGAACTCTCCAAACGCGTCCCATCCTGAAACCAAGTGAGTTTTCATAAGCTTTTGAACTAGTGCTCCCCCCTGAAGATCCACTTTTATAGCTTGTTGCACTTTCCTGCATTGAAGCATCATACATTCTAAATACTCCTCAAACATGAGCTCAAGTGCATTCGAGACGTCTTGAATATTCTTAGAAGCTTCACTTGATGTGTATATCTTCGGATAGCAAAACTCAATAACCCACATTTTTAGCCTAGGATCTAGCACTGCAGCTATGGCCATGAGCATATGACATTCTCCCCAATACTTATCGAACTTCTCCTTCATCGCTTTACTCATATCACGAATAAACTCATTCTCAGATAAAACACTCTTATCTAGTGTTTCTTGACCTTATAAACTTCTATAAGATACAAATTTGCTGTCGGATAATCACAACCTGAGATAATATTGGTGCACACCTTAAACACCATCAAAACTTCACAAACATTTTTCACATTTTCCCAATCATTCTCAGTGGGCAAATGCTTAAAGTGTGGTTCATATTCTGCATATCTAAGAAGGTAACTTTAAGTTAGTAAAGATACATTTGCGTGTATAGAAAATATATATACAATTATAATTATAGTACATACATACCTTGGAAAAACATCTTTAAACTTAATAGCAAGAGAAAGCATGTCATAAGTAGAATTCCATCTTGTGGGAACATCAATCATTAACTTTCTATCAGGTACTTGGAGTTGATTTGCAACTTTTGAAAATGATAGTCGTCTCGCCTCCGAATGATTTATATATTTAACAGCTTCCCGAACTTCTTCAATCACATAATCAATTTTGAAAGACCATCTTTCACTAGCAAGTTAAGTATATGTGCACAACACCTTACATGGAAAAACCTTCCACCACAAGGAAGCTTCTTTACTCTACAAGTATTAGCTTTCAATGTACTCACTGCCCTATCGTTGTACGCGGCATTATCTACAGAAATGGAGAAGATCTTCCCTTCAATTTCCCACTCCTTCACACATTTGTAAATGGCATCTGCAATATCAAGTCCGGTACGTGGAGGAGGAACATGCACAAAACTCAACACACGTTTCTGCAATCTGTGATGTATTATTAGAACTTCTTAAAAAGATATAACATGATATATTAAATAAATAAATACAAACCTCCAATTTTGATCGATGAAGTGCCCTGTGATTACCATATACTCAATTCTTTGATGAGATGATTTCCAACAATCAGTTGTCAAACTAATATTCGAGGCCTCATTTATAAGAAATTTTAGTTTTTTCTTCTCATGTTCGTACACCTTAAAGCAATCAGACTTTATAGTAGCTCTACTAATCCTCTCAAACATTGGATTGGCCGTCTTCATCATATATACAAACATGTCATCTTCTACCGTAGTAAATGGTTGCTCAGTCGCCATCAACCAGTTTGCTATTGATTCCCTCATTTTGTTAGCATCATACTTTGCATTGGATCCAATTAATAGAGAAGGCTTATTGTATCCCGTGTCTGCATCAAGTGGCTGGAAATTAAGCAATTGTTGTGTTCTCATGAATTGCTTCCGTTTCAAACAACCTTCCATGTGTTCGTTTATAAGTTGATGTCGTCTTAGTTTTATTTTTTACCAATTGCCTTTTGCAGTGAATGCACTCAACTTTTTCAGTTCCATCCGGAAGAGTCACTTCAATAAAGTCTTCCCACACCTCCGACTTCTTTTGTCGTTTTTCTTTAGCACCACATTGTCTTCGTCACCATGTTTTTTAGTATTTTCTTCTTCTACAGTTGCTTCTTCAGAAGCATTCACATTTTGATCCTCTGTTTCATTAAGGTCCTCCGCATCAATGCTAATAAATTCTTGTTCTCCTTGTTCGTATTTGAAGTGGAGCCTTGCATTGGGCTAATTGGATTCGTATTACTTCCTTTTCTCATTAATACACACCTACAAAAAAACAAAGATAATAACCAGAAACTGCCAAAGATAAAAAAACATTTGTTTGGTTTTGACTTTAAAGAAGAATCAATAACCCTAATGTTCAATGGGAGCATGTAAGTAAAGCTATAATGAATAATAAATAGCAAACAACCCAAACAGCCAGTTTAACCTAATTGGATTCGTTTAGCCAGGGATTGACTGCTTCAAAAAACATAACATGAGCATTCATCAAGATTCGTTTAGCCAGTTTAACCAAACAGCCAGTTTAACCTTTTGAAATTTAAAACATAAACAAAGAATTGTGTATGAAGATTTGTAATCCCTTTGCATTTGACTGCTTCAAAAAACATAACATGAGCATTCATCACCAAGAAACAACAATGAATATCCCCAATACATAAGCATTCATCACCAAGATTTAAAGAAACAAGAATGAAGATGAGGCTGAAAAATTAACCTTCGAAGGTGAAGGGGGAGGCCGACGGCAATCAGCGACAGGAGGATGGCCGGAGGGAGGGCGACGGCCGGAGGGAGGGCGACTGCCGGAGGGAGGGCGACGGGCACAGCGACGGGAAGAGGGCGACGGCCACAGCGACGGGAAGAGGGCGACTGCGGAGAGCTTGATGAGGGAGGGCGACTGCCGGATGGGAGGGCGACGCCGCGACGGGCACAGCGACGGGAAGAGGGCGACGGGCACAGCGACGGGAAGAGGGCTTGATCTTTGAGAAGGGTAGAAGTGAGTAGTGAAGACCCATTTAGGGTTTTAAGTTTTTAAGGGGGAAAATGGAAAAGAAAATAAAAAATAATATATAATATGCAAGGCTCGTTAAGGCTCGCGAGCCTAAACGATCTTCGAATGCAAGGCTCGGGCTCGGGCTCGATTAATAATCGAGTTATATATCAAGCTCGAGATCGGGCTCGAGCTCGTTTAGGCTCGGCTCGATCGAGCTTTTTACCGAGTCGATCTCGAGTATCTATCGAGCCGGCTTGGTTCGCTTACACCCCTAATTTGAATGATTTGAAATCTAATAGTAAAAATAACTTGAATGCAAATCAAAGGGCAAATCAAAAGGAAAGAATTGAAAAGGACTTTAAAAGTAGATTCATTTCTAAGGGTGTAATTGAAAATGAGGAACATATTTTTAAAGAAACGAATTCTCGATTCTTTAAAAATAAGCTTCATTATAATGCTAACCTTGTGAATCAAGATGTTTGTAGCCCAGATTTGCAAGTGAATAATTCTTCTGCATGCAATCTCACAATTCAAAAGCCTGGTCCTTCTCCAGCACCAATCCGTATATCTAAGCCTGGTCCTTCTCCAGCACATTCAAAGTCTGGTCCTACTCCAGTAACGTCAAAGACTGTTCCTATTTCAACACCAACAATTCAACAAGTCAAAATTGCCAAATCTCCGCATCAAAGTGGTCATAATTTTTCGATATCCTCGAATCTACAAAAGATGAATTTGCAATTGTCAAACGAGACAAAGATTCGAGAGACTGTGGAGAAAGTTAAACCTAGTCAATCTGACTTTGGTTTTTATGACAATTTTCATAATTGTCATCCACAGTTTGTTTTCCACACACAACAGAAGAGATGCTTTCAGTGTGGAAACACAATCACTTGGCAAATAATTGTCCTTTTAGACAAAAATCATTAAGTAAACAAAGATTTCATAATTCTATTTCTCATAATAGAAAATTATTTTTCACTCATGGAAAATTTTCAAATAATATGAAATCAAAGGTTGCTAATGAGTTTAATGTCAAACGGGATAAGAATTTGACCAATGATATAAAAGAAAATGTCAAGCCTAAAAGCATAAATGAAAAGAATGATGTGCAAATAAAATATAATAATCTCAAATCATTTTGTCTTACTGCAACTCAGAATGTGCTCAAGTCATGTTTGACTTGGGTACCAAAATCTAAGTAATTTTGTTACTAATGCAGGGACAACCGCGAAAGGCTACTGAAAGTCTATGGCATGTTGATAGCGGTTGTTCAAGACATATGACTGGTAACTTATCATTACTACAAGATGTGCAATCATACAACGGAGGAAGAGTGATATTTGCAGGAGATAGAGGAGGACGAATTACAAAACGGGGTACAGTTACAAATGGCGTCCTGAGTTTTGAGAATGTTAATTTTGTTGAGGAATTAAAACATAACCTGCTAAGTGTGTCTCAAATCTGTGACAAACAATATTCAACACACTTTACTAATAACGAATGCTTAATATTAAAACCAGGTTTTGTTGTTCCAGAAGAATGGGTTTTGATGAGGACTCCGAGAGACAATGACACATATCTTCTTGATATGCATTGTTCTAATTCTTTGGTAACAGCCTCTTGCTTATTATCCAAAGCCTCGGAGAATGATTCCATGTTATGGCATCGTCGATTAGGACATGTCAATCTTAAAAACATGAATAAACTTGTACGTGGAAATCATGTAATTGGTTTACCTGAAAAAGAATATAATTTAACTGAACATTGTTTGTCATGTTCAAAAGGTAAACAACATAAACTTCCTCACAAACCAGTTGCACACAACTCAGTCGAATCAATCTTACAACTCTTACACATGGATCTTTTTGGTCCAGTGAGTGTTCTAAGTTTGGGTCGAAGATCTTATTGTTTGGTTGTTACTGATGACTTTTCAAGATTTACTTGGGTGTTTTTCTTAGCATCTAAGGATGAGACTCCACATCTATTGATCAAATTCATTACTTTGGTGGAGAATCAGACAGAGAAAAAGGTAAAATGCATCAGAAGTGACAATGGGACAGAGTTTTGCAATCAAACTCTGAATGAGTTTTGTGAATCCAAGGGAATTGCCAGACAATTCAGTGCTGCTGGCACTCCACAACAAAATGGGGTTGCAGAAAGAAGAAATAGGACATTAATTGAAGCTGCTAGAACAATGATCTCTGCCGCCAAATTACCTTTGTTCTTCTGGGCAGAAGCAGTAAATACTGCATGTTATGTTCAGAATCGTGTGTTAATCAACAAAAGATTAAATAAGACTCCTTATGAAATCTTTTATAATCACAAACCCAAAGTTAAATATTTTAAAGCCTTTGGTTGTTGTTGCACTTTGTTACATACAACCGAATTATCTTCAAAATTTTCTGAAAAGGCTGATGAATGTTACTTTGTGGGATATGCTGCCAATAAGGTTGCATATCGTGTTTATAATAAAAGAACTAGACAAATAATCGAGTCATTTAACATTGATTGGCACGAACTTAACATAACTGATGCAGGTTCAGCTCCTTCATGGGTTTATGATTATGAATCTTTGTTCATAAATTTTAATATTTCTAAATCTTCATCTGCAGATTCTAATTCTCAATCAATCACCTTGGATAACCAAATAATTGAGGAACTTCCTTCTTTGATATCTGATGATTCTGCCACTGCTTCATCATCCAAAGATATTCCGACAGCTTCTGTGCCAGTATCTGCCTGTTCTGAGTCTTTAGATATTTCTTCAGAACAAATTCCTACTCAGGAGCTGGAAGAATCGTTGAGTTCTCCGTTATCTTCATCTTCTTCAGACACTATACACACACCGATAGAGATCATTCAGGTTCCATTTGATGAGTCTCCAAATGTGTCAACTGCTTCTGAAACTCCTATTTCAGATGACACAATTGATGAAACTTATGTGCCTCTATCTCAACATACTGAAGAAGTTCTTGATAATGTTGAACATATTACAAATTTGGAAGATGGAATGGTTGCAGATGAGATTCCTCAATTGAGAATACATAAAACTCATCCAACTGAAGCAATCATAGGCCCGTTGCACGAAGGTGTAGTTACCAGAAGTCGATCAGGAGCAATCAATACATGTCTGTATGCTTGCTTTCTATCACAAACAGTGCCCAAGAATGTGGAAATGGCACTTAAAGAAAACAGCTGGATAGAAGCAATGCAGGATGAGTTGATGCAATTCAAGAAGCTCAATGTTTGGCATCTTGTTGAACTACCAAAGATAAGCTTCCGATTGGAACAAAGTGGATTTTTAGGAATAAGACGGATGAAAAGGGTGTTATAGTTAGAAATAAAGCACGCCTTGTGGTGCAGGGATTTTATCAAGTTGAAGGCTTAGATTATGAAGAAGTGTATGCTCCAGTTGCAAGACTAGAAGCAATACGCATTTTCTTAGCCTTTGCCTCATTCATGAACATCAAGGTGTACCAGATGGATGTTAAGACTGCGTTTTTATACGGAGAAATGAAGGAGGAAACTTATGTTTGTCAGCCTCCTGGATTTGAAGACCCAGATCATCCTGATTATGTTTACAAGTTGGATAAGGCTTTATATGGTTTACATCAAGCACCTCGTGCTTGGTATGCAACTCTGACTGAACATTTGCTTGCAAATGGTTATTCAAGAGGTGCAATTGATCAAACCTTATTCATCCGAAAATCAGGCGATGATATCATTTTGGTTCAAATCTACGTCGATGATATTATTTTTGGCTCCACAAATGATAGTATGTGCACGGAGTTCGAAGAAGTGATGACGAAGAAGTTTGAGATGAGTTCACTTGGAGAAATTTCATTTTTCTTGGGTATTCAGGTTACTCAATCTGAAACGGGTATTCTCATTCATCAAGAAAAGTATGTTCAGACAATTCTTGAGAAATACAAGTTTCAAGACTCCAAAGTAGCTCCAACTCCAATGGCTTCTCGTCCTACTCTTACTCCGGATCCATTAGGCGAATCAGTTGATCAACATCTTTACAGATCGATGATTGGTTCCCTTATGTATCTCACTGCAAGCAGGCCGGATGTTATGTTCCCTGTTTGTCAGTGTGCCCGCTATCAAAGTGATCCAAAGGAATCACACATGAAAGCTGTCAAGAGGATTTTCAAGTATCTCAAGGGTCAACCCAAACTTGGTCTTTGGTATCCTCGAAATTCCGATTTCAATTTATTTGCTTATACTGACAGTGATTATGGTGGTTGTAACTTAGACAGGAAATCGACCACAGGAGGATGTCAATTCCTGGGCAACCGACTCATTTCTTGGCAGTGTAAAAAGCAGAATACTGTCTCTACATCCACTGCCGAAGCTGAATATGTGGCTGCTTCGAGTTGTTGTTCCCAGCTTGTCTGGATTCAGCAACAACTTCTCGATTATGGCCTCAACATTTATGACACACCAATTTGGTGTGATAATACGGCAGTTCTAAACATTGTGAAAAATCCCATCCAACACTCAAAACTAAACACATGACATCCGCATACATTTTATCCGCGACTGTTTTGATCGTAAACTTATTCATCTTAAACAAGTGCCGTCAACTGAAAATATAGCTGATTTATTTACCAAGGCGTTTGATCATTCTCGATTTGATTTCCTAGTGCAATCATTGGGAATGATTAACTTTGGATAAATTGGTTTAATGAATCTTCACAAAAAGATTTTTCAGTTTTTAATAATGAATAAAATTGCAATTGTTTCTTTTTCTTAAAAAGACAATCACAATTTTAGGGGGAGAAAATTAGAAAAGCAAGTTCTGAAAAATATTTGTGGTCTTAGGGGGAGTTAAGATCAAAGGATTGCCTAAATAAATCAAAGAAGAAATTTTCATGATTAAATGAGAATGATATTACAAAGTTCAAAATGAGTATAAGTACTTTCAAAGGCTTAAATACGAATACACTTGGATTATGTTTGATATGTTGATAGGCTTTGCTTTCAGAAATGAAAAGATCATAATTGAGTGATTACACTTGAATTAAAGAAATATGATTCAGTGGGGAACATATCAGGATTCTGTGCCAAAAATGTTCTAACACAGACTGAGAGATATAATCTTGTCATACTCAAGCCTGTATATGATTGATTCAGTGATTATCATAACTATATATATATATAAAAGATAAAAATACAAAAAGAAACAAAGGAGAAAAACACAAAAAGAAAATAATTGAGCAAAAAGATGCCAACAACAAAGGCCATATAGGATATAAGATGCCAAAGAGCACAACAAATCAAAAGATATGTCTAAAAGACATACATACTATATGGTATCTATTTTCTATTTTTGAGAATAGTTTTTAACTTTGGAAGACAAAATCGAAAGATGGGGCATGTAAGTCCGAATGGCTTGTAAGTCCTAAACATCTTGAGAGGGCAGACGTAAGTCCGGATGGCTGTCAGTAAGTCCTTAAACTTGTTAATATTCCGGGTTAAGAAATATTTCTCAGGCTAGTTATGCTCAAATAGTTATTTTTAGGATTACAATAATTGGTATCACTGATCATCAATGCATGGTTTAAGTCAAATTGGGGTGACTTGAAAAATCTCAATAGTGTCTTGAAGGATAATAATTACTTTACAGAAGTTCTGATTGTGGGATCCACTGACTTATATTAAATCAACACAAAACATGATATATATCACTCATTATGTTTCTGAGTAAAACATGAAGTATAAGTTTAAAGTGGACAACAGATATTGACAATCAACTTAACCAGTTATTTTAAATAAAGCCGGACAGAGTCTTAACTTGACAAAAGAACTATATGATCTCATTATGAAAATTTATACAAAACAAGCAAATCCGATCTTGATTCTTTAATTGTTTTCATTCTTTTGTTATTTTGTTTGTAAGGGTTTGTTTTTATTTCACTTTTATAGTGTTTTATTTTTAGGACAAATAAATAACAAGAAAATTTTTGAAAATTGAAGATTCATTAAGTTAATTGATCACTTGGTAAATAACAATTTATGTTGACATAATTAATAAAAGGATTGAAAAGTTTGAAACATAAGAAATACTATGAAAAACTTTAAAAACATTTTGAAAATTTTGAAAAATTTTGAAAAACAATTGTTTCGTGCGACAAGGAAAGTCACGCGAATAGGGTGGTTTCGCGAAACTTGTTTTTGCGTGATTCGGTTAAGGTATAAAAGGCACAATGTTATAGACAAACCCACTTTTCGCTCAAGAACACATCCGAAAACCCTTTTCGCTCACATTCCGAAATCTCATCTCGCATACACTATTTCACTCCAAATCTGTTTGTTTGATCCACATCTCATACTCAGTACGTGTTTAGTGTGATTTTGAAGGTAGAAACGATTTGTCTTGGTTACTGTAGAAGTACAATGTTAAAGGGAACTTAACAACTAGAAATTAAAATCTTAAAATCAGGACTTAAATGATGAAATTGAAAGATGAAATCTACCTTTTAGACTTAGGCGACAGCTATGATCTAGATTTCATTGAGTAAAATCGAGTTTTGGACGGTTAATTTGAACTTTGAGTTGTGCGAATCGCACCAGGGAACAGAACAGTTGCGAAGCGATTTCGCGTGAGAAATTTTATCGCATGAAACCAATTTTCGCGTGATAAAGGTTTTTCGCGTGAAAACATTTTTCGCAAACTTGTCAATTTCGCATGAGACTATGTGGTCGCACGAAATTCAATTTCGCTTGACTGGACTTTTCGCATAACAGAAAGTTGTAAAATTTTCTAAGTGTTGAAGCAATTGTGTCTCAATTGTACCTGTACACAATAACTTTTGTTGATAAACCTTAAATGTAATAAAATTTTGAAATGACTAAGTGTTTTCAAGTGATAAAATTTTCTAAGTAAAAGGTTGTGGTTCACATGTTCTAAGTGTTGAAATTATTTTGACATAATTAAGTTATTTTCAAGAGTGTTCTAATTTTTGATATTATTTGACAATGCAGATGGCACAAATGATCTTTAACAAGAATCATAATTGTGTTGCATATTTGGATGAAGTTCCGGAAGGGAAAGAATTATTTTCATCTATGATTGAGGGGCTGAAGAACTCAAGGATTGTTTATTCTATTTCTGCTGATCCAGCCATTTATTCCGAATTGATAGATTCTTTCTGGAGCACTGCTGCTCTAGAAAAGAACGAAGCTGGAAACCAGATTATTACAGCCAATGTGAAGGATAAAAGGGTGATAGTTTCTCAAGCCATACTAAACAGAGTTCTTCTGTTTAATGACCAAGAGGGAGCACCAACAAGACTAGATGATGATGTGGTTATGGATTGTCTATCTCGGATGGGTTATGAGTATAGATATCCAAGTTTGGAGAAGAAGTGGTTACCACCATACTGGAAATATTTATTTCATGTGGTAATTCACTGTTTGAGTAATTTGAAGGCCGACATGGATAGCCTTAGTGCTGTGTTTGGATCTCTATTAGTTTCTCTGGTGGATAATATTCCATTCAGCATTTCTGGCGTGATATTTCAAGAGATGGTGAAAAATGCTACAGCTAATCCAGGGAGAAAGTTTATCATGTATCCCAGGTTCATTCAGCTGATCATTAATGATGCATTTCCTGAGCTTGCCACTCAGAGATCTCCTAAATACGTTGTTCAGACAATCAAGAAGGAGATTTTTACTCATCTTACTGGAGCCAGAGGAAACAAATGCTCTAGTGAAAGTTTTGCGAAGATAGGCAAATTTTCTGAGATTGATGAGCGTGTTGATGAAGTTGATGAAGGTGTTCATGCTGATGATGCACAGACTGGTGCTTCTACTTCTACTACTAGAGATAATATTGATGAAGAGATTGAGAAGCTTTTTGAAGATGAGCCTACACGTGAAAGAGGAATGGAAGAAGTTGTTCATTCTGCTTCTAGTTCCGAGACTGCTAGTGATCAAATAGGGAATGTTCCCTATGTGATCCAAACTGATCCAACCCCTTCTACTCCAACATCTTCTCGACCTAATGAGGAAGACAGGGATACTGATTATGTCCCTGAAGAGTCACCAAATACCTCCTCACGAAGAAAACGGATGGCTAGAAGGAGAGATTTTCCGGCAAGAAAAAGAGGCCGAGGTATTGTACCAAGGAGACCCAGAACGCATGTGGTTGTCACCGAGACCGAGCAAGATCAGGCAGCAAATGTTACTTCTTCTGCTCCTGAAACAGAAACAGTTCCTGTTTCTGGAGCAGCTAATATTTCTGGATCCGGTTTCTCTACACCACCTCATCAAGAAAATCTAGAGTTTGATGTAGATACACTCTTGAATACTCCTCCTGAGTTTCAGAGGAGAGAGGAATCAACAAGCACTCTAGGTTCTATCACGTTGGAAGAAAGAATAAAGAACCTGGAGAAAGAGAATTTTGAGAATATGAAATTGATTGCTGAGTTAAAGAAAAGCAATGATGAAAAGACAAACCAGATCAACATGATTCATCTTGACTCAGCTATCAAAGACATAAGATTAGCATCCCTTGAGCAACAAATGAAGAGCATATTTGACTACTCATCTGGGTTGGAGAGACAACTAAACGAGCTTAGAGAATTTATCTCTCAGACCTACTTTCATCAGCCACAGAACATAAGATCTACTACTGTGGTTGGTGAATCTAGCAGACGATCTCCAAGCCCACCTCCCACTGAGATAGTTCCTGAAAAGGAAACGGTCAACGAAGCCCAAACATCTACTGTACAGCAAAGTGTTAGTCCTACTGAGGAGGTTACTATTTCATCTGAAGTACCGATCACTGAAGCGTACACATCTACTGCTTTTGTTGAGCCAGAACACATGGTTACTCTGCCCACTGTTCATGAAAGGGAGGATGAAGAGTTAGTTGATTATGCTGATTCTGATGATGATGAGGATGATGATGATGAGAATGACGATGAAGATGATAATGGTGATGATAATGATGGTGGAGATGATGATGGAAATAATGGTGGTTACTTCTTCTGCTCCTGAAACAGAAACAGTTCCTGTTTCTGGAGCAGCTAATATTTCTGGATCCGGTTTCTCTACACCACCTCATCAAGAAAATCTAGAGTTTGATGTAGATACACTCTTGAATACTCCTCCTGAGTTTCAGAGGAGAGAGGAATCAACAAGCACTCCAGGTTCTATCACGTTGGAAGAAAGAATAAAGAACCTGGAGAAAGAGAATTTTGAGAATATGAAATTGATTGCTGAGTTAAAGAAAAGCAATGATGAAAAGACAAACCAGATCAACATGATTCATCTTGACTCAGCTATCAAAGACATAAGATTAGCATCCCTTGAGCAACAAATGAAGAGCATATTTGACTACTCATCTGGGTTGGAGAGACAACTAAACGAGCTTAGAGAATTTATCTCTCAGACCTACTTTCATCAGCCACAGAACATAAGATCTACTACTGTGGTTGGTGAATCTAGCAGACGATCTCCAAGCCCACCTCCCACTGAGATAGTTCCTGAAAAGGAAACGGTCAACGAAGCCCAAACATCTACTGTACAGCAAAGTGTTAGTCCTACTGAGGAGGTTACTATTTCATCTGAAGTACCGATCACTGAAGCGTACACATCTACTGCTTTTGTTGAGCCAGAACACATGGTTACTCTGCCCACTGTTCATGAAAGGGAGGATGAAGAGTTAGTTGATTATGCTGATTCTGATGATGATGAGGATGATGATGATGAGAATGACGATGAAGATGATAATGGTGATGATAATGATGGTGGAGATGATGATGGAAATAATGGTGGAGATGATGGTGGAGATGATGGTGGAGATGGTGGAAATGTTACAGGTTCTTCTTCAAGTCCTACTGGAGAGACTAACACTGACAATGTCGATAGACCAAGTGTTAGTGATCCAGAAGGATATGATCCACTGGACTCTGCCACAGAAAGTGTGTATGAAAAGGAATTGTATTCTTTTCAACAAACTTCATCTGGAACTGTTGAAGAAGAACTTGACATTTTTGATGATCTGGAAGAGCAAAATGAGTATACAGACATTTTTGGGAACAACCTTCAAGAGCTTTTCAAGGACATTAATCTTGAAGAAGGAGAAATTCCTACAGAGACTGTGAGTGGTGAAACTCCTACTGATGCTATAAAGACAAATACTACTGGTCAGATTGCTTTATACACTAGAGGAGGTTTACAGTTCAAGGCACCACCACCACCTACTGAAGCTCACTTTCTGTTTATATCAAAGCCAAAACAAAAGTATGGTGAAATGTCTCACGTTATTAGCTGGGCTTATGATGGTGAGAAAAGGATGTATGTTATAAAGAGAAGAAATGGAGAGATTGATTATCTAAAGAGCACTCACGACTTTCATACTTTACGTGCTGCTGATTTATACTCTATGGGCAAAGCTCCATTCTTCAATGAGAGTAATCACAGTGAAGCTGAGCTCATGAGATCCATGATAAGAAGGGAGATGCGCACAAATTTCAAAGACTTTAAGACTGCAAAATCGAAGGTGATTGATGACTCAACAAGAATTGATGAAAATACCAAAGCTCCTATGAAGATACGAGTCTATCAACATCCCAAATTTATCAGAAAAGTCCCCGTGCATGCTCCTGTTCCTCCCAACTCATTGAAGCAACTTCTATCTTGGAGATGTGAAAAGGATTCCGGTCACGCTGTGATCAGATGTATAGACAAGTCTTATCGAATCATTGATCCAGCAGACTTAATGAAGTTTGGCAAAGACGACTTATTCAAGCTGTTACACTGCCCTATCTCAGCTGATGAGTCTGTTTATTTTCTATCTTGCCAGTACGTATGGATGATTGACCGAATCCTGAGAAATAAATGGTATGCTTATGCTGGATCTTACAAGAAGGCTAATGTTGACTTTGATTGATTATGTTTCACCGAGCCTAGGGGGAGATTGTAGAAGATAAATCAAGGCTCGGCAAAACATACTGTGCGATAACCAGATCCACGCGACAACAAGAAGTCACGCGAGAAGCTACCAGTGCGAAAGACCAGATCCATGCGAGTCGCAGACCACGCGAAAGACTGCAGCCGCGCGAAAGCTTGATCCACGCGAAAGGGATCTCGCGCGAGAACTCTATGTTTAGTATAAATAGCGTAGTTTCGTTTTGTAATGTAGCTTTTCATTCATTATCAATCTGTACTGTGCGAAATCGTACAAGACCTTTTATAGGTTTCTGTTTATCAATCAAATATCATCTTTTGTGATTCAATTCAATCTTCTTCTACTCCAATCTTGTTTATATTCCGCGTTCACAAGATTGAGATCGTGTGTTATTGATTTCTGGGAGATTTTCAAGGTTTTACAATACCTCAGTTAGTTTTGGTTGATTGTCTGAAATCGTTAGGGTCTGTTTCTGGTTTGTTTATGATGATGGCTATGGTATGTGAATGACGTCGTGGATGTCGCGTTCCAGGTTTGATGTGGTGAGTCGATGGTGGTGGTATTTGTTTTATCTGGAATGTTAAGCCTATGATGATCGAAGAGTCTCAGATCTTAGACGAGATATGTCGGTGATTGCATTGGGCGATGATGATGTTTGTAGACATATCTGAGCCCACTTGATATTTGTATTTGTCTGATTTCGTTGTTCTAGCTGTTTCATACTTCCTTATGTTTGCTTTGGCGTGGTGATAATGTTTGTTTGATCTGAAATCTTTTGTCAATGATGATCGGATAGACACGATCTGAGGCCAAGCTGTTTCTTAGTCGTTTAGGTTTGTCTTGGTGTAGACGCGTGTCGATGACGATGAATTGCCTCATCCGAGAATCCGGGGGTCGGGTTCGTTTTGATTTGTTTCTCGGTTTTGCAGTTGTAACTGGAATTTGGTTCTGAACCAACTGTTTAGTTTTGATGCATATACGGTTATTACGAATTATCTGAGCCATGGTCGACGAGTTTGCTTATAACACGCCGGTTTATTTATCACACGCGCAACGCGCGTGCGGGAATTTAACTAGTTATTATTAAAATTAATGAAAAAGAATAATCAAATTAGAAATTTGAACCGCGTGTTGCGGCTGAACCAGACGACGACATGAACATAGTTAATGATATGTTACAACACGTTTGTGAACTTCATGACGCTCATTATTCCGGTGGCACCAACGTAGTTAAATTTATAAAAAAACCGTATGAAGTTCATGTGTTTTAGTTTTAAAAATATTTAAAAAACATTATGTATAGCACATACCTAATAGTTTAAAAAAGTAATTAAAATTGAAAAAACATATGAAAAGTAAAAGAAAAAAATTAATTTTAATGAAAATAAAAATAGAATGAAAATGTATAAGAAAAGTAAAGGAAAAAAAGTAGAAGAAAAAAAATAAAAAAAGTGAGGAAAAAAAGTAAAAAGAACAAATAAATATGCTGAGGATAAGGTTTGAAACCACCCCCACCAGGTGCAATTACATATGGTTAAACCCCCAGCCGCGTCAAACTTTGTTGTAATTGTTGAAGTGAAATATATTTGGCATTTAGAAAAAGAGGGACTTGACAGCCTTTGAAATTAAGATTATACATAATATGGTTTATTAAATTATTTAGAGTAAATTACACGAATTCTCCCTGATTTGCCTAAATTTCACGTTTCGTTTCTGGGATTAAAAAATTAAAGGGTTAGTCCTAAGGTTTATAAAAAAATAACACTTTTCATCCCTAGGTCTAATGGGAATTAAAAAGTTCCGTTAAATGGGTGCAAAATAACCATTTTGCCCTTTATCATCCAACCCCATCTCAATCACCACCACCGTACGAACACCCACCACTAGAAAACTGTTAATAGATGACGCGCAAAAGATGACGTGCGAAAAAGATGACGCGCATTTACGCGTATCATAAATTATTTGTCATCTTTTAAAATTTTTTTAGAAAGGATGACACGCATTTTTGCGTGTCATCTTAGTGTGTCATTTTTTAAATTTTTTTATAGGTCACTACTACCCGCGCGTGACTCTGATCAATTATATTCCAAAACCCCCGCTTCTAAAGCCCTAGCTTCACACCACCCGACCTTCCACCCATCCGCCGGCCCCTTCACACCACCCGACCTTCCACCCCATCGGCCGCCCCCTTCACACCGCCCGACCTTCCACCGCCCGACGCGACGCGACCACCAAACTGCCACCACTGGGCTTCACATCGCCAGCACTCTGCAGCCCATCGTCCGCCGGCACCCTGCGGTACCATCGACCGCCGGCACCCTGCAGCCCCATCGACCGCCCGCAGCCAGCCAGCCCTCAACTGCCCCTGACCCAGACTCGGTTAGAATTGAAACTGTTTCTGGTGCAACCATTAGAACAGGAGAGTTCACAAATGGTTCATCTGCTCAGACACAGGGCAGACTGAATAACAGTGAAGTCCCAATTGCTGAAATTTCTTTGTTAGATGATAACAATCTAGATAATGATCAAGAACCACTACCAGGTACCCTTTTATGCAACAATTTCTATCTTCTGTTAAATATTTTCATGCTTATAGTTTATCTCTTTTATCATTCATAAAAGAATGTATATTGAAAGTAGATTTTAGGGTGTTACAAAACTTGCCCCATGGAGTTGATGATTCTTTCTTGGTTTGCATTACCTTTTTAACTTATTTTATTTTATTTTTTTATGACTGGTTTAATCACTGCGAGCAAGTCTAGATGCATACTGGTTCATCCATGTCTTGACTTGTGTACACATGCAGCATCAATACAGGAGACTGTTCTTGGTGGTGTTTCCCTTGAAGACTCTATGATAGAAGAATTTAATAAAATTCAACAGGTTTGCTTTTTTATTGATTATGACAGTCAAAATTTTCTGCTTTTTTGTTTAAAATGGAATATTTTGCAAGTATTTGATAATGGTCATATAGCTTTTTTGATAGTGGCTTTTTTTGTCATGCATATCGATTTGTATCTTTTTATCCTAATTTAAAAGATCAGGAAAACGAGTGTCTGTTATTTTTCTTTTAATAAGGTCACTAACTATTTTGGCATTGACAATCACTGCAGGAATTGACAAAACTTTCTCGAAAATTTGATAAGAATGTTTTGGATGCCACAAAGAAATTTGAAAAACTAATAACATAATAAAAAGGAAATCGAAGGATTGCCAGCCACAGCTCTTGGTCTGGCTGCACAAACTGCCTCATCAGGTAAGCAAGTAAGCATGGCAATTATCATCAGGTAAGCTCTTGGCTTCTTAATTGCTTTATTTGATTGGTTTGTTGGGTGGAAATTATCATCAGGTAAGCATGGCAACCAAAATGACTACTGTTAGTAAAGCTGAAAAGCTTCTAGAGAAGCTCAGGAGTGCTTCATGGAGTGCTGCAGTTCAGGGTAATATACCAAACATATCTATTTATCCGGTCAATTTGGTTGTTACCACCTTTACATTTTAAATATTCCTTGCAGTAAAGTTCTATTTAAATGGCTTAAAACACTCATTATACCAATTTATTCATATTTGTAGATATGGAAGATCTCAAGCAGTTTGCAAAAAGTGAAGGTGTTGTTGAAGCTAATGAATTAACCCACTGGGATACCACCTTTTGGAGTGAGAGGCTACGTGAATCAAAATATGAGATAAATGAGGTTCTTTTCCAATTTATTATTGGATGAATCTATTTTCCCCCTATTTTTAGTGTAAATGTATTCTCAGAGGTTAATTACACGATACTGTAGGAAGAACTGAGACCTTACTTTTCATTGCCTAAAGTCATGGATGGCTTTGTCGTGATTTTGGTTCTGGATGCAATGTTTTTAACAGTGTTTCTAGGACTAGAGTTTCTCTTGATCAAAATGATGATAATATTCAAGTTTCAGGTATCGCATATACTTTTTATGTCTATATGGTAATCGCTCACTTGTTATTTCTCTATAACAATTTTAATTTTCAAACTTGCAGAATATAAAGGAGGTTTGCAGAATAAAGAGGATGTATCATTGGTCTATTTGAATGGAGCCTGCCTTCATATTTAGAATGTATGAACATAAAATTTTCATATTTGATTAATTTTGTTAAGTTTCGTTTATATTTCTTGCACCTAGATTTTGTTCTCTATTCTTGTTTGGGCCTTTAAACGTGTATTGATAAATTGATTAGTTCTTTTAATTTAGGCCATTTGGTTGAGTGGATTATATGTTAATACTAAACCAGATTCATTTAATGGATTCATTGAATGGAAAGTTGGTCAAAGGAACGTTTGATGACATTAGAGTAATTAATCATTTTAGCCTCTTTCACACTTTGAGTTCATCAATCCATAACTATGTTGTAAATCATTAGACTAATTAGCATATGTGATATACTAATGTGTGTGGATCACGTATGCAATTGCTCTAATCTTTATCTGTTATGTGTAATAAGTTGCAACTTGTGATATGTTGTAGGCGTTGCTAGAACAAAATGGAACTGGTTATAGCGACCAACAAGGCGTTGAAGTATCGGTGACATCTAATCTTCAAGGTGATTTGGGATGTGTTAACAAGATTTTTATTGCTTTAGTCTCTACATGGTTAGTACTGAATATGTTATATAATTTCTCGCTTAATCTCACAAATATATTGATTTTATATACTTCATACATGTTGTTACTGAATAACCTGTATTCAGTTTTTGCCTCATAGGTAATGAAACACTTTATCATCATTGTTTCTTGTTATGGTAATACATGCAAAGGTGTTAATGAAATACATTTTTGAAAGATATATTTTTTTTGATAATAAATTGAAAATAACCAAGTGCATCAATGAAATTCCAAGAAAAGTTCTAAACACAATAAATTAAAAATATCATCTTTGAGTTTTTCTTTTACGGCAGACTTAGGAACGAACTTGATTTAAACAACCAATTCTATATTTTGCGCAAAACAGAAACCGATTTACAGTTTATAGCTTATTATAATGATGTCTTACTTCAGGCTATTTGCAAATCTTGTAACATAAGTAGATTGTTATTGTTCTTGGTTGTGCCATTTTCTATATGGTTTTGGTATAAGTGTACTTGGTAGATACATAAAACTTTATACAGTCTAAAGCCTTAGACTCTTGATGTAAGTGTAGTCGGTAGATTCATAAACTTTATACGTATGGCAAATTTAGGATTGAAATTTAAATAACTTGTGTTATCAATGGGTTTACTGTAACCTAAAATGCTTCTGGTCACAACATTTTACGTTTGAGAAAACATTTAAGCTTATAAGTTATAAAGAATAACATCCTTCATTGTAAATATCTATGCACTTTTGCATTGGCTGCTTCAGATTCATTTGAAGGTTCACCAAAAGATGATGTATGCCAAGAATCTGAAAATGCAGAGAATTTTGGTCCTTTTTTCAGGTAAATCAGTTGGTTAGATTAAGTATAAAAATATGTTACCTATTATGCCTTCTTAAAGATGGAAATTTGTGGGTCAAATTTGGCTATGTTTGATCTTTAACTGGCCAAACTGCTAAAATAACAGAACTTCGCTAAAAAGCGTTAAATGGGTCAAAATTCTCCCAAGATAAAGGGCTTGAAATATTAGTCAATAACAATGTAAGCTGATCATTGATTACCCATTATATTTACTATTTGTTGCTTTGTAGTTGATATTATTGAATATAACTATCTATGTATGAGTTTTTATAAGTAAATTACCATTGTTGTTGCCTTGTAGTTGATATTAATAAACTAGTCAAGTAAATTACATGCGTTTTACATAAAGCGGTTTTTGGGTGACAAGTTTAATTTGATGAAATTGGTTTTGTCTTAGGTTGGAGAAGGTAAAGATGAATACACTGATGGTGATTTGGATGAAGTTCGTGAAGACTGGGCGCGTTACGTATCAAATTTTATTTATATGTAGGCCTGAAATGATATATTTGGACTTGTGTTAGTATTGGTATAGGACTTGTATTAGTATTGGTACTAATTGAATTTGGACTCGTTTTATGCTTTATAGTTGTTAATTAACAACTTTTGTAAACTTTGTTGGTATTTAATGGATTTCGCTTTTAGTGTTAATCGACAATTTGTTTTAGAAAACAACAGGTAAATTTATTAAAAATAAAAAAATAAAAAAATGCAGCTAATTTTATGACGTGCATTGCGCGTCATCTATTGCACGTCATAAAAATTTCATAGATGACACGCGCATGTGTGTCATCTAGTCATTTATGACTACCCCTTCCTTGACGCGCATTGCCCGTCATCTTTTGCACGTCATAAAATGCGCGTCATCTTTTGCGCGTCATAAACAGATGACGCGCAGATGCGTGTCATCTATCATTTATGACTACCCTTTCCATGACACGCATTTACGCGTCATCTGACCCCAAAGATGACGCGCAATGCGCGTCATCTATTGCAGTTTTTCTAGTAGTGACCACACCACCACCTCCACCACTAGCCACCACCACACACCACCATCATCATAGATTTTGACGATGGTAGAAGAGCTTCAGAGCCAAACGAAGATGTCCTGGAGCTTGTTGACGATGGGATGACGTTGTGTCCTAGATGAGTGTCGTTGGAGGTAGATGGTGATGATGGCGGTGGCTTTTAAGGCATTGAGGATGGTTTGTTCGCCATTGGTGTGGTGGTGATTTAGTGGTGAGATGATTGTCCAACGCCTCCAACCGGGTGTTCGCTAGAATCGACCTTAACCACGGCGACATCAGCGGCGTGTTCTATGCTCCGGCGTCTTTTGTGCTCCTATGGTGGCGTGTTTTGTGCCCCGACGTCTCCAAAGATGGTGGTGTGTGGTGGTGGCTTGTGGTGGAGATGGTGGTGGAGTGGTGGTGGTTGAGATGGAGTTGAATGAGGAAGAAGAAGAGTAAAATGGTCATTTTGCACCCATTTAACAAAACTTTTTACTGTCGTTAGACCCAGGGACGAAACATATTGTTTTTTCTCAAACCTTAGGACTAAACCTGTAATTTTTCAATCCCAGGGACGAAAGGTGAAATTTGAGCAAACCTAGGGGACGATCGGTGTAATTAATCAGTTATTTAATTAAAGCGAACAATAGAAATAATAATATAAACTAGTACAATAAGACCTTTTCTTTGTCGCGCGTAGGATGATAGTCAAACCAGAATCCAATGAGAATGCAGACACTAGAGATATTTGGGACGGTTATATGGACGGATAAGCAGGTATGTGACTGGATATGGGATTGCTTTTGTTATACGCGGGTTTAGAACGGGTATAAGATTATATGATATACTCATTTATGAGCTTATTTTATCCAATTAAGCATATCCATTTTCCTGATCATATAACTGGAATAGTTTTTGTTTCTTTGTTATTTTTATTATATTATATTTATTTTAGTTATTATAATCATATTATATTATCTTTAAGTTCTTCAATGTTAACTAGTTGAAGTCTGCCTCGCGCGCTGCGCAAGTATTTTAAAACCGATAATCACCGGTACAACCCTAGTTTTAACCCTTGGCTCAGATCCGGCTTCTCATTATGGCTGCAAACCAAACATGGTTGCCACGGCAAATGAATTGAAGCCAACACGACACCCCCGCCGGCGACACATATATTATACCAGTAATATGCAGGAATGCTATTTCCCAACACACATATATTATACCAGTAGTTCAACCTTCACCAATTCTGGTCCAATAATATGCAGGAATGCTATTTCCACATTCCAACCCTTTGAATATTATGCAGGGGACTTATATGTCATCTTCAAAAATCAATATATCAATGACATACTTTTGGTACCGACTCATAAACTCCAGTTACTTTAGTTAATTTGCAACCCAGAGTAATAAATAGTCAAATTCAGAGTATGAATAATATGAACCAAAAAGGAGGCACAGAACCAAATCATGCCGATAAGAATCAACTATCACAAAAAAGTGTAAAAAGATAAAGGCAGAGAAACTATTACCAGAACTTGAACTCAGGCAGCCGTCGGATGAAAGGCTTGAACTCATCTGAGCCTTTTGTAGGTAGCAGGGGACCATCTGAAGGTTCCAGTTCTGGGTCAACCAGTGGCGATAGAAACCTAATCAACAAGTTCAGTATGTAGATTCCTAGACCATATGTGATAATGTAGAACCCTTGCACATAATAAACCCTCAGTGCATAGAGAACCAGTAAACCCGCAGTGGCAATCCATCTATAAACTGCATGTGGAGTAGTTTTATCCAAGTAAAACTAAAAAAGCTTTAAAAACTGCCTCCATTGATCCAAAGTAGCTGCTGAGGCACCACTACCACCTCCAACACCCTCCATGGAAATTTAGCTTCAAAACCCTATAAATCCCAGATACAATACCAATCCAATAAATCAAACAAAATAATAATAGGTATCTACACCTCTACAAGCCAAAACATGCCCAATTCATTTAAGAAAGTATTCTTATAGTCACCAATGCAGTTCATAAGGTTGAGGCTACATGTAGATTTTGAACATCATACATCGCTGATTTTACCTTCTTAAAGTAATTTTCTAAGCTTACCTCTAGTTGCATCCCTAACTCTACTTTAAAATGTAACAATAAATCATCAGAACAAACACTTAATGATGTTAAAATGCAGTTGACCTATCACCGTGCATCTATAGAGCAAAAACGACGAATATTAAGCAGTTCTATTCATAAACAATCCTTCGCTAGCGTTAAAATCCAAATCTCTTCAACAAATTTCTTAAACGACAACGCAACTAAACCAAATCAACTATCAAACCGACATACTCTAGCTTCAGATAACCTATTCCGATCATCAACAACAAAATCCAACCAACAACAATAATAATAATAATAACAATCTGAACATCAAAAACACAAATTCATCTAATCATCGTCTAATCAGCAGATATGGAGTACTTCATCGATGTTTAGAATTCATAACCTCCATTCACATACAGCTATGATAAATTGAGGCGAAAAGAGTAGGGTTTAGAGACGAAAGAGTTGAATACAGCAAGTTGTTGAAATTACAATCGGAGTTTAGAATTCATAACTTCATCGATGTTTAGAATTCATAACCACCGCTCGATCGAACCCACCGCGACACCCCCGCCGGCGACACACCCACCGCGACACACCCCGACCGCGACACACCCCGACCGCGACACACCCACCGCGACATACCCCGACCGCTGCGTTCCGATTCTCTTCACAACCGCTGCGTTCCTAAACTTGAGAATGCCGTCGTAGATGTCGGAAAGCTCGTTCTCGATCTTCGATCTGTAATCCTTGATGACGGAGACATGATCCTCATTACCTCGAGACTCCTCCTTCTGCTCGATGGAGGAGATGATGCGCCAGGAGGCACGGAGGAGAAAGGGGGAGGAGAAAGGGGTGAGTATTGGGGGAGACGATGGCAACTGTTCAGTTCATTTCAATTGTTTTTTAAACATACAGGGTAATATTCCTCTCACTCGATCATGTTTTAATATCCCACTTGAGTAACTCCTCCGAAGCTAGCCACTATTGGAAGAGAGTTAAATTTACATTAAAAAGTAGATTTGGTCGAAAAGATATACCAATAAAGATATTTGACTGAAAGTTCGAATAGATACCCAACGGGTATACCCAGCTAGGATTATGCATGAAATTAATGGGTACACCCAATAATCTATGGGTACGCCCGATCCCTGACAAGTAAATACCCGATACATACCTGATGAGTTTTAGCCGGGTATGGGACACACTTTTAATCGCTGAGTATGGGGTTGGGATTGCATAAACCCATCCCAAACCCACCCCATTGCCATCTCTAGCCGCGGGTTAAAACATTGACGGAGAGCAGGGGCAGAACTATGCCTACGAGGAGGGGGTCAAGTGACCAAGTGACTTTTAAGTCGATAGTGTAACGTATAATATTAAAATTTTAAGTGAACCCATGGTTTTTCAAAAGGTGAACCCATTAGTTTTTAGATACACATTATAATCTACATATGTTCCTGGTTTAGTGGTAAATGTATGTGCTGCGGGGAAGGGGTTGCGTGTTCGACCCTTGCAAGCTGCAAGTCTGCCATTCTTTTCCACAATTTAATTTGAAAAATTACGAATTTACCATTAATTTTAACATACTTTAAAATCCTAACCCCAAATAACCCCCACCCCTAATTAAGCTCACAACTTGCTCCAGGCCTCCCATCCACGTGCTGCTGCTTGCTTCACCCTGCTGGCGACGGCCATCAACTCCGCAGATGGTTAAGGGTGCAAACGAGTCGAGCCAAGCCCGAGCTCGTATAGGCTTGAGCTCGGCTTGTTTCGAGCTTTATTTTAAAGCTCGAGCTCGACTTGACAATTACTTTTTCAAGCTTGAGCTCAACTCGGGCTCGGCTCGTTTATTTATTTAAATCTTATTTTTAATATTTTTATATTTAATTTGGATATATATATTTATAATTATATATTTTATATATAACATTATACATATTATTTATTTTTTTATCGTAACTTTATATATAATAAATATAGTTTATATAATTATTTAATAAATTAAATAAAAATACATAATTGAAAAGATCATTTAAACTCGCGGGCCGACTCGAGCTCAATAATTAAATGAGCTGTCTTTCAAACTCGAGCTCGGCTCAGGCTCGATAAAGCTCGGCTCATTTCAAGCTTTTTATCCATCCGATTTCGAGTATCTTGTGAGTGACTTGGCTCGTTTGCACCCTAATTTTGATATTTAGAAATTTAGAATTGTGTTCAACCTCATGCTGAACTAATTTTGATGATATGATGATTGAAACTCCTTTGTGCGAGTTCGATTTGCGTTTGTTGGTGGTAATTTTGTAGGTAGGCTTTTAATGGATGTGAATGATGTATTGATGACGATTGGTTGTTGGTTGTAGTTGACTAGTTAATATTATTATTTTGTTTTAAATTTGGAAATCTTATCTCATGATGTATCAATTCAATCAGTATTTAGTTGTTTAATTGTTTGTGTGGAAAGTTGAGGTCAAGTTTGCCGTAGGGTGTTTTAGAGGTAATCATAGGCTTTGATAAGGGGAAAGTAACTAGTACTGAGTTTGGACAATTTTTTTCCCTAATTGTGCAAACAATAAAAAAGGTTCTCTGTTCATACACCAGTTGATTTGACATAGTTAAATAAACGGTCGTTTAGACCACTGCAAACGGTCGTTTAGACCACTGCAAACGGTCGTTTAGACCACTGCAAACGGTCGTTTAGACCACTGCAAATGGTCGTTTAGACCTGCAAACGGTCGTTTAGACCACTGCAAACGGTCGTTTGGACTATAGTAAACGGTCGTTTACTTTTCTGTAAACGGTCGTTTACTTTAATGTAAACGGTCGTTTACTATTAGTGTGATTTGACAATTCAAATTTCGTTTGCTAGCCTTTCAACCGAACCTACAACCCGCTCCATCAATATATACCACCATTTTCACCATTTTCATCTATCTTCACCCACCATTATCATCTTCCTTCTTCATCTTCATTCAGCTCATCTTCTTCATCTTCTTTACCTCATCCACGTAATTTACCGTCATTATTTTTTATCAACATATTCACCATCTCATTATTCTTCTTTTTAAAATAAAGGTTAGTTTATTATTATTATAAGAAAATTGAGTTTAATATATATTTTATTTTGTTACTAATTGTAATTATTTTAGGTAATGGCTTCAAGTTCACGTCAAGATACAGCGTCGGTTCGTACTTCGAATCATCCATGGCTTCAGTTTCGTCGAGGATCAGATGAATATAAAAGGCTTCAAAAACTTTTAGATAAACAATTTGAGCCTTCACGTTCGATATCTTGGAGCTTGTTACGGGACGTGGGTGAATTTACTCGTGCTCGTAACATGATGGACGAGCCGTGGAGCAGATTTTTTGCAATTAGTGGACCGCAATATAAGGAGCTTTGTTTGGAGTTTTTCTCTACATTTAATTTCGACTCGAACAACCATAACTATAGGTATACCAATTTAGTTGGATTATATATAATTTCGACTCTACATTTAATTGAACTTATATTTTTTTGACAGTGATAACGATGCTATCAGTTTCGTGCTCTGGGGAGTGCCACGTAATTATTCCGTGGCCGAGTTTGGTGTTTTGATGGGTTTATATACAGTTCAAGAGACCCATCAATTTGATTTTTAAACGGTCTTACGTAATTTCCAGAAGATTATAATGATGAAATATTTTGGCAAGAAATTGGTGATGGCCAATATATGCCTAACAATAAAACGAAAGCTACAAGAATGAACGATCCGTTGTATAGATATCTTCATCGCGTTATTGGTCATACAATAGCTGAACGTAGGATGACCAGTGGTGGGGTGACTAAAAGGGATCTGTTCTTTTTATTTTGTTTGATTAAAAGGAGGCCTTGTAATCTGGCATATATGCTTGCTCATTATTTTACTACTTGCACGGGTATAAAGAAAAGCGTGCATATTTGTGGTGGTACATATGTTACTCGACTCGCCGAGTCTTTACACATTCTCACCCCTGAGAATGTGGCAAGGTTAAACGGGCTGGTTCTTATGTCCGAGTCTTTACACATTCTCACCCCTGAGAATGTGGCAAGGTTAAACGGGCTGGTTCTTATGTCCGGATTTGTTGATCGTGAACATGTTATACGAATGGACATGATTGCAGATTATCCACAAGTTAGGTGGAGGTTTAAACATAATAATCAAATATGGATACCTCCATATGAAGAACCTCTTGATGACCCGTATCAATAGATGAATTGAATTTATAATATAATTTTATTTTTATTTGTATAGAAATGTAATTTTTTTAGTTTTTTAAAATTGTGATTTACTTTTATTTAGATAATAATTTTATTTATGTTTCATTTATTGTAAACAATATTCTCCAAAAGCCCACAATTGTAGATAAAAGATATAATTTTTAGGGAAGATAAGAGAAATAATTGTTTATAATTTTGATACGGGTTGATGCCTATAAATTCATTCACAGTACACATTTCACAATTGACAATTCATAATTCACAATTATTCAAATTCATTCATTCACACATCATCGTAATTGAAGTTAATAATGTCTCAATTTTATAATGATTGAGTGTACCAAACAAGAGAGGAGTTAATGGATTGGGTGCAAAACACTGCACGGATCCTTGGATACGTTATTATCACACAAGGAACGAAGAAGACTGTATACGGCTTCGTCAACAAGGCATTTCTTATGTGCGATCGGGGTGGTATATCTTAGTATCATTTGTAAGTATTCATTTTATCTTAACAATATATTAATTTAATATAATATAACTATTTATAATTTTATATACTAAATTGGTCATTTACTAAATTATAATTTTATCTTAAATTTATATAAAACTAACTATAAATATTTAACCATAAATATAAATAGAAAAACTATAATATTTAACCATAAATATAAATAGAAAATTTTAATATTATAAAAACTTAAAATAAATATTTAACCATAAATATAAATAGAAATTTTAATATTATAAAAACTTAAAATAAATATTTAACCATAAATATAAATAGAAAATTTTAATATTATAAAAACTTAAAATAAATAATTAAAAAATGAAAACGACCGTTTAGCCCGATGTAAACGACCGTTTGTCAATCTGCAAACGGCAGTTTAGTATCATGCAAACGGTCGTTTACAGTGTGACAAACGACCGTTTCCTCCTTGACAAACGACCGTTTGCTTTGTCTGATGTAAAATGCGGAAACGGTGGTGTGGGAAACAATAACTCCTAAAAAAATAGTCATGGGTGCATGAGTACACGCGATGTTGCATCAAGTCAAGGCGACCTGACATGAATTTCTGGTTCTACCATTTATGGATAGTGTATAAGGTAATGCGATGAAAGTTAAAAATGTTGAATAATCAAAAGACGAAACCCAAATTTAGAGTTTATATTTAGTTTATTAAATATATAAATTAAGTAAAATTTAAATTGAAAAATTAGATAATATACATTTGGTCCTTTGTGTTTACCTTAAATTTCAGTTTTTGTACGAGGAAATAAAAAAAACTTTCTTCATGTTTGTATTTTTCTCATGTTAAGTTCGTTTTCAATTTTTGTCCTTACACTTTCGTTCTTTAAATTTACCTTTAATTTCGTAAAACAAACCTTTATTTCAGTGTAAACGCCTTAAATTGAGACATAATACAAACATAAAGAACGTTTCGGTTATTTAATAGTTTTAGGATAAAAGGTGAAATTTGAGGTAAACTTAAAAGAAGAAAATTTTATTTACTTTTTTAAATTTAGGTAAGGTTCAAATAAAAAATCTTTTAAACTAAAAAGTATAAAAAATAATCTCAACCATTAATCTCCTTAATTAATAGTTGAGATCAAATTGTAAGGAAAAGTTTGTTAAAGTGATATTTTAGGAATTTGTTGACAATTTGCAAATTTTCTTATTTTTTAAACATTCATAATTTTTGCGTATGATATTATTTTTTATAAAAGTTACGCCATAAAAGCGAGGTTTTTTTAATATTCAAAAGAGTATAATATTGTTATATAAAAATATAATAATTTTTTATGTTTTTAACTCATATATTATTATTAATATTTAGTGCAGTTATTTGTGTATTTTTGTAAGTTATTGTGTTAATCTGAGTACTATTGTGTTTTTTTAAAAGACGAATTTAAAAAAATATATATAATGGTGGAATACCATTTTCGTGTATCTCTAATATGTAAAACATAATAATAAATTAACAATTATATAATCTAATATATTAAAAACAGTGACAAAATAACACAATGTCTTGTTGTATTTTTTTTATCTTCATTGTGTTATCTTGAATCTGATAAGTTTTGAAGAATACATCGACTAAATTAACATTATTGTGTATTTCAAATTGTAAACCACAATAATCGATAACAAGATGTTTATATTATCTATAAAAAATGATAAAAATAATACACTGTGTTATTTTTAACACTATGAGTTTTAAAATATATTGGTGAAATTATATCATTGTGTACTTATAATTGTAAAATACAATATTTGATAACAAGTTTATATAATATATAGAAACAATGACAAAAACAACACAAATTGATCTAAAATATAAAACACAATGATAAATATAGATAATAGATAATATAAAATATATGATACAATAAACGTATAATACACAATAAGCTTATAAGAAAATGTGTCAAGTCCATAAGATTTCTTAGGTTTTATTATAACCATACCCTTTAAATTTAGGCAAAATGGATTTAAATAATTCAAAATATTACTCATTGACCGATAATAATTAATACTATTGATTTAGCCGGTAACAATCCCGACATTCATTTTTAATATTAACAACAATCCCAGTAATATAATTATAAAAAGTTACGCTTGATATCAATTCGATTTTGTTCACAACAATATGAATGAAATAAAAAAAACATACAAACTAAATCGAACTCTAAATAAGTACAAATCGAGTGATGATAATTATACTACTGAGACTGTTGTTGGTAATAAAAATAAAAGTTAAAATTATTACGAGTTAAATCAATAGTATGAATTATTATTAGACAATAAGTACTAGTTTGAATTATTAAAATTCAATTTACCTTAAACTTATTTAATAAACTATTTACATACTATATTGATCACTTAAAATTCCTATTAAACTCGCGTTTAAAATGACATGAAGATGTGAATTTAACTTTTTGAAGTTACAATACTCAAGCACGTGACTGATTAATAAGAATATTTCTTTCACAAATTTCTCAATAGGTTTTAAATTAAAGAGACTTTGCTTGCAAAAATTATTAAGTAATTTTCGTATATTACATTTTTTAGTTATTTTTTTTGTATTTGCCCTGGTTAACAAAGAATTTTTCTTAAATGACAAACTCAAATACTTCTTAACTTTTAAGTGGTTGTGAGTGAAAAAAATAAAAAACTTACCGTTCAATCAGTACTTTTGAGAAACGTTGTTTAAAACCGTATAATGTTTTTAATATATTTTAAGTGATTGTGAGTGGAGCAGAGAGAAAAAATAATGATAAAGATATAAAAAATATTATTTAATTGAAAAAAAGAAATAGAAATAATAATTTTTTGTGTAATTATATGAATAAACAAACAAATAAACAAACAAACAAACATACCCAGCAAATCCCACTCAAGAGCAGGGTCTGGGAGGGGGTAGTTGGTGGTGAGTCTTTCCTCTATCTTGGGAGATAGAGAGACCGCTTCCGAAGAGACCCCCCGACTCAATAACGAAATCAATAACAGTAGCAATCATAATATACGGCATACAACACATAGGTATAAATCACATAAATGCTCAGAAAGTGTGTACAACAAATAAGCAGCAAGAATCGCGAAAAAAGGGCAGATTGAGGAAAACAGGGGTCCCGCAACAAGTCTACGTCTACCCTTCCTACCCACAGATCCCGCTAAAAGTCCTTAATTTTAATTCTACGCCTCCACGCACTCCTATCCTCGATCATGTGCTCAGAGAGGTGCAAGTGTACCATATCTCGTGAAAGGATCTCAGATCTAGTTTGATCAATTAGGTTATGATTTGTAGCGGAATAGTGTTAGAATTAGACGAAATTTAAGCAAGAACTAGATGAATATTCAATCAAACAGTAACGGTTATAGAGAGAGAAAGTTTTCTGCAAAAGAGAATGTTTTCATTCATTCATATGCTTCGGCAATCATACAATTAGGTCAACTTTCCTTTTATAGGAAAAGATGACGTCAGCAGATGTCACCTGATAGTGACATCTAACCGATTACACAAACAACTGAAAATAACTGAAACTACTGAAGATGTCCACAACAGTTGAGGACATATTCTTACAATAAAAGCTTAAGTGTTAACTAATTCTACAACTACTGAAACTACAACATCTGAAGAGTAAGTTCTTCAGACGTTTTACATCTACTAAACTACTGATTACAATCTACTGAAAATATAAAGACAACTACTGAAAGTAAACTATCACAACTACTGAAGAGTACTTCTTCAGCTATTGTGACAACCTCTGAATTCTTGGTCTTCAGACTTTGTCTTCAGCTTTTGTCTTCAGACTTTGTCTTCAGACTTTGTCTTCAGACTTTGTCTTCAGACTTTGTCTTCAGACTTTGTCTTCAGACTTTGTCTTCAGACTTTGTCTTCAGACTTTGTCTTCAGACTTTGTCTTCAAACTTTAGGGGTGTTTGTTTTTTGAAAAAACCTCTTCCCCACCTCTTCATCTGCGCGCTCGCAGACACGGGAAGAGGTTTTTACTTCGTAGACTGTTTGTTTTCTGGAAGACGTTTCATTAAAAAAACGTCTTCAACACCTCTGCACGGAGAAGAGGTGGAACAATGTCTTCACACATCTTCTAACCTCTTCTCTTCTAAAATAAAACACAGCCCTAACATCATCTGATCCCCCATTCCCCACCCATTTTCTACCCACCTCCCCCTCTCTTCACAACCATCTTCATCGGTCGCCCCCACCGTCGCCACCGTGCCACCGCCGCGTCGTCGCCACCGCGCCACCGACCGTCACCTGCTCACCACCGCTCCTGCTCACCACCGCGCCACCGCCCCCTTCGACCCCATCCCCTTCGGCCCCCTCCCCTTCGGCCCCCTCCTCCCACCGCCGTCGGCCGCCTCCCCCTACCTCGCGACCATCCCCTCCACTGCCCCCACCTCGCGCCGTATCTACCGGCTTTCTTGTTGAACTACCAGTCATATTAATCTCCCTCCATCACCATCAACATTAACATCGAGCTTTCTTTCTGTAAATTGACTCACACTCGAATCACTACCTTCTAAGATCAACCTTAAACCTCTCACCACCTGGCTCTCATCAACCCCACACGATTCTTCCCCATCTTCTTCTAGATCACCCCCTCACATTCTTCATTATTCTTCATTGCAACAAGCGTCCAAATCTTTCATCTCTTCTTCAGGTTTCTTCATCTTCTCATACCAATTCTTCAACTCCAATCGATGTTTGATGACTCCAATTGTGTTTTTTGTTGCTTCTGTCGGTGACCCTTTACTTCAATTGTTATTGGGTGGTTGTTGTAATCGTGGGTTCTTCTTAGCTGCTTGAATTAGGTTAAAACTTATATGGTTTGGGCTTTTTGTGTTCTGGGTCTGTTGTGGTTTTTTGATTTTACTAGTGGTTTGTAATTGGGAGAGATTATTTTATAAATTGGTTGTTTGATTGATGGGAGTTTGTAAGTTAGATCAAACATTGATTTTGATCATTTAAAAAGGTCCGACGGCAAAGGGTGGCGGTGCCGTCTGCCGGTGACGGAGGGGATAATAATATAAGTTTGTTTGTTATAAATAGATGTTTGTTTGTATGTGTATATCTAGCTCTTTTTCTTTTTTTTAACCGACAAAACATGTTTATACTCTAGATTTGTGATAATAATATAAGTTTGTTTGTGGATGTTAGTTTAAAAAATAGGTTTAGTTTAATTATAGAATATTCAGTATTCTGCAGATGTTAAAAAAACAAACAGTCTTTTTCTGGCAGACTGCAGACATTTGGTCCACCTCTTCTGCTGCAGATGTCTGCAGATGTGGTCCGCAGACTGCAGACGTTTTTCTGCAGAAAAAACAAACAACACCTTTGTCTTCAGACTTTGTCTTCAGCTTTTGTCTTCAGACTTTGTCTTCAGCTTTTGTCTTCAGACTTTGTCTTCAGACTTTGTCTTCAGCTTTTGTCTTCAGACTTTGCCTTCAGACTTTGCCTTCAGACTTTGCCTTCAGACTTTATCTTCAGACTTTGTCTTTAGACTTTGTCTTCAGACTTTTGTCTTCAGCTGATGTAGTCTTCTTCAGTTGTTATGATGTCTGTGGGACTTAAAGGTTTTTCTGATCTGGCTCATTGGTTCTTTTGGTCCAACAAACTCCCCCTGAACCAATGCAGCCAAAACCTTTAAGTTTATTGGTGGCCCACTTATTAGGCGAAAATATTGTCTTTTTCTTCTGGATCAGCTCAGAAGTGACCAATATAAGCACAGGCCTAGGAAGAGGTTTTAGAAGATTTGATTGGCAAGGGATGGATGGGAACTCTGTCTTGGGAAATTGGACACAGAGTTGTTGCCCCATCCATGAAACCTACTTCCCTACAATGAGTCTGTAAGACTCTCGAACATAGGCCTCAAGGAAGACAGTCTGTTCTTCCAGGGTGAGCTCTTCAGCTTCTCCTTCGAAAAAGAACTCTGGCCCATAGTACTCAGATAGGTACTTAACCTGTTTCCCATTCTTTAGCTCCATAGTTGTTATTTCTCTGTATGCAAACTCATCACGATAATTACCTTCAAGTAACAACTGGAGCTCATTGCTTCTGTCTTCTTCAAGCCTCTTATAGATCAACCCCTTTTTCACCATTTTGTTTTCCAGTAATGTTTATGGGGTAAGATTAGACTTGTAGGCTCTTCTGAAGTCTTCTAGGATTTCCCAGGGTGACACTACAATGGCCAGCATTATCACTGCATCTACAATCTTCTTTACTTGGCCATTGTATTTTCTTGGGATGTTCCTCTTGTGGATTCTATCACTCACCCTGGGATCAGGCCAAATTCTAACTCTCTCTTTCTGATATTGAAATGTAAATATGAGAGTATACAATCTCTGAGCATGTTTCCTCATAGTTTGTATCGATGTAGACTTAGGAAACTCTTTATCAACCAGATTCAATAGCTGCTCATCATGTTGTTTGTGCTTTTCTTCTTCTTCAAGCTTTACTTTTACAGTTTTCCTCTGGATGACAGGTGTGATCGTTGTTGGTTGACTCCTGGCAATTATCTTTAATGCATCAGGCATCTTCCCTTTTGTTTTAACAACAGTTGAAATGGGCAGCCTATCTTCCTCATCATCTTCTTTTTCTTCTTGAAGCCTCAACACCCTTCTCTTCCTCTTGGGTGCATCATCGGCAGTTGTTTGTGTTGGTTTCTTGGGTAAAGGAGTCCGTTTTGTGGGTTGTGATATTGGTTGTTCTGGTGTGGGAGATTGTACAGGCTGCTCTAGTATTTTAGTTGTAAGTGTGGCTTTGGAGCACTTTGCTAGATCAGTCCTGCTCCCAGCACCAGCTTCATCAAGGGCTTCTATGATTAATCCTTTGGTAAATACTTCAGACGAACAGATTTTGTTGGTTATCTCCAAAATACTATCCCTGGTCCATGATTTCACTTCGAGGATTGTCCTCCCCAAATACTTCGATATAAACCTGACCATAGCTTCCAGCCTTTCATTTTCTTTCTTACTATAGCTGGCCCATCGATGCTCAATCTCTTGTATTTCCAGCTTTCTGATCTCAGTGTCAAGTTTGGCAGTGTCAAATCCTTGTCTGAAGAGCTGATCAATAATTTTATCCATTGATCTGCTATGTTGCTCATCAGCTTCTTTGATCAGTTCTTCTAACTTCTTCTCAAATGGAGTCTTTTCACCACCCTTCCTCTTCTTGTAAGTAACATAGAAATCCTTTTCTTTCTCCTTCTCCTTTTCCTCTTCAACTCTCTTCCTCTTGTCTGCTTTCACTGACTTAGACTCCCCCTTTTTGGTTGCATTGGGTTCAGGGGTTTGAATGTTAGAAAGTGTTTTAGTGACTGCATCATCAACTAAGGTTTGAATATTGGAGGAAAGCCTCTCATCAAGAGCTTGATGTACAATGTTAGCTATGATGGGAGTGATGAGAGGCAGGGAAGATGTAAAGGCAGCAACCATTTGCACAGAGGGGTTCTGTCCCTGAGAAATGATGCTAGAATCAGAAGCTGGTGGCTGAGTTGTTGTGAGTGGCTCAGTATGTGGGAGACCTTCAGAAGAAGGTGCCATCTGTGGGTGAATTTGGACAGATGGTCTTGATTCTTGAGACATTTTGGCAACCAGTTCTTGTAGTCTGCGTACCTCAGCCTCAAGAATGGTGTTGTGGGCTAGAACATCATAGAAAAAACCCGGGTCATCATCAGTGGTTGCTGAATCATCGGACCTTCTGATTACATCAGGATGAACATGTGCTGAGTGTAGATCAGTGATCATATGTGCCCCTTGTTCTTGGTACTGGGGACTTCCTGCCTTAGGATTATGCCCTTCATCGGCAGTTGCCTCTGGTGAGGTCTTAGAAATGTTACCAACTTTAGCCTGTTCATGTGCTGAAGTAGGAGAAGTGGCAGCCTCACCAGAAGTTCTGATCTCCTCCTCCACACGGGGAGATTGAACTGTGTAATCCCTGTGCTGTGAGTTATCAGCAACACTATAGTCCTCCCCCTCAACTGTTGAGGTTTTCCCAGTTGTAATAGGTTTCTGGGGAGGGGGTGGAGTGTTTAGCTGACTCAGCACTTCTGTAATGATAAAAGTTGGGCTTTGTGGGGTGGTTGTAGTAGGAGATAGGTGTGAAGCAGATTGCACCTGGGTGAGTAGTGCTTTTCAATGGAAACCTTCTCAAATGAGAGAGGTTCCAGTTTTGTGGCATCCCCAGAAATGGTTGCTTCAAGATCCTGTTAAGAGGATACCTGAGCGGTTGTGGTTGATCGAGTCTGTATAACTACTGATGGATTACTACCAGCAGTTTCTTCCTGCCTTGGTGCTGCAGGGGCATCCTCAGGGGACTCAAATCCCTGAGTAGCCTTTTTAGGCTTTTTAGATTTTGGCTTGGAGGGGACTTTGGATCTGGAGGATGAGGCTGTGTGTTCCCGCTTCCTGGGTTTTAGCAGCTTGGCAGCCTCTTTGAGTTGTGTGTTCGAGTTGTGCCTGGAGTATACTTCAGGCAGAACTGCCATATCAGGGACTCCTAGGCCAACAAGGCCTTCAGTTTTTAGTTGGTTTTCAATAATGGCCATAAGAAACCTTGGATATAATATCCATCTGTTAGCCACAGGTTTCAAGGCAAGATCTTTTAATTCTAAAAATATAATTTCAGAAAAATTTAAGTTTTGGCGTTCAAAGATTGAATACAATACCTGCTACCACCTTGAAGACATTTGATCCCATGAGGAGGTCTTGGGGGGCAAGGCAGACGTTGACCATGTGGAAGATTAGGCGTTCGGGGTCAGGGAAGTGCTTTTCAAAATTGTGGTAGCACTTAGGTCGCCTTCGTACCCATTGTTGGTGAAGGATAAATCTGTTGTACCCTTAGGGTATTCGGTGACGAAGTTGGCATCATTCAGATTTAGGGTTTTCCGAATAATATCAGAAGTGATGACCTTCTTCTGATTGACAAACGAATGGAGAGCGATCTCGCTATCATTCTCACCAGTTGTGAGTGTTACGTTTGTCCAGAATTGTTGTAGGGATTCTAAGTATATGGTTGGGTTCAAAAGAAAGGCTGTTTGGTATTGAGATTCAACCATCAGATCGATGGTGTCATCAAACTTCTTCCAGAAGGCCGATTTGGTGAGGTAAGCTACACAGTTATGGCGGGGTTTGGGTTGCATGGTCTCCATTAATGCAGGAGGGAAGTTCTGAGAATTTGAATAATAAAGTTCTGAGAATAAAAAGTTCTGAAGTTAGGGTTTAGTATTTATAGGCTATGAAACGGCTGATGGAAAACACCTGAAGGTTTTGATGTTAGTCATCAGTTGTTTGAAACGACTGAAGACATGGTTTTAACCTTCAGATGTTGTAAACGACTGAAGACTTGGTTTTAGTCATCAGTAGTTTGAAACTACTGAAGACTTGATTTTGGCTTCAGTTGTTTTGAAATGAACCAGCAGTTGTTTGAAACAGCTGAAGAGTAAAGTTACTCATCAGTTGTTGTCGTCAATTCATAGGTTTCAGTTGTTTCATTCTGACCTCAACATTTACTTATCAGACTTTGTCTGATTTTCAGACGTTTCATTGGTCATCAGTTCTTTTAAATATTTATGCATCAGCTCTTCTGAACATTTGTGCATTAGATCTTTTGAAATAAATTATACTTCAGAACTTGTGAACAAATTTTGTCTTCAGTACTTATGCTCAAGATTACACATCAGTACTTTTGGACAAATTTGTTCTTCAATACTTATCTGTTAGAAATAGGCATCAGTAATTATAACCACATCAGTAGTTGTAACTACATCAGTTCTTTTCAACAAATAATGTACTTCAGTACTTTTAAGTAATTTTGTTTTCAGTCTTTATAACACTTCAGTAGTTTTGAAAAATATTGAAGACAAAATAACTTATCAGTACTTATTTTTGACTTTTGTATACTAATGCTCAACTTGTGATCTGAGAGTATCAGTATTAGTCAATTCATGCCAGCTGCAGCATAGCAAGCCTTAGCACCATATTTGAAAAGCTGCACTGTCCAAAGGCTTAGTAAATATATTTGCAAGCTCATCAGCACTAGGAACAAACTTTGGATCAATCAGACCTTTTTCATAACAATCCATGATAAAATGATGTTTGATCTCAATGTGTTTGGTCTTAGAATACTAGACTGGATTCTTAACAATACAAAGAGCTCCTTAGTCTCTGTAATGCCATAATCCAGTAATTGATTCTGAAGCCAGAGTACCTGAGATGTACAACCTGCAGCAGCAATGTACTCTGCTTCAGCAGTTGATATAGCAATTGAAGTTTGTTTCTTACTCTGCCAAGAAACCAAACAATTGCCTAGAAATTGGCATCCACCAGAAGTTGATTTTCTGGTTACTTTACACCCTGCATAGTCACTATCAGAGAAAGCAACCAATTTGCAAGACTGCCCAGAGGAATACCAAAGTCCTAGAGATAGAGTTCCTTGCAAGTATCTAAAGATCCTTTTGACTGCAATCAAATAGGATTCTTTAGGTGCATCCTGAAATCTAGCACAGAGACAAGTTGCAAACATAATGTCTGGTCTAGAAGCTGTAAGGTACATCAAGGAACCAATCATACATCTGTAAAAGGTTTCATCAACTGCTTTACCTTTCTGATCAGCATCCAGTTGTGTGGTGCTGCTCATGGGAGTAGAACAGGGCTTACAGTTTTGTAAATCAAACTTTTTCAGAAGATCCTTTGTATATTTAGACTGATGAATGAAAGTTCCATCAGCTCTTTGTTTGATTTGCAAACCCAGAAAGAACTGTAATTCTCCCATGGCACTTATTTCAAACTTTTGTTGCATCAATTTTGTAAATACATCACATAATTGTAGATCAGAGGATGCAAAAATGATGTCATCTATAAATTTGAACAAGTAGCTTATGCTGTCCTACTTTCTTTATGAACAAAGTTTTATCTATGGAGCCTCTAGTGAAATTGTTTGAATAAGAAAATTAGACAGTGTTTCATACCAGGCTCTAGGAGCTTGTTTTAACCCATACAGAGCCTTATCAAGCTTATACACCCAATATGGATGTTTATTATCCTAAAAACCTGGTGGTTGACACACATAAACCTCTTCTTTTATTTTACCATATAAGAATGCACTTTTGACATCCATTTGAAAAACTTTAAGATTATGGAAAGCAGCATAAGCTAAGAACAATCTGATTGCCTCCAGTCTGGCTACAGGGGCAAAGGTTTCATCATAATCAATACCTTCTTCTTATGAAAACCCTTGTACAACCAGTCTGGCCTTGTTCTTGACAATTTGACCTTTTTCATCAGTTTAATTCCTAAACACCCATTTAGTGCCTATTGCACACTTACCTTGGGGTAGAGGAACCAGCTCCCACACTTGTTGCTTTTTAAACTGAAGAAGTTCAAGTTGCATGGCTTCAACCCATCCATTGTCTCTTAATGCAACATGATAGTGAAGGGTTTGTTAGAACATAAAACCAAGTTTAACCATTTAAACTTTCAGAAAAATGCAGCGGATATATATATGTCTTGAAACATGATTATAAACTAAAAAATCATGTTTTTAGGTGTCTAAGATATGTGTAAAACAAACCCATATATCAAAGGATCATTATTTGTGAATATGCATGCTATGTGTACATAAAACAACATAATATGACAGCCACAAAGGGCTGCCATAACTACCTTTCAGCAGCCTTCAAAAATCGAATGAAAGAAGGATGAGATGAAGATGATGATGATGTTGTTCATGCAGCCCTCAAAGAAGAGAACCTCAAGTTGTGATACCCACAAGCTTCTTCCAAACACCTTGCTATGTTAGGGAGCTTTACACCAAAAGAAAACCCCTTAGAAGAACAATCCGAATAAGCCAAAACAGCCAAGAAAAACCGATTTTTTTCAGCTTTGTTTTGCTTCTTCAATCCGAAAATTAGCTTTCTTCAAGGAGAGAAATGTTGCTTTGTGTGTGAGAGAAAAAGTGTTGTATGGATGGTAGCTTGAATGAATGAATGAAGTCTTGTAGAAGCCAAGACATATTGTGGTTCCCTATGCCCCTTGGGCAGCCGCAAGCTTCATCCAAAAAGGGTTTCCCACCCTTTTGAAATTTTTATAAAATTCTACTCTTCCATGCATTTTAAGTTATAAAATTAAAACATAGTCTAATTTTATAACATGACACACTTTTATTTGACATTATTTAACCAACTTAAATAATGTATCAAATAAATATCTCATGAACAAATTATCCATATAATATTGTTCTATCACAAAAACAATATTTAGAAAACCAATTTACTAAATATGTGTCAATATTTATTGTATGATCTTATCAACAAATAAATATTTGTTGGTGTTTGTATAGCTTGTTATTTGGTATAACCCGACTTGGATCATGACGTACTAACCGCATCAATATTCTATGTGTCTTGGGCATATGAAATCCAACAATCTCCCACTTGCACAAGATTCATAGGTGATTGATGCAAGCAGTAAATACCGCCTAACAACGGTTTACTACCCTTAATACGCATGACTTATAGCCATTCAATAACATCATCCTATTCAAGTACCCTACTTGAAATGATTTAGGTGAATCAATCATTTATCATTTTGTTACAGATGTCATGTTAAATCAAAGAACATAGAATGATCATTCCTTGTTGATTTAACTTATCAGGCCTTAGACATCTAACTCTCAACGAATAAGAGGAACAAATTCCATCTTGACTACATACGTTTCTCATAAACACTTCATGTCATACCTGAACATACCCTTATGTACTGTCCACTATTTCAGGACAGTGAAGAATTAGCTCAAGGTATAATACTTGGTGAATATCAAAACCCAATATGTATCTCAGGTCGGAGGATACCAAATGATATTCGCCTTTACTCAAGTTTACTTATGATCAATCAATAAGATTCTATGTAGTAAAATTTGAGATGCGGGTTAGTCCAATATTTGTATCCCACAAATATCTATGAACCTTGGTAGCAACCCATTGCTCTATATTCATCCTTATGAATATCAACCAATCCAAGTTCATAATAATCTTACCCTCACACTTGTTCCCACAAGTATGAACGATTACGGACATTTAGAGTAAACAATTTACTCATGGATTAAACATGCTAAATCGGAACATTAATTGAAACATTATAACCAAATAATTTTATTCAAATAATAAAGAGTTCCACATATCCAAATATAAAATTTACAGATCAAATCCAATCACTAGAATATCGAAGTCCCATGGCACAAGTATGACCTTCATGCTTTGCCTTTTCAAGGAGCTTCGTGAGAGGATCTGCAATGTTTTGATCTGTGTGAACTTTGCGAATACATATCTTTCCTTTTTCAACTTCATCTCGTATGTAGTTGAATCTCCGCTCATTATGCCTAGTCTTTTTATGAGCATGAGGTTCCTTGATTTGAGCAATCGCATCCTCGTTATCACAAAAGATCTCTAGGGGGTCCTGAATGGAAGGGACAACCCCTAGATCGACAATGAATTTCTTCAACCATGCGGTTTCTTGAGCTGCCAATGAGGCAGCGACTTATTCTGATTCTGTAGTTGATAGAGCCACCACATCCTGCTTGGAGCTCTTCCAAGAGACCGCTCCTCTATTCAGAATGAAAATGTATCCCGATTGTGATCGTGAATTGCCACGATCGGTTTGGAAACTCGCATCCGTGTAACCTTTTACAACGAGTTCCTCATCACCAGATCCATAGATTAGGAACATATCTCTTGTCCTCCTTAGGTACTTAAGTATGTTCTTAACAGCCATCCAATGACTGTTTTAGGATTTTGCTGTTATCGGCTCGTCATGCTTAAGGCACAGACACGTCCGGTCGAGTGCATATCATCGCATACATGATGGATCCAATAGCAGATGCGTATGGGATTGCCTTCTGATGTGCTTCAAATTATACATATAAAACATATCAATTGCATATCAATTATTCTATAAACTCTTACTGAAAATGATGATTTGATACCTAAATCGTTCATATTGTGTTTTCAAGTGTTGTGAAGGGAAAGATGGACAAAAGGAGCATATTTGACAAGAAATTGAAGAAATCCAAGCTTAAAGTTCCAAGCATGGGGTCGTGCCTCATTTAGCACGCCCCCATGCCTTGCCTGAAACACACCCCGTGCTAATTTGACACACCCCCGTGATTGGACATCTGACAGGACAAGAAGTACTGTTCCCCAAAAGCAGTCACGGGGCCGTGCCCCAATAGTCACGGGGCCGTGCTTGGCCCTTTCACGGGGCCGTGCCCCATTTATCACGGGGCCGTGCCCGACAACTCCTGCACGTACGACCGACAACTTTCGTAAGCATTGTACTATCACGGGACCGTGCCTTTTAGGCACGACGCCGTGCTTAAACACTCCAGAAAGCCTATAAATAGGACTTCATTTGCAACTTTGAGGAAAGCTTTTGGGAGGTGAAGTGTTGGTGTTCCCTCTCGGGAACCCAGCCTTTGGAGGTCCTTAGAAGGTTTTGGAGGTCCATTCAACACTTAGAAGAAGCTCGGGATCATTTAACATCATCCATAATGAATCACCGGTTTGATTGTTCTAATTTATCAATGATTTCATTACTATCTTCTATCTTTGTTGTTAGGTTCAAGCTCATTATGAGCTAAACTTCATTTGTTATCCTATTTATTGAAACTTATGTAATTGTGATGAACTAATGGTGCGACAAATATTGTGTTAATGTTATGGTGGTCTTGGGAAAACTTTCGATGGGTAGCACCTACATTTGAACGGGGGTTATAAGTTTATGGTTTGTAATTGTGATTGTCATACACGGTTGAAAAACGTATGATCAACTTTTATTCATAACAACTATGGCTATTTAACTAGAGATGGTTATTAGAAATCATAAGACCTTAACTTTCTGATCATTTACGGGTTCCCTTTTATTAGTCTGAAAATCTACAGTAATGGTTTTCTAAAATTAATGGTATGTTAGAATAGAACTTGATCAACTCTCTTCTTACATTAAGTTATGTTTTCAGAAATCATATGTCGAAAAGGACACAAAAGATTTACCTACATCACCAGGGCCTTGACCTAAGCAGTAAATCTCAACCTGTGTTGGTCCTGGTCACTACGGAGCGGATAGACGAGAAATCGCACCAGCTCATCTTTATAAACGTTAACACAATTACTTTATTCAATATCTTTAATCACACCACCAATTCATCACAGTTGCATAAGTGTAATCTAAATTAGGATAACAGCCTTACTTCACTGAAAGAATCACCAAAAGTCTCAATCTATCTTTATCTATCTTTATTTAGTGTTATTTTATTTAACTTATCATTTTCTAAATCAAAACTGATAGTCAATTATGAGGGTTGTTGAGTAGGCTTAGTGTGTCCACGATTGATACTCGTTCTTACCAACACTATATTACCTCACGATAGGTACACTTGCCTTTTGTGTGTGTAGTTAGTATTAGTAATAACCATTTAAAACTGAATCTGTGCAAAAAACCTTTATCAAAATATATATACTATCCGCACGCATCACCTTCATTTTATCTTGCTCATCCTTTGAGCTTGGACATTGAGTCGTACTCAATATCGTTTCTCTTTGAATAGGTACCGTACCTTTCTTAGAGTTCTTCATCTTGAACCTTTTCAAGATTTTATCAATGTATGCACTTTGATTTAAACCAATCAACCGCCTTGATCTATCCCTATAGGTCTTTATTCCCAGAATATAGGCGGCTTCACCAAGATCCTTAATGGAAAAACAACTTCCAAGCCAGGTTTTTACACCTTCCAAGGTTGGAATGTCATTTCCAAATAGTAGTATGTCATCAACATACAATACTAGGAAAGTTATTGTGCTCCACTAGCCTTCTTATACACACAAGCCTCATCAGCGTTTTTGATGAAGCCAAATTTCTTTACCTCCTCATCAAAATGGTGATTCCAGCTTCTCGATGCTTATTTCAATCCATAGATTGATTTCTTTAACTTGCGTACTTTATTAGGATGTTTTGGATCGACAAAACCTTCAGGCTGAACCATATAGACATCTTCCTCAAGATATCCATTTAGGAAAGCGGTTTTGACATCCATTTGCCAAATCTCATAATCATAATGAGCAGCTATGGCAAACAATATCCTTATAGACTTTAGCATCGCAACAGGTGAGAAGGTTTCATCATAGTCAACCCTTGAGTTTGAGTGAAACCCTTTGCTACAAGTCTAGCTTTATAAGTATCCAAGTTTCCATGCATATCGGTTTTCTTCTTGAAAACCCACTTACTTCCAACTATCTTGGAGTCAAGAGGTGGTTCAACATGTTCCCAAACATGATTGTCATACATGGATTGCATCTCAACGTTCATGGCTTCAAGCCATTTGTCACAATCCGAATTGGACACTGCATTATGATATGTGGTTGGTTCATCTGAATCTACCACATAGCATTCATCCATGAAAAATCCATATCTTTCAAGTGGATTACTAGTTCTACTACTTCTGCGAACGTTTTGTGTGTATTGATCAACCGTTTGATCATCCTCAACATCCTCATGTTGAGTGCTAGTTTTAACCAAACGTGCATCGGGTCGTGGTTCTTGATCCTCCTCAAGATCCACTGTTCTACTGCTAGTTCCTTCCATAAGGAACTTTGCTTCTAAGAACTCACCCTTTCTGGCAACAAACACCTTTTGTTCCAGTGGATCATAGAAATAATATCCCATAGAATCTCTAGGATATCCAATAAAGATACACTTGGTGGATCGGACTTCCAATTTTTTGGGGTAGGAGTCTTAACATAAGCCTCACAACCCCAGACCCTTAAGTATGATAGGGATGGAACTCTTCCATGCCATATTTCAAAAGGTGTCCTTTCCACCTTTTTGGTTGGGGCCATATTTAGAATATGGGCCGTGGAAAGCAAAGCGAAACCCCAAAATGATAGAGGCAATGTGCTTCTAGCCATCATAGATCGAACCATATCCAATAAGGTTCGATTCCTCCTTTCAGACACACCATTATGTTGTGGTGTTCCAGATGGAGTGAGTTGTGAGACAATCCCACAACTCCTAAGATGATCTTGAAAACATCACTGAGGTATTCACCTCCTATATCGGTACGGAGAACTTTAATTGACTTGTTGAGTTGATTTTCTACTTCATTCTTGAAGATTTTGAACATTTCAAAAGCTTCATCTTTGTGCCTTAATAAGTACACATACCCATAGCGACTATAATCGTCGGTAAAGGTAATGAAGTATCTTTCACCATTCCTAGTCATTGGTTTAAAAGGACCACATACATCCGAATGTATGATTCCTAATAAATCTTTTGCCCTTTCGTTAGTTCCACTAAAGGGTGCCTTGGTCATTTTTCCTTGTAAACAAGATTCGCATACATCAAATGAATCACATTCATTTGTTTTTAAAAGACCATTCTTTTGAAGTGTTTGTATACGTTTCTTGTTTATATGACCAAGACGACAGTGCCAAAGATAGGTATCACTCAAATCCAATTTGAGTTTCTTGGTGATAGTTTGGTACAATGAACTATTTAAAGTATTTTCATAAACTAATTCATAAATACCATTGATGGGAATAGTTTTAAAATAGAACATATCATTTAAAGAAACATGAATATCATTTTCAATAAAGGATAATACATAATCATAATGTCTTAATTGGGATACTGAAATAATGTTCCTAGTCAAACTAGGAGCATACAAAACATTCTTCAAAATAACATCCAAGCCACTTGGAAGCTTTAGGATGTAGTCCCCACGAGCTTCAACTAAGACTTTAGTTCCATTGCCCATGAAGAGGCTAACATCCCCTTGATTGAAGTCCCTACTTCTTGTGAACCCCTGCAACAAATTGCAAATATGAGTTCCACATCCGGTATCCAATACCCATATGTTAGAAGATGTAACACTAAGATCAATATGAATCATGTATATTGTACCTGAGGTCTGCCCAGCATCCCTCTTTGCTTTCAACTCTTGGAGATGGACAGGACAATTCCTTGCCCAATGTCCAATCTCCCCATAATTGAAGCATGGGTCATTAGTAGCAACCTTTTGCTTCTTTTCTTATGGTTTGGGTAGCGCCACCCCTTTCCCCTTTCCCCAAACGGGTCCCTTACCCTTGGCAACTTTTGCCTTGGGTGCGGGATGAGGCCTTTTGTTGTTCCCACCTTCATTGATGGTGAGAACGGGTAAAACCCTTTTACCCATGGCCGCCTCGGCCGTTTTGAGCATTGAGTGAAGCTCACCAATGCTTTTGTCCCAAGCATTCATGTTGTAGTTCAACACGAATGTCTCGAACTTCTTGGTAAGGCCATTTAGGATCAAATCCGTGGCCAATTCCTTCGATACGGGACAATTAAGCCTCTTGAGGCGGTCAATATGACTTTTCATCTTAAGTACATAAGATGAAACAGATTGGTTGTGTCCATACGACATGCATGGAGTGCTCGAACCGTTTCGAAGCGCTCAACCCTTGCTTGCTGTTGGAACGTTTCCTTTAGCTGGGTTATCATGTCGTAAGCTCCGTGATGTTCATACTCCTTTTGGAGATCCGGAGTCATGCTCGCTAGCATGAGACAAGACACTTGGACGGAGTCCTCAGTGTACTTCAGCCAATCGTTGTAGGCCTCCTCATCATCCTCAGTAGGTTGATCGGGGATAGGGTCGTCTAAAACATATGATCTTCTCTCTTGCTTGAGAACGATTCTCAAGTTTCGATACCAATCAATGAAATTATTATGATTTAGACGTTCCTTTTGGAGGATCACTCGTAATGATTGGGTGGACGCGGATGAGTTATCATGATTGTCATTATTGGTGGCCATCTACAAAATTTAACAAAGATCTATTTTAGTATTTTCGATATTGCTATTTTTAATAATTAATGCCCTTTAAAGTCGTTTTTGTATTAAAATCTAGAACCCAGCATTACATTTAAATTGTGGTTAGGTGACCTTTATCCCATGATTTAAATTAATAAGGTGGTCAACGATTGACGGTTGCAACCATTTGCAACTTCTAGATGTATGGGATCGACTTTAAACATCATATGTAAAGTTGGCATGTTAATCCCATCAACACCATTTGGAAACCATATTGTAGGTGATCCATTTAACATGGTTTGCAAATCAAGTTACCCTACTTGCACACACGTATGAGTTTACCCACATAAGTGGTTAGGTGGCCTTTATCCCACCAATGTGGTATCCCCACCTTAAGTCACAAGTTCCTTCTAAATGGTTAGGTGACCTTTATCCCATTAAAGTTTCCAAATGACTCAAGTGTTATGCAAAAGGACGGTGTTAAACTTGTTTGTCAAGATTTTAAAGTTTCATAATCTTAGTTTAGAAAACTCTATGTACTTGTATTTGCATGCTTTCAAATACAAGATACCCTATGGTCCTTTTAATAAAACCCATTTTATTATGTAATCATTAATCCTTTTAATAACCATTTATTAACACTTAATGATTTAGAACCATTTTTATATTAGCTTGTTAAGATCATTTTATTAAGATTGTTTATCATATCCAAATATTATACAATCATTCATAAAATCACAATCATACAAGCATAATATAAACAACCACAATGTGTATAACCATAGCTACTATTGTGACCACACTTGTTTGCCATCACAAATGTGGTCATTTGGTCTTTCCTAAGGGTTGAATACAACACAAAATTGAGGTCTTCATAGACCCCCACTTGAACTTGCATCCATATGCTTCAAGTCCTTCTTTTGTGTCTTCCTCTTGTGCTTTCTTCTCGAGCATCTTCTTTTACAAAATATATATCCTAATATTTACTTTCTAGTAAAAGAAAAATACTCCTAATCTATTATTACATCATAATGAATAAATAGACAAATTACATTTTTAAACAAAGCACAAATTAATATACAACCCAATTGAATAAACCAAAACCAAACATTGCAAACATCCAAACAATACAAGGCCAAAAGCTAGGTTATGCACCAATATGAACATTCATCATACCATCTAAATATAACTAAGAATCCCCATTAAAACCCATGATTTTCAGCCAACACAAACTGAAAATTCGGGATTTCAAACATTGTCCAAACAATATACATATCATCATACATATCTTTCAAGATTTAATCACAAGCATGTGTGATATAACCTTGAAAGCTTGGGGATTCAACATATAACAATATTTCAGCCCTTAAAAGTGTTAGAATATCCCATAAAACAAATTTTTAAAGGATACTAACAAGCATGCTATCCACATAACCGGCTCTAGATGCCATTGAAGGGTTTGTTAGAACATAAAACCAACTTTAACCATTTAAACTTTAGAAAAACGCAGCGGATATATATATATATATATATATATATATATATATATATATATATATATATATATATATGTGTGTGTGTGTGTTTTGAAACATGATTATAAACTGAAAAATCATGTTTTTAGGTGTCTAAGATGTGCATAAAACAAACCCATATATCAAAGGATCATTATATGTGAATATGCATGCTATGTGTACATAAAACAATATAATATGACAGCCACAAAGGGCTGCCATAACTACCTTTCAGCAGCCTTCAAAAATCGAATAAAAGAAGGATGAGATGAAGATGATGATGATGTTGTTTATGCAGCCCTCAAAAAAGAGAACCTCAAGTTGTGATACCCACAAGCTTCTTCCAAACACCTTGCTATGTTAGGGAGCTTTACACCAAAAGAAAACCCCTTAGAAGAACAATCCAAATTAGCCAAAACAGCCAAGAAAAACCGATTTTTTCCAGCTTTGTTTTGCTTCTTCAATCCGAAAATTAGCTTTCTTCAAGGAGTGAAATGTTGCTTTGTGTGTGAGAGAGAAAGGTTGCATGGATGGTAGCTTTAATGAATGAATGAAGTCTTGTAGAAGCCAAGACATATTGTGCTTCCCTATGCCCCTTGGGCGGCCGCAAGCTTCATCCAAAAAGGGTTTCCCACCCTTTTGAAATTTTTATAAAATTCTACTCTTCCATGCACTTTAAGTTATAAATTAAAACATAGTCTAATTTTATAACATGACACACTTTTATTTGACATTATTTAACCAACTTAAATAATGTATCAAATACATATCTCATGAATAAATTATCCATATATATTGTTCTATCACAAAAGCAATATTTAAAAAACCAATTTACTAAATAGGTGTCAATATTTATTGTATGATCTTATCAACAAAAAAATATTTGTTGGTGTTTGTATAGCTTGTTATTGGGTATAACCCGACTTGGATCATGACGTACTAACCGCATCAATATTCTATGTGTCTTGGGCATATGAAATCCAACAGATAGTTCTTTGGCTCTTGTTGACTGATGAAGAGAGCATAGAAGCAGAAATTGGACAATTGACTTCTGGTTGAAACTCCAGCATTGATATCACCAATGATTTAAGATATTGGGTGATTCTTCAGCTCTTGATAGATAATAAGATCTGTGCAAGTGTTTGCAGGAGATTCAGCAACAACAGATGTTGATTCAGACTCTTAAAACCATAAAGGAGATGGCAATTCAAACGAAGTAGATGATTCAGAGATCTCATCAGGATTTGTTGTGGATGGAGCTGCTGAAGCTATAGGAACATCAGGTTTAGATGACTCAGGAAGTTGATCACTAAACCTGAAAAGTGAGTACTGTCATCATTATCATCATCAGTACCACCAGATGAAGAACTGTTTACAGGAGGTGATGGATTTTCAGGAACTATAACAACTAGAGACTGTTAAGGAACATATTGCAGTATGTCCAAATCAAATAGCTCCACAGGGTTTTGTGGGATTTTGTTCTTTGGAGATTCATTAAATTTCACATGCAAGGTCTCTTCAATTAACTTTATTCTGTAATTAAAAACTCTGTATGCCTTGCAAGTGGATGAATACCCAACAAAGTACCCTGCATCCGCCTTTGATTCAAACCTCTGAAGTGAATTCTTTGTGTTGAGAATGTAACAGGGACACCCAAATGCTCTAAAAAATGAAATCTGAGGCGCCAAATAATATAACACTTCATAAGGAGTCTTCATCAGCATCTGATTTACTAAAACTCTATTCTGCACATAGCAAGCTGTTTTGACAGCTTCTGCCCAAAGGTCAGTGGCAAACCAGAATCAGCCAACATTAACCTGGCGGCTTCAATAAGTGTCATGTTCTTTCTTTCCACCACTCCTGTCCTCCTGTATGTACGAGCCAAGATATTTGAACCTAGACGTCTGTGGTACCGTCATACCCTGGATACTGATTTGGGTATCCTCTTCATCCTCACCACTAAAGTTACAATGCATGTATTCGTCTTAGAGCGACTTATCCTTAAGCCTCTGCGCTCTAGTGCTGCTCTCCACTATTCTAGCCTCTCGTTAAGCACCGTTTTAGATTCTGATATTAAGACAATATCATCCGCAAATAGCATGCACCACGAGACTGGCTCTTGTACAGACTTGATCATCTCATCCAACACTATTGAGAAGAGAAATGGGCTCAATGCCAATACTTGGTGTAGTCCCACTTCCACCGGGAAAAAGTCTGTGTCTCCGACTGGTGCTCGCACACACGTTTTTTCCCTTCAGACATATCCATTATTATTTTGATATACCTCTCTGGTACCCTTCCAAGTCGTAGACTTTCCCAAATGAGTTGACACGGCACACTGTCATATGCTTTTTCTAGGTCAATGAAAACCATATGTAGGTCCCTTTTCTTTTCTCTATATTTCTCTATTATCCTTCTTATGATATGTATGGCTTCTGTTGTAGAGCGTCCTTGCATAAATCCAAATTGGTTTACCACTATCTGAGTTTCTCGTCTAATTCTCGTGTCAATAACTCTTTCCCATAGTTTCACCGTGTGACTCAATAGCTTTATTCCCCGGTAATTTACACAACATTGGACATCTCCTTTTTTCTTATATATGGGGACTATGACACTGCTTCTCCATTGCTCTGGCATCCTCCCGGTTTTGAAGATAGTGTTTTATAAGTCTGTTAGCCATTTCAGGCCCTCGTCTCCCAGGCAATTCCACACTTTAATCGGTATGTTGTCTGGCCCCACCGCCTTAGCCCTTCCCATTTTCTTCAGCGCTCTCGTAACTGTGTAATTATATGAATGAGTATGAGAAATAGGTTGTTAATGCTCTTGGACTAGATGTTGTAGGGCGTGAAGGGTGGAGCGTGACCCATGTGGCTACCCACCCTGGTCGCGAACACTGTAAAAGGGTGGCGCGGGCCGGGGTGCTATTGAGGGGTGTGAGCGGCATCGCCATTGGATTATGGGCTTTATCCGTAACAGGGTTAGGCTACCTGATCATGGGTTTTGTTTAGTGTGAAGTCAACATCCAGTCGACATCATATGTCGTAATATTATTTGATAATCCCACAACACATGTGGATATGATAGAAGCCCTCCACAATACATAGCATTAAAAAAATTGCTTTCATTGCTGGGTAACACAAATAAAAAATAGTCATGGCGTAAAGACGTGATTGTTTGGTAGACCCTTTATTAGTTATTACCCTGTTATTGTGATAAAGTTTGCATCTGTCAGATCTCCCTACAAATAACCTATGTACAGCCAACAAACATTAATACAAAGCCAAGATGGTCCGCACCGGTGATAAACCAAACCATTTCATCCTGGTACATGGTGCATGCCATGGAGCCTGGTGCTGGTTCAAGCTCAAACCCCTACTCAAAGCCGCAGGCCACCGCGTATCCGCCTTCGATATCTTAACCTCAGGCACCAATATGAAAGCCATAAAAGAAGTGGCTACACTTTCTAACTACACAATGCCATTGCTTGAGTTCATGATCACCATTCCACCTGAGGATAAGGTTGTGCTTATGGGTCATAGCCTCGGTGGCATGAACATAGCTCTTGCCATGGAAAAGTTCCCCGAAAAGGTCTCCATCGCGGTCTTTCTCACCGCCTTCATGCCGGATTCCGACCATGCTCCTTCTTATGTTTTAGACCAGGTGTATATATATAAAGATCACTAACTTTCTTATCAGTTATAAATGTTTCAGAATTTATAAATTAATAAGCTACTTTCTTTGAGATTTTAATCTATATTAACTCAATTATACATGTTTCCATGTATGATTTTGAAGTATAACCAAATCACTTCGGCAGAAGCTTGGTTAGACACACAGTTCTTGCCTTACAACACGGAACACGAGTCTGAAACGTCGATGTTTTTTGGCCCCGAGTTTCTATCCTCCAAGCTCTATCAATTTTGCTCTGATGAGGTATGTTGTTGTCGTTTGTCATCGTCACTGTCACTGATATCAAGGGCGGAACCAAAGAAGGGTCGAGAGGGTCTGATGACACCCTGGTGATCACAAGAATTTGTAGTATTTTATATAAAAGCTAAGGTTTTTATAAGAAGACATTACTTTGATCCGTTAGTTATGGTGGATAGAAAAGCGAACGTGATGGTAATCCCAAGTAATTAAGAAGCTTTGGATCCGTCACTGGTCATCATTATCATCTTTTACATTCAAACTTCAAATACAAACGTACATACTTTGTGCAGTGATTTATAACATTGCGCTACATAAATGTGTAGGATCGCGAATTGGGGAAAGCGTTGATCAGGCCTTCGTCGTTGTTTATAAGAGATCTAGAGAACACGAAACCATATAAGAAAGGAGGGTTTGGTTCTGTTAGACGAGCATATATTGTTTGTGATGAAGATAACATGATCAAAAAGGAATTTCAATGATGGATGATTAATAATAATCCGGTGGACGAGGTAAAAGAGCTGAAACATGTTGATCATATGCCGATGTTATGTGACCCAAAGCAACTCAGTGTTTGCCTCCTTGATATTAGCATTTTGTATGCTTAGTCAACTCAATGATCGACTCAAAGCAACTTGGTGTTTTAATGTATTAATCTAGCGATAAGATAATTGGCTTTTTATATAGATGATTACATCTCCTTGCTTTCCACGAACTTTTCACGAACTTATTTCCACAAACTTTTCAGTGTAGGGAATGATAGTCAACAAGCAGAAAAATATCAAACAGCTCAAACAACACAACAAAATAACTATTATTGTCAACGCATTACAAGCGTGGAAGTGAGGAAAGCCCTTAAGAAATGGGGAGGGCTAAGGCGGTGGGGATAGATAACATACCAATTGAGGTGTGGAGGTGTCTGGGGGAAGAAGGACTCCAATGGCTAACAGAGTTATTCAATACTATCTTTAAGACTGGGAAGATGTCGAATCAGTGGAGGAATAGCTCTGTAGTTTCTTTATATAAGAGGAAAAGGGATGCTCAAAATAGCTCTGTAGTTTCTTTATATAAGAGGAAAAGGGATGCTCAAGTCTGCACAAACTACAGGGGCATAAAGCTCCCGAGTCATACTATGAAACTTTAGGAAAGAGTTATCGACTCGAGACTTAGAAGAGAAACTAAGGTAACGATAAATCAATTTGGATTTATACCTGGGTGCTCTACAACGGAAGCCATACACATCATAAAGAGGGTAATAGAGAAATATAGAGAAAAGAAGAGGGATCTCCATATGGTCTTCGTTGACCTGGAAAAAGACTACGATAGTGTACCGTGAAAACTCATTTGGGAAAGTCTACGGGGTAGAAAGGTTCCAGAGAGATATATCACGTTAGTCAAGGATATGTATGAGGAGGGTGAAAACGTGTGTGCGCGTGCCTATGGGTGACACAGATTTCTTTTCGGTTGAGGTGGGTCTCCCAAGGATCATCATTAAGTCCATATCTTTTCACGGTAGTTTTGGATGAGTTGTCCAAGTCTATACAAGGGCCAGTTCCGTGGTGCATGTTATTTGCTGATGACATTATGTTAATAACAAAGAATAAAAGAATGCTTAATGATAGGTTAGAAGAGTGGAGAACGGTATTAGAGCACAACGGCTGAAGGATAAGTCGCTCTAAAAACGTAATACATGCATTGTAACTTCAGTGGAGCGAACAAAGAGAACACCCAAATTAGTATTCAGGATCTGGTGATTTCACAAACGAGTAGATTCAAGTATATTGGCTCGTATGTCCAGAGAACAGAGAGATTCACAGTGATGTATTTCATTATGTCCAAGCAGGATGGTGCAAATGGAGAGCAGCGTCAGGGATTTTATGTGATAAGAGGTTCCCAACAAAACTAAAGGAAAGTTTTATAGAGTAGCAGTAAAACCTTCTATATTATACGGAACATATTGTTGGGCCATAAAGAAGTCACAAGGGCGGCAGATGGAGGTCACAGAGATGAGAATGCTGAGGTGGATGTGCGGGCACACAAGGATGGATCGGATAAGGAATGACGTGTTCCGACAGAGATTAGGGGTGGCATGCATAACTGATAAAATTTGAGATGGGAGATTGAGATTGTTTGGACACGTAAAGAGGAGACAAATGACAATACTGATTAGAATTTAGATAACATTGTCTTAGATGATAGGAGGGGTAGAGGAAGACCAAAGTTGACGTGAGAGGAGTTGATTAGGTGGGACGTGTTAGAGTTGCACCTCTCTGAGCACATGATCAAGGTTAGGAGTGACTGGAGGCATAGAATTAAGGTTAAGGACTGTTAGTGGGATAGAGTTGCACCTCTCCAAGCACATGATCAAGGTTAGGTGTGACTGGAGGCGTATAATTAAGGTTAAGGACTATTAGTGACATAGGTAGACTCTCCTTTTCCTTTATATATGAAGTGCTAATACAAGATTAAAAATAAGAGCTTTTAGGGCAATCATAGAGCAGAGTAATTAGGAGTGTTGTTATTGAATGTGCGCTTTTTTATTTTAAAATTTTGCCTGCCTTTTGTTCATTGCCTGAGATGTGTATGTGAGTCTATGTGTCGTTGTGTTTTGTTAAACTATTATTCGAAATATACGAAATGTGCATGTAATCTTGTGTTTTTTTTTCATTTCGAGTCGGGGGTCTTATTGGAAGCGGTCTCTCTATCCTAAAAGATAGAACTAAGATTTGCCACCATCCAACCCCTACTAGACCCTCCTTCTAGTAGGATATACTAGGTATGTTGTTGTTGTTGTAAATCTCCTTGTTTTATCTGTAATTAATTTTCATAAATAACAATTTGTATTCGCATGTGATCATTTTTAATCTAGCTATTTTACTTGTATTCTTTTCCACCCGAGATCCTCTTTGAAGTTTCTAAATCCCTCCACTCGACTCGTCCAAAAGAAAGTTAATGCATGCAATTCTTTTGGTAGATTGTCGGTCCCTTTGGACATCAAGGAATGAAGTCGTTTTCTAATGTAGATTGTTATGATCTACTTAAAAAAGATTAAATAAAGATTTAGCTCACCTATATTAGTATAGGTAAGTAAGATTGTATCCACAAGTAATATGTGAAAAATATAATTCAATGATTTTAAATTGATCAAGAAAACAACTTTAAATTATGGATTAATTTGGAAAGTAAAATTTCAAAGTAATAAACTTGATAAGTTTTGAAAATAGTAATTAAAAAATGATACACTTCGGGTTCAGGTTTGTAAGACACAATTTGCAACCAAGTTATAATTAGCAAACAATTACATAGACATAGTGTAAACGGACCTATATATTCGGGTTTCATGTTTGATTGAAGTTATAATTAAAAAAATGATACACTTCGGGTTTTAGGTTTGATTGATTTCAAGATAAAGCAGGTTGTAAACGGACCTATATATTCACAAACTACTAATTTCACCGTGCTAATAAAGACCTAAGACTCATAATATTCAAGATATAAAGAAACTAAAAATCTTATGAGGATTAGATGAAGATTCAAAACAAAATATCTTAACTTGCCTTCTTCCTCTATGTGCAACAATCTAGTCCACGGTCTTGATGTGCATCAAATAACACAAGTTCTACAATAGAAGTAGCATATTGGCTAATCTAAAACAAATAAGTGTATGCAATTGTGTTTTAAATAGTAGTAGGCTTAAAATCTCATCAAGTTAGAAATAGAGTTGCTTATGTGCACATGCAGTTATTATTCTAAAAGTTTGTTAACCCTAATCAAGCATTCCTACACATTTTAGTAAACCACTTTCTAGAAAAACTTTATCCTGCAACATAAAGAATATGACCATGACCATGAACCTATACCATGTGTTAATATTTGAAAAAGAAGATTTTTTCAAATTTTTTTAATTTGTCCAAATTTTCATAAATAACAAGCTTATCTCCAAGAACAAATAACAACAAATAAAATAAAAATATAGTTAAAGAAAGTAAACATGGACCTTATCACTGACAATCTACAGTACTTCCACATTATTATATGGGAGTTTTGGGTAAAACTGCCATGTACGTCCTATAATATGCTCCTAAAATTTACACGTGCTTCCCCGTAATTGCGTGTTTGCATTTTTTAATTAAACTAAAAAGACAAAACAGAAACCAAAAAACACAAAAAACTAAAAGAACAAATAAACTCACTTTCGTATCTCGGTTGCATTTAGCACAAGCTTTTTAAACCCCTCGGTAGACTCGAGTGGACGAGTGTAGTCTCGTGAGGGTTTAGTGAACACACTCATAAAGTTCAAAAAAATAAAGATATAAATACTAAGAATTACAAAATACCTTAGGTTGCTTCATAAGTAGCGCTAAATTTTGGGTCTTTAACTAGACTACACCTCTCATGACTATGAGACATTGGGGATTGTGGTGGGATTCCGAAGGCTAGGTTGTAGTTACCTTGAGTATATTTTTAAGGATCCTTATATGTCAGATGGGGATAGTCGTAATCATAATCACTATACTCTTACTTGAGCTCTATTCTATCTCCAATTAATACCGTTGCAATCCTAATCTTGTCCTGAATAATCATTCATTCTAGACTGATAATATCCTTGATAATTATGACACCACGCATTTTCAGTTCAATATTGTTCATGTTATCTAACCTTCCCCCGCATTATCGATGTCGAGCCGGGGTTCTCCTTGAAAGCGGTCTCTCTGTCTCCCAAGATAGAGGAAAACTGGCCACCACCTATCCCTCCCAACCGGGGGTCTCCTTGAACCACTGCTTGTTCACGTATCTAGTATGCGTGTTCTTGCGTGCGTTTAACCTGCAATGTATGTGCTCCTGCGTGTGTTTGATCATAAGTTTCATATGTGATATATATATATATATATATATATATAATATATATATATATATATATATATATATATATATATATTATATATATATATATATTCTGCGATTTGGTACCAGAGGCGGCCCTGAGCCAGGGCTGCCTGGTCATTCGCCCAGGGCCCGAAAATACCAGGGGGCCCGAAATTTTAAAAAAATTATATATATATAAATATATATATATATGTATATATATATATATATATATAAAAATTAACATTGGGCTTCTTAAAATTTATAATACTTGAGAATAATTCTTAGCCCAATACTAGCCCAATTGTAATTGAACGTTTTTATAACAAACTTTGGCCCAATATAAGTAGAATTTATGATTTTATTATCTTTATTGTTAAGACATTTGTTTTTGTTATAAAAATTAGTTTATATAATACAATCCGCTAGTATAAGAGGGTCTTTTTCCCCGACTCGCCCAGGGCCTCAAAATCCTCGGGGCCGGCCCTGTTTGGTACATATGTGTGTGGGTGGCGTTAGGTTTGCTTGTGGGTTCGGGTGATTGGGTTCTCGATCGGGGCTAGCGATGCGGGTGTATCTATGAGTTTTGTGTATTGCAATACATGTATGTGTGTAGCAATGTGTGTGCGGGTATATGTATGTGTGGGTTCGGCCGAGAGTTGGGTGTGAGTGGGTGTGCACCTTGAGTGTGTGTTATGAGATGTGTGTGTATGTAATGCGATGTGTGTGTGTGTGTGGATTCTGCGTGAATGTATGTGTTGTGTGTGTTTGTATAATGTGGGTTTTCCTTTTATTGGTTGTGTGTGTATGTAATGCGATGTATGTGTATGTGTGGATTCTACGTGAATGTATGTGTTGTGTGTGTTTATATAATGTGGGTTTTCCTTTTTATTGGTTGTGTGTGTTTTAATGCGTGAGATGTGTGGGTTCTGACATATATAGTATGTATGTTACTATAGAATGTAGTATATGCTTTGAATACATACATACATATATATATATATATATATGGATGGGAGTTGGTTGATGTGGGTATGTATCGTGAAAAGGGAGATGCATGGTGTGCATAATATATATATATATATATGTGTGTGTGTGTGTGTGTGTGTGTGTGCATGTTTTGTTGGGTCGTTACGAGGTTGTGACGTGTGACTGATATGTTTATGAATCGTATGGGTTTTGTTATAGTAAGTCAAGTTATTAAAGTGTACAAAGGGAATAATTGAGTTTTATGCATCTAAGGGGAATTGGTGTTTAAGAGTGCTTGCTTGTGAACGTTATTATAATATATAATATATATATATATACACACACACACATACATACTTGGTATGGTTCGTGTGGTAAATGTATGATGTAATATAATAATGATAGTAACAACTGGGAATATAATACCTTTACAAGTGATGATTGGGTCATTACGTATTTGAAGTGAATTGGAACTCGTGTGTATTTACATTCAAATAAAGCAACCGATAACAGAAACCGTAACCGAGTCATGAGACGTGAAACCGTACAATCGTTGCATGCTATCAAATAATAAACATTAATTATATGTTAACTAATATTAAATGTGCATTCAGGTTGTTCGTAAACCTAATTACTTTTACTTGCATTATTGAACTGTTGCGCATTTGAGGTGAGTTTCCAGTCCCACTTGCATACTATACTCTCTTTGGGGAGAGAAACATGCTATTTTCATAAATTATACATTACCTTAGATTAGTAATATTGCACATACTTGTATACTATGGTGTTACACTACGCCTCTTTGGACAGTTAAATGGTATTAGCGAGGTGATTGTTAGTAGATCTACTTGGCTTGACAAACCTCGCCCGTGCTAGCCGCACTAGCTTGACTGGATGCCAAACGGGTGAATGGTTAGCCTATTTTAGAGTGTTATGGTTTGGTTTCCACAACCGGGGCATTCATTATATTATTACTATCAGCTCGGTCGTGACTTCATACACATAGTGACTTGTTGTATGCTAGCTACCTACTTATATGCTTTGATTATTAAATATGGATTTCATAATTATTACTTCTTGTTTTCTGATAAACCTGTGAACTCACCAGTCTTTGTACTGATCTTAGCATGTTTTCTCTTAGCATGTTTTCTCTCAGGTCAGTGATGTGGCACGTCTAGGAGCATAACATTCATTGCATATCATCATCATCTACTTTTAAATAGATTTTGTGGTTATCTACATTTACTTTTACTTAAACTAGTTTGGGCGCGTGTTTGCGCAGTTTTAACAGTTCTTTGAATGTTTTCTAAATTCGCTTTCGTGATACTTAAACATGTTTGGTTTATTTCACCATTATCAAGTAACTTATATGTTATTATAATTATCCAGTTATTTGGTGTAACTGATGCTTATCTGAGAACCTGGTTATGTCACACGACTGACGGTAAAACCCCGTTAGTGGATTTTTCAGGGTGTGACAATAATCTTGTGAAAGTGACTCGTAGTATGGATAAGATTAGTATGTATCTTCATCATCCTTATCATTTTCCGTCATATATCTTTGCCTTTTAATGGTATCACTTTCAAATTCCTTATATGTTTTATATCTCTTCTTGAACACATGACATTCTTGAACCTAATGAAACTAGCTTACGCAATATAAAGATGGATCATAATCTTCATCCCAATTCATGATGCGATTAAATTACTTGAAATTTTATTATGCCTACAAAGAAATTACCAAGATATGCATGCATAATGTTCTCACCTGCACAAGCAAACTTCACATGCAAATCTATATATAATACTAAAAGAGTAACTTAGGGGGACACTTGGCACATTTCTAGGCCCCCTAAGTTTATTTTTCCCGCCTTTCTCTCCTCTTAAATAATTACCTAAATTAAAAAATTATTAAATAATCTAATTCTTTTATAGATTAAATTTTTTAATAAATTAAAAAAGATGTCTTTTTATTAATGTTATTTTAGAAAACAATTTTTTATACAATTAATTTTTTTCTAAAACATCTAACTTTTTTTAAAATATAAAATATTTTAAAATTGGTATTTTTAAAAAGTAAAATTTTTTATAAACAAAAAATAATTAAAACTAGGAGTTATAATAAAATTTTTAAAAAATAACATTTTTAATACGGTTCGCTTTTAAAAAAAATATTTAACTTATTTTGGAAAGAAAGTTTAAAAACAAAAGTTTAAAAATTGATATCGTTATTTTATTACTTATAGTACTCATATGTAATTTTAATAATATTTTATTTTAGATTATCATTTTATACTTCATAAAATTTTATTATATGTAATATTTTATTTTTTTAACCAGTATAATACACGGGTTTACTAAATTTTATATTAAATAATAACAACTAATCAGAGATATTATGAACATTTATAACCCGATCCAACCCGATTCAATACTATATCTCTATATTTAATTACATGATGAAAATAATTCAAAAATAATTTAATTATTGCACATAACTTTTCAGTGTATATTATTCAAATCTTAATTTCTTCACACTAATATCCTCACACCCATTTAATATCTAGCTCACGATTTGACCCGTCAAAAGTATTCCTTTTAAGTATAAAAGAAGATAGTTTTCTGTGACTGTATATTTGCTATGACAATAAACAAAAGTTAAAGTCAATCTTTGTCAAGTGTCGGTTTATACTTGAAAGATCCTATTTTTACGCATGATCAGATTTATAGCATTTTGTCAAAAGTTAAGAGTAAAGATGGATTGAAGCTTTTAGCTTTAAACAATAAGTCTAAACTTACTAATGTTACTACAAATGTAGTTTACAAGGATGTTTTTACTCATTTGTGACCTTATAATCAAAAGTTGTTATATCTTATTTGATATATAACACATTTGATTTTATTTTTATTTTCATATTATTTAATAATTAACTCTTCACAAATCCATGTAATACACGGGTAACTAAAGCTAGTAAGACATATATAACTAAACAACACAAAACTAATGAATTAAAAACACTTTGCACACTAATTCCTACGCAACGACGCCATTTGATGTAGATTGTCGTGGTCTACTAAAAAATAAAAAATTAAAACTTAGCTCACTGATATTAGTATGGGTAAGTAAGGGCGTCTCCACGAGAAACATGTGATAAGTATAACTCTAGTTTAATGATTTTAAATTGATCAAGAAAATAACTTTAAATTAAGAATTGATTTAGAAAGCAAAATTGCAAAGCAACAAACTTGATTGTTTTAAAAATAGTAATTAAAAGAATGATCTACCCGGGTTTAAGGTTTGTAAGATACAAATTGTAACCTAGTTATACATGGAAAACAATTACATGTACCTAATTGTATTGGTTTGATTGATTTCAGTGATAGAGATAGAATGCGTTGTAAATGGATCTATATATTCATAAACTACTAATTTCACTTTGCTAATCAAAACCTAAGATTCATAATGTTTATCATGTAAAGGACCCAAAAACTAATGAGGGTTAGAATAAAATTCAAAACAATGAAAAACTATTTAAAGTAATCAACTAATAAATGAAATCATATGGCTTAATATGTCAATCAAACTTTAACCCAATCTAAAAACAACTAATGTTAAATGAATGTCATGAACACAAACCCCACACCCGGAAAAGATCATGGGTGATTTAGCCTTTCCTGGTCATCATGGAATCGAAATAGGATGTGTAGGAATCAATCGCATGAAAAGATGGATCTGGTAATGTTTTCCACTCTAAAAATCAACATTGTTATTAGTGGAATTGAGTTGGAGAAAGCCTCCTCTCATAGATCCTAAAACCCTAATTAGTGGATCTGACAGCATAAGAACGTAATTTACATCCTCAGAGATGTAATCTATTCCCCTCTCAGAGAAATCACTTTTCTAAGGACGTAATTTATGTCCCCACCAAAGAAGTCACTTTTTGCCCCTGTTTTACATTCTAGTTTACGTCCTGGCTGAATTCCATATAGGATGTAAATTACGTCCATAGGGACATAATTTACTTCTTTCATCACTTTAGGCATGTTTTCTGTCTTTTTCAAGTCTTGCTTCCTTCGTGAGCTTCGAGCTTTCATTCTAACTCCGAAGAAACACCTGAATTATATCCGTTTAGCCCTATACCTTGCAAATCAATTAACTCTCAAAGTAATGGTGTTTTTATATTAATAAATACGTAAAAACGCATAATTTAATATGTCAACACACATAAAAACCTCTACACATCATTTTCTCCAAAACAAAGCCGTCCATCAATAAGCTAATTATTTAAGACATTGGGGTATTTATGGATTACGGACCCCTCATAAATGCATTCAATAGATTGGTTAGAATGGTACTATTTAAATTCTAATGTAACAAACTCTATGTTGTAATTATCTACCCTTTCTAGCGACTTGCTAGTCTGGATATATTTACGGACTCTTCTTTTGTCGTTTCAAAATGAAAGAGGCTTGGGTTGTGACAGTTGATACTTGTAATAGATATTAAAAGTTAGATAACTCGTTTCAAATTCTATATGATTTATATACAAAAACAGGTTCCCTTTGAGATTATCAATCTTTTGTAAACCCTCAATTAATGTAATCAAATTTGAAAGAAAAGTTACAAAGCAATAGTTATTTCTCTAATATCAAGTTCAAAATCTTTAACTTAACTTCATAAACTCCCAAAAGAATACTTAAAGAGGACAATGCCTAACTCACAAGTATTTACAAATTATAATATAATTTTAACATATGATATGATTGAAAGTACATATAATTAATTACCTTAAGAATTAGAAAAATAATTAACTGATCATTTTTTTAAACTTTCATCTTGAAAAACTTTTTATTATAATTTATTTTAAAATATCATTTTTTAACAAATAATTTTGTATCAAACAGTTTTTATATTTCATAAATTTTTGTTTTTAAAAAATTATGTTTTGTTTTTAAAAAATTATGTTTTTAATTTAAAAGAAAATGTTTTTTTATGTATTTATAAAAATATGTTTTATAATTTGGAAAAGATATATAATATCATTAGTATTTAATATCACCATTAGATGTTAACTTGCTATGCTATTGTCATTTAGGGGCTGTTTGGTAGCCTCTTAATGGTTCTATTAAGAGGCTACCTCTGAACCGTTAAGAGGTAGGAGTGTTTGTTTCGACAAAAAGGGGTCTCTTAACTGAACCATTCAGTGCTGAATGGTTCAGCTCTAAAATCACGCTGAATGAACTTGTAGACCCAAATACCATCCGAACTCACAAAACCTCATCTTCGATCTTCATCTTCCTCCCTCATCTCCCTCCCTCACCTTCGATCTTCATCCTCATCTTCGGTCTTCATCTTCCATAGCCGACGACCCTTCGACCTCCAACCACAGCCGATTCACCTTCGACCCTTCATCCTCATCTTCGGTCTTCATCTTCGAACTCACAAAACCTCATCTCCGCGCGATTCACCTTCGACCTCCGACCACAGCCGACGACCCTTCGATTCACCACCGATTCACCTTCGATCCCCTTCGATCACCTTCGATCCCCTTCGATTCAAGACCTCCGACCACAGCCGACGACCCTTCGATTCACCCCCGACGACCTCCGACCACAGGCACCCAGCACCGCCGCCATCCCCTCCCGATTCACCTTCCGATTCACCTTCCGAAGACCTCCCGATTCACCTTCGAATTGCAAGTTTTCTGCTAACTCGTTCAATGTAAGCAATTTGATCCACCACAACGAGTGTTAAACACCATGGTTGCTTCAACAATCACCGACGTCATCAATGCCAATACCACCGATTACTCACCGTCGCCGGCGTTAGGTTGTTCATCGTCGGTATCTTGCTCGATCTGTCTCGATTTAGTGATCGATGATGGCGAGAGATCCATCGCGAAGCTTCACTGTGGCCACAAGTTTCATCTCGGTAAGAACGCTTTCGGTTTGATTGTTTTGATCTGTTTTGTGAATCGATCGTCTGTATCACTGAAAACTCAATGCACGTTTGTATCACTGAAAACTCGATGCACGTTTTTTTAGGTGGAAGATGGAGTTTGAGAGTTGAGGATGCATATGTGATTGTAGAAATATGTGTTGAACACAATTGAATTGATGAAGATTGCTAGAAGAATGCATTGGCAGAATTGGATAATGAGGTTGATGCAATGCATAATGACCACAATCTGAACAAATTTACATGCACTTTGATGGAAATCACAGCAATTCAATATCAATTTTCATAAAACTGGAGAAATTTGACTAACATGAATGCACTTACTTACAAAATTAGATGTGTGTGATTGCGGTAGGACTACATTTGGCTTGTTTAGGAGTCTGAGATGATTTACAGAACTTTCTGCTAGTTTTTAATGTATATTTTGTTGGTTGATAGGCTTAAAACAGTGTATATGATAATTGTGTCAGTAAGGTATGCATCATTTAACCTGCTTACAATATGCAGATTGCATTGGATCGGCTTTTAATACAAAGGGAGCAATGGAATGTCCTAACTGTCGCAAGGTTGAAAGTGGCAGATGGCTGTTTGCAGATGGTTCTGCACATGAGAGTTCTGAGGCTGGTGCGCGAGAGCGGATGGCATACGAGGGCCTGCGTGATACGAGCAATTTTAGGAGGGAGAGCACTGGACGCATTCTCATTAAATCTTCTGATATACTAGTTCTCATTAAATCTTCTGAGATAGCTAGTCAATTAGTTTCAATTGATTAATATTTGAATTATTTTGTAATTGGATATTAGTATGTTGTATTTGAAATATTTTGAGTTTGAATTTTAATATGTTGTATTTTGTTAACCTATTGATCATTCACGTACAGTCATTCAGACATCTAACCAAACAGATACATTTTATTCAGCCCAAAATAATTCAGAGGGGTAAAATTGTCATTTTGTACAGTCATTCAGAGATTCAACCAAACATCATATTTTGGTTCAGCACTTACTGGTTCAGAGCCTCTTAACCATTCAGACCTCTTAACCATTCAGTACTTAATGATTCAGATCTAACCAAACAGCCCCTTAATAAAATAGTTGTGATAAGATGGCAGATGGCAAATGTTATTTTAATTTATTAGAAAAGATTAGAAAATATGACTTTCTTCCGATTCAAATTTTGAATTTGTTTGTACTAAATGATACTTGGTTTTCTTTTCTAGTGTTTTTATTCAAATTGAATTCAACCAGCTCAACCCTCTAAGTCTTGTAAAAGAGATTTTGGCAATAAGAAGGAATATTTACATTTTCAATCCTCAAAAACAATCATTTGTGACATCTGAAGTCGTACAAGAAGAAAGAAAGATTACTGATAGGATAGGTGATGGTTCAAAGAGACGTCGATATGACATCAAAGGTGTGTATGGGAGGCGGGGTTCTTCGAGTCGTCGGGGTACTAGCAGATGTTGAGTAATTTTATTTCTGTTTTTGCTTTATTTTATTTTATTTTAAAAATAAACAAGTATGTTGGTTTTTTAAAAACTTAACATGTGAATACGATTAAGGCCCTGTTTGGTTGGGTCTGACCAGACCCGGTCAGACGTGAACGTCTGACTCGGTCAGATCTGGGCTGTTTGGTTGGTTGCCTCTTACCGAAGAAGAGGTCTGACCGAAGCTCCTACCCGATCAGACCTCAAACCAAATCTGACCCGCGGTCAGACGTGAAGCAACTGGATGTTTACGGTGGTGCTTACGGTGGTGGTCGGCGAGAACCGAGAGGAGAGGGTGGTCGGCGGTGGTGCTTGCGGTGGCGGTGGTGCTTGCGGTGGCGGCGGTGGATGATGATGATGATTGTGGTGTTTCGTTGTCGATGATGATGGTGGCGGTGGATGATGATGATGGTGGCGGTGGATGATGATGATGGCGGCGGTCGATCCTCAAACCCTAGTAGATCGAGAGAGAGAGACGAAAGTGAGGGTTTGTGGTTTGAGATGGCGGTGGTGTTTGTGTTTGTGGTTTGAGATCGAGAGAGAGAGATCATTGTTTGCAGATGGCCATTGTTGCATATAGCAGAGGAAGATGGAGATGGTGATGGTTTTATGGTATTGTAACTCTCTGTGTGTGCAAATCACAGCCATTCAGTTGGAGGAGATAAATAAGATATTTATTACTATTATTATTATTATTATTATTATTATTATTATTATTATTATTATTATTTATTTTAAAAACTTTCATTTTTACAACCAAACACAATTATTAGTTCAGATCTTTTACTGGTTCAGACCTCTTACTGGTTCAGACCTACTTATTCATTCATCACTTATTCAATCAGATGTTGCCAAACAGCCCCTAAAGATGATACTTGATAGTGACTTAGAGCATTCACAGGTGGTTACTTATCTTTATCCATATAATTACACTAAAAATCACTACATTTTCTCTCTTCTTTTCAATTAAATAATACTTTTTATGCTCTTATCATTACTTTTTTCTCTCTCATTCACTCACAACCACTTTAAAAAATATTAAAAAATTTATAAGGATTGTACAATGATTCTTCAAATATACCAATCCACAATAACATTTTCTCTATCATTCACTCACAACCACTCAAAATAATTACATATAATATACCAAACACACACACATATTTTTAAGTACTCCATTGTGAATGCTTTTATGAACAGCGAGGGACCAATATAATTTCTAAAAATAATTTTCAAAATTCTAGGATAAAACTGTCACATCTTCTAATGTGTAATTAACTATTATATATAATAAACACGTTTTCTATTTATAATTAACTATTATATATACTAAACACGTTTTCTCTTTATAATTAACTATTATATATACTAAACACGTTTTCTATTCAATGAATACCAACGAAAATACACATCCAAATATCTCGTTTGAAATCATGGTATGGTAGATATAGGGAAAAAAATCATCAAGCCGATTATAAACTAGTTCCAACTTATCGTACTTTCAAATTTTCCTGAGGAAATATTCTTTAACTAGTTTAAAATACAAAACACGTTTTCTATTCAATGAATACCAATGAAAATACACATCCAAATATCTCGTTTGAAATCATGGTATGGTAGATATAGGGAAAAAAATCATCAAGCCGATTTTAAACTAGTTCCAACTTATCGTACTTTCAAATTTTCATGAGGAAATATTCTTTAACTAGTTTAAAATACAAAACACGTTTTCTATTCAATGAATACCAACGAAAATACACATCCAAATATCTCGTTTGAAATCATGGTATGGTAGATATAGGGAAAAAAATCGTCAAGCCGATTTTAAACTAGTTCCAACTTATCGTACTTTCAAATTTTCATGAGGAAATATTCTTTAACTAGTTTAAAATACAAAACACGTTTTCTATTCAATGAATACCAACGAAAATACACATCCAAATATCTCGTTTGAAATCATGGTATGGTAGATATAGGGAAAAAAATCATCAAGCCGATTTTAAACTAGTTCCAACTTATCGTACTTTCAAATTTTCATGAGGAAATATTCTTTAACTAGTTTAAAAACCCATTACACGGGTTGGATAAAAGTATTAAGTTAATAGTTATTTGTTAATTTTAAAAATTATCAAATAATTTTTTGCGATAAAAATATAATTAAAATTATGTATAATTAACTATTTTACGTAATAAAACAATAGCATCATTTTTCCAAACTTGCTTTAAAAAATTATTTTTAAACATTCTAGTTTAAAAAAATACTTTTTATACAATTTTATTTTTTAAAAGTTCATTGTATTAGAAAAACTTCATATTTTATAAAAAAATTTTTATTAAAAAGTGATATTTTTTAATAAAAAGAAACATATTTTTAAGGCAAATTAGACTTAAATAATCTAAACTATTACTTATTAGCCGATAATAATTCATAGTATTGATTTGGCCGGTAACAATCTCAACTTTTATTTTTATTAACAACAATACCAGTAACATAATTATTAAAAATTTAAGTTTGATATCAGCTCGATTTTATTCACAATAATGATTATGAATGAAATGAAAAAAATATACAAGCTAAATTAAGCCGAAAATAAGTATAAATCGAATGTGAATATATGATAATTATGTTACTGAGAATGTTGTTGGTAATAAAAATGAAGTTATGATTATTACCCACCAAATTAATTGTATAAATTATTATCGGTCAATTAGTAATAGTTTGGATTATTAAAATACAATTTGCCTATTTTTAATTTATCAAAAAATCTATTTTATAATTTAAAAAGTATATATTTAATCATTATCATTTAATGTATTATTAAATATTAACTTTAATTCTATTAATGATCCAGGTGTTTTAAAGCTCCCCTGGTACCCGATCGGATCTGTCAAAAACGAGCTGATGACTACAGGGGAAGCGGCTGACTGCTTTTGTCTAAATTATAGATGGAACCTACGTGAACAGCTTAGAAAATTAACATGTGAAATCTAGAAATTTGCTTTATTAATATAGATTTACTACATACAATTGAATAGATAATAAGTATTCCTTAAACTTTTGAGTTGTTTAAATATTTAATTATTCTTTCATAAGTTGTGTTGCTTGGACGATTACTTTATTGTTTTTTCCTTTATAAAAGTACAAACAAATTGAACATCCTTCACACAACACCAACGTAACAACGTTAGTCATCCATCAATGGAGCTCATGGCCATTGTGTGGCTAGTGTTAACTTACGTACTTATCCGAACCACTTTCTATGTTTTTGGCATCTGCGAACCAAAAACCTTACCTCCGGGACCGACACGGCTACCGATCATCGGAAACCTCCATTTGCTCGGGGACCAACCGCATCGGTCCCTAGCGAAACTAGCCAGAGTCCATGGCCCCATAATGTCATTAAAACTTGGTCACATCACCACAATTGTGATCTCCTCGGCCACTGCAGCCAAAGAAGTACTCCAAAAGCAAGACCTTGTGTTCTCCACCCGTCATGTCCAGGACGCGGTGCATGCCCGTGACCACGCCCACCACTCGGTCGTATGGCTCCCGGTGTGCACCGAGTGGCGCACCTACAGAAGGATCCTCAATTCCAATATCTTCTCCAACAACTCCCTTGAAGCCAACCAACACTTGAGGAGTCAGAAAGTGGAAGAGCTAATAGCATACTGCAGGAAAGCTAGTCTATCGAATGATCATGTGGACATCGGTCGTGCTGCTTTCAGAACCTCACTGAATCTCTTATCCAACACTATTTTCTCCAAAGATTTAACTGACCCGTATGAGGATTCATGTAAAGAGTTTAAGGAGTTGGTTGGAAATATTATGGTGGAGACCGGAAAGCCGAATGTTGTGGATTATTTTCCGATGTTGAAGTGGATTGACCCACAAGGGATCCGGAGAAGATTGAGTCGTCATTTGGGAAGGTTCTTGAGGTATTTGAGGAGTTGATTGATGAGAGGCTGAGAATTGGAAGATTGAATCAAGATGATGTATGGGACGTGTGTTTGAAAATCATTCAGGATAACCCAAATGAGATGAATCAAAAACAGATGAAGAGCTTGTTTTTGGTGAGTATATGGCAACTAAGTCTTTATATTTTAATACGATATGATGTAATCTTATTAATTTTGTGTTTTGTTTCTATGTGATGAAATAGGATTTGTTTACTGCTGGCACTGATACGACCACGAGCACAATAGAATGGGCAATGGCAGAAGTGCTACGCAACCCACGCACCATGACTAAAGTTAAAGAGGAGCTTGAACAAGTTATTGGTAAATGTAAAATAGTAAAAGAGGATGATGTCTTGAGACTACCCTACTTATCTTGCATTGTGAAAGAAACCTTGCGATTGCACCCACCCGCCCCCTTTCTCATCCCTCGAAAAGTTGATAAACAAGAAAAGCTCAATGGGTTCACCATCCCAAAGGGCACACAGGTGCTTGTGAATGTATGGGCCATTGGACGTGACCCAACCGTATGGGACGACTCGCTAGAGTTCAGGCCAGAAAGATTTTTGAAGTCTGGGCTTGATGTCCGTGGTCAAGATTTTGATTTAATCCCATTTGGGGGAGGACGAAGAATATGCCCTGGTTTGCCACTTGCGATCCGTATGATCCCAATGATGTTAGGTTCACTGCTTAATAATTTTGATTGGAATCTTAAGACAAAAGCTAAATATGAGGCTTTGGACATGAATGAAAAATTTGGAATAACCATAGGAAAGGCAAACCCTCTTTGTGTTGTTCCAATACCATTAAATTAGCTTCATTTCATCTTAATTTTCTTGTCAATAACAAACTCTTTTCTTCAGGCTCAATCACGAAGGGCTTGGCTTCCTTATGTTTTATGTTGAATTAATATGATGTATTATAATGTATTTTTTGTTCATTTTTAGTATCGCTATGTTATTGTTGTTGTTCATAGTTTTTAGTCATAATCATCGACAGTATAGACTATAAATAAAGAAATCTATACACTCTAATAAAAGAGGGTTTTTAAAACCACATGTCCATCTATTAAACCATCAAACTGACACGTGGCGGCCTCTTACACCACCTCTATTTTCTTATCCCACATAAAAAAGTTGACCCACTTTTAGTTTTCACGTGGATCTAGTAACCATGGATAACACCTGGGTTCTCTCATCCCATTTTATTCTTTCTTACAGAAACCCTAGATCGACCAGCTTCCATCGTTCGCGTGAAACCAAATCGATCTAACTAGGTTAGCTTCTTCCTTAAATCTTTCAATCTTCTTCCTATACCAGAAATCTCTAACTTAATCGACGTCTACTAATTTTCTTTTCATTATCTTCGTCAATGTCGTTGGTCTTTGATTTCGTTTTAATCGATTTTGTGTTTTTTCCTTGCTTGCTAATTGTCTGTTGTTATATGAAGTTTGTTTTGAATGAGTTGCAATATTTAGGTTTTTATGAATTCTTGGTCATGCCATTTGGGTTGACTAATGCACCAGCGGTATTCATGGACCTCATAAACCGTGTGTGCAAACCTACCTTGATTAGTTTGTTATTGTGTTTATCGAGACATATTGATCTATTTCAAGACCAAGGAGGAACACGAATAGCATCTACGGTTAATCTTAGAACTGTTGAAAATGGAACAATTATATGCTAAATTCTCTAAGTGTGACTTCTTGATACGAGAGGTGTAGTTTCTGGGTCACATTATGAATGAGAAAGGAATCCATGTAGATCCTACAAAGGTAGAAGCAATTAAGAATTGGTCAGTTCCTAAGACGCCTAGTGAGATACGTCAATTCCTTGGACTGGCAGGATACTATCGATGCTTCATCGAGGATTTTACAAGATTGCCCAACACCTCACTACCTTGATACATAAAGGTACAACGATTAAATAGGGAGAAAGTCAAGAATCAGCCTTCCAATTATTGAAACAGAAACTCTGCAGCGCACCGATACTCTTTTTACCGGAAGGGACGGATGATTTTATGGTGTACCGTGATGCATCCATTCAAGGATTAGGTTGTGTCTTAATGCAGCGAGATAAGGTGATAGCCTATGCCTCGAGACAACTGAAGGTGCACGAGAAGAACTACACCACCCATGACTTGGAATTAGGTATAGTGGTTTTCGCTCTGAAGATCTGAAGACATTACTTGTACCGTACTAGATGCACTATTTACACCGATCACAAGAGTCTTTAGCATATGTTTGAGCAGAAGGAACTGAATATGAGGCAACAGCACTGGGTGGAGTTATTGAATGACTATGATTGTGCTATCAATTATCATCCTGGGAAGGCAAATGTGGTTGCCGATGCTCTAAGCATGAAGGAAACAGCTAAGCCTAGGCGAGTGCGAGCTTTACAGCTTACTATCAGCACTCAATTGTCTGAGCAAATCAAGGAAGCACAAATAGAAGCTTTAAAAACAGAAAATGTCAAATCTGAGTCGTTGCGGGGAATGGATAAATAGCTTGAGGTGAAAGATGATGGGATTCGTTACTTAATGAATAGACTTTAGGTGCATTCCTATAGGAATTTAAGGGAGTTGGTTATGAGTAAGGTGCACAAATCTAAATACTTAATACATCTGGTTCAGACAAAATGTTTCATGATCTTAAGGCGCACTATTAGTGGCCTAACATGAAGGCAAATGTAGCTACCTATATGAGCAAGTGTTTAACCTGCTCCAAGGTGAAAGTTGAGTATCAAAAGCCATCTTGGTTACCGTAACAACCTGAGATTTCTTTATGAAAGTGGGAGCAGATCTCTATGGATTTCATTACCAAATTACCCAGGACTCCTAATGGGAGTGACACAATATGGGTGATTGTGGATATGTTGACTAAGTCTGCTCACTTCTTGGCGATCAAAGAAATAGACAAGATGGATAAATTAACGTGGATCTACTTGAAGGAAGTGGTCTCTCGTTATAGAGTACTAATCTTGATTATTTCTGATCGTGATGCCCGCTTTACCTCTCATTTTTGGTAGTTATTACAAAATCCCTAGGTACACGCTTAGACATGAGTATTGCATATCATCCTCAGACTGACGGACAGAGCGAGGGCACCATACAGATCTTTGGTGGAATTTCATTTACTTTTGGTGGAATTTTGGTGGAATTTTCCTATAACAACAGTTACCACACAAGCGTGTGTAACAATATTAGGAACAATTGGGAAGTTTATTTACCTTTTGTGGAACTTTCCTATAACAACAGTTACCACACAAGCATTCAAGGGGCACCGTTTGAGGCACTGTACGGGCGGAAATGTAGGTCACCAGTATGCTGGGCTGAGGTTGGTGACAGTCAACTGGCCCTGAATTGGTTCATGAAACCACCGAGAAGATAGTACAGATAAGAAACCGTATGGCAGCAGCTCGAGACAGACATAAGAGCTACGCTAATAAACAAAGGAAACCTTTAGAGTTTCAAGTCGCAGATAAAGTCTTTTTAAAGGTCTCACCATAGAAATGTGTGATCCGTTTTGGAAAACGAGGAAAGCTTAACCCACGGTATGTTGGACCATTCGAGATCATAGAAAGAATTGGCCCGGTGGCATACCGATTAAGGCTACCTGATTCGTTGAGTGGAATTCATGATGTGTTCCATGTCTCGAATTTGAAGAAGTGTTTAGCTGACGAGACCTTGATTGTACCGCTCAAGGAGGTACAAGTAGACGAACAATTATGATTCATTGAAGAATCGGTTGAGGTAATGGACCGAGAGGTCAAGACCTTGAAACAAAGCAAGATCCCTATTGTCAAGGTTTGATGGAACTCAAAACATGGACTGGAGTTCAAGTGGGAACGTGAGGATCAGATGAAGCTCAAGTATCCTCACCTATTTGAAACAACGCCCACTACCAGCGAAGGTAATGATTAAATTTCATGATAGAATTTCTTTTAGCATGGGGATAATATCACAACTCACCCAAACTCACTTGATCTCGATTTTTCTTATGCCAATGCAGTAGATCAATGATGTAACACAACCATGTAACGCAATTTTCGAAACGAAAATTCTTTCAATATAGGGATAATGTGACATCCGGTAATTTTCCGTTACCAAACTCCATTAGATTCGTTAGGTCTTGCACACACATGTCGTGAGCACACACTAGTTGACATTGAACGTTGGTGAATTAATAACAATTATATATGATAAACAAATAATAACTTAATTAATAATGTTGATTATTAGTTCATGGTTATGTGTTATTAATTTTCAAGATTATTTGTGAATTTTACTTGATAACGTGACAACGTGTTATATATATTTCATGAGTTTGTTGTTAGTTGAAAAATGTGTATGATTATTATTATTGACTAATAATAATTGTATTTTATAGTTAAAACTATTAAAAAGGTGATAAAAGATTTATTTTTATAAAAGGTGATTGAACAAGAGTTAAAAGAGTAAATCCTAATTATGTAAAGTTAACAAAAATCAACCTTAGCCCCCTCCCACCCTCATTCGGCTACAACTCATCCCCAGACAACCCTTTCATTTGAATTTGATCCAATAACAAGCAATAGAAGTCAATTTTGATTGAACACAAGTGGTACAAGTTGATTTCAAGTGCTAATCATCATCTAAACACACCTAAAGTTAGGTTTTATCAAGTTGTTCATAGTTTTTTATTATGATAGAACCCTAATTTGAAATTAGTGAATACAAGATGAAATTGATGATGATTTGATGATGATATGATGTTAATTAGATTGTATGAATGTTAATATAAGGTGATTGTGCAAGAAATCCATGATTTTGATGTGTAGCTCATACCTTACTATTAATAGTAACTTTTATGCATGAACTTGATGAACTGATGATGGATTGATGATGTAATGATGTAAGTGATGTTGTATGAGTGTTAATATGTGTAGATGATGTAAGAAATCCATGATTTATGTAGTCTAGTTCATACATTGCCAAAAGTGGAAACTTTTATTCATGAAGATTTGTGTTTGGATGAATTGTAAGTGTTTGATGGATGCTTATGATTACTATGAACTAGAAAGGGTATTTATTGATGAATTTGTGTTGAAATTGATGGAAGAATAGATTTTGGGATATTACTTTCCCAAAAGGGAAACTTTAATTTGGAAGATCATTGGATATTGTGAGTTAGATATGTTTAATGTGCTAGGATCATGTTAGAATATTTATTGATGATGTATAATGTGTTAAATTATGTTAGTTGGGTTAACTGGATGGTTGATGAACTATTTAGAAAAATCTAGGTTTCTTGGAAAATATGCAAGAATACAAGTATGATATTTTATACCAATTATGTGTATGATGAATAATGATATTGATGAGACTTAAGTTGTACAACATGGATTATGTGGTTAGCTTGTGTGATGACCTATGAAATCATGACGTATAATATGATACTACCTATGGCTAAACAACTCAACTTAACATGTCACTAACGGGTCAAGTGGGTCAGTTAGGTCAACTTTGTTATTATGTTCCATAGCACTTTGGTCAATCTATTTATTGAACTCATAGGATCTGTTAGGTCTTTCTAGTCATGAATACTAACTCACGTGATCTAGGTAATCTTTGACGGGTTGCCTTCCTACTCTTAAATTTCATTGCTTGTTTTGCTCGTGTGCACATCAGGTGAGTTCATGCCTCACTGTTTTACTTACTTCCTTTTTGGGGGAGATAGCATACTATTTTCTTTTACAAACTCTTTTATAGATAAGTTGTGCTCGTATAAGGTAGTGTAGCATTACCATGGAAGTCCTCACACATTCCGATCATTAATATTTGTAATTAGCGGGAAATGCAGGGTAGTAATACTGGGCCTGACAAGCCCCACCTGTGCGACTCGATGTCAAACGGGTGCGATATTTTCCTAAACGCAAACATCATCATAACTTAGTAGGTTGTGATGGGAGGCATACAAACGAACACATGTCAACTTCGATCGTGAAATCACTATACTTACTACTTGTGAAACCAGACTAGCTATTTGTTTTAGCATATTACTTATGTTTATATAACTATTACTGATTTGATTTAATGCAAACTCTTTAACTCACCCACAATATGTTGACATTTTAGTACACTATTCTCAGGTCGAGGTTGATTGCAACCGTAGGAGCACGCACGGGTCTCATACGCATTTTTGAAACTGATAAAAACAAACAAACAAACCCAGTATATCCCACTCATTGAAACTGATAACATTAGTATTTTGAATTGTTTACTTTGGTTACTTTATAGTTTGGCGCGTGTTTTGCCAATGTTATATTTTTAAATACTTTGGGGTTTGATTCACTTTACAAACACTTCCGCATAGTTTTCAAGTTTTAAACTCTGGTTGGTTTTTATTTTACATGT